>NQII01002059.1:205313-362524 GCA_002778355.1 Clitarchus hookeri
GAGACTAATGTTTTTAGCACGGCACTCAGGCTGCGGCCGGCTACGCACGCACGTACCTCTCTCTGCCAGCCGCATCCTGCTCCCTGTAAATTCACCCGCCAGGACTTGTGGTGCTAACTGTAAACATTACATTTAAGTAATAATTTGTTTGTTCTTGGTACCATTAACTGTACAAAATTTTGAAAAGATTTTTTTTTGGGGCCTGGGAAATTGTAGGAGACTACTGCCATGTTGCACTTTGCCGACATTTCTCTGAAGTACTCGTGACTACTAAGGGATTAGTCGTCAGCTTTCAGCAAATGAGCAGTTTTCGTTGGGTGATCAGCTACTGCTTTTTGCGAAATTGGTGCACTGCAAGCTGGCCATGTCTGAGTTCACCAACTGATGTCGAATAGAAGGGGCAGAATTTTCGAATATTGCAGGTCTCACCTGCAGCCTTGCGTAGGGCTGTTAATGGTCATGGTTAGGGAATTGGTTGAATGCAGGTTTCCTGTTAAGTCAGTCGGTCACGTGGATAACATGCGAGGTGTAATTCAACATCCGGACAGGCCACTGAGGATGTCTAAAACATTAATATCCCGTNGGCCACTGAGGATGTCTAAAACATTAATATCCCGTAACGTAAAATTAAGTTATTTTAAGATTATGTGTCCAATGAATTCAACTTAAACCTAGAGGATCCTAAAATTTATTAGTTATCTCACTGTTAAAAAATGGTTTCGACAATCCGGGCAGTCAAGCATGGTTCAGTTTCATTTGGAGTTAGAAAAGCAACTATTTATCCTCAAAATTAATTTTGTTATTTAAAATAAATCTAGTTCTCAGCTATATTGTGTTCATGTTTCTGTTGCCATAAATTTTATCATGCAGGTAGCTATAATAAAATATCTGTAATTTTTACATGAATTCCATGCCTTGTGATTTATTTAAGTTTCTCACTATTTCTTTTACAATGTTTCCCATTTAGAAGTTAAAAGAAAGTGGTATGTGGTAATCTGCTTAGGTATTAATTTTTTGAAACAGTAGGAAACACTTGAATGGTGCTGTGTAGGGGTTACAATTAAATTCACAATCCTAAAGAATAGACCTCTTGCTTCCTGCGAACTAATCATNAATGGTGCTGTGTAGGGGTTACAATTAAATTCACAATCCTAAAGAATAGACCTCTTGCTTCCTGCGAACTAATCATATTTTTGCAAAACAAGTTCTGCGCAAGTTTTAATCCTCCGCGAACCTAATGTATAACTGGCGGATACAACACTTTATCCTCTAGAATGGCTGCTATGTAGCTCACAGGGGTTCATCTGTCTTGGGGCATTAAGAAAACAATTAGGAAAATTACAACTTTATCTAAAATAATAAAAGATATAGACTAACAAAATTTACGCACGAGTTGGGAAGAACACGCAGAATTTCTTTACTGAATGCGAAGCTGTGAACATCAAACTGTCCTGGTGATGGTTGCTGAGCAAACAGAGTGGCATCCTCACGCCCTCTTGGTGACCAACCACACGAGTATGGAGCCGTGGGAGGGACGGCATGGGCAGCTTCAGCAGTCTCTTTTTCCTTTTTCTATCTTGCAATTTTTTTGACAGTTTCCAAGAATAACCCCGTAAAATCAGAATTCTGACTTGTAAAATCAGAGGTGGCTAACACTATTAATATGTATGCAACATCAAGCGTGGCTGCATGCTTATAAGTNAAGAATAACCCCGTAAAATCAGAATTCTGACTTGTAAAATCAGAGGTGGCTAACACTATTAATATGTATGCAACATCAAGCGTGGCTGCATGCTTATAAGTGTGTTTAGCAGCGGAGACAGAGTGCTCGAGACAAAGATTCTTTGTGTAAGTTGTCAGAAGTTGCAAAAGTGGCCAAACTTACAGTAGGTACAGAAGAGGCCCAGTGCGGGAAAGTTAAGAGAAGAGAGGAACACACTGCGAGTGAGAGATCCCGACTTCCCCTTCCTTCTGGCGACCTGACAAGTGCTGTATATACCTTAGGACAGGTGCATGGCATTTTTTTCCCCCCATAGTAATGGACCTATAATTGCACAATATTAATGAAAATGAAACATTGCTAAAACATAACAAAGAGCAATACTTAATGCACATGCAAACTGGAATAAATTACGTAATTCATGCGCACGAACCTCTGAGCGCAGTATGTCATGCTTGGACTTCTCTCTCTGTCCCTGTCAGGTGAGTTGGGATTATGCATGCATGCCCAAACTGCTTGCTGGCTGGCGAGTACTGTACCAGGTGTGTTTCGAACAAAGGTTTTAACACATTTTTGCCCAACTTTTACAAATACTCAATACATTTGTGACAAACCACATGACTATCTCTGGAGTACATTGTAAAGTAAATTAATATATTGTAAAAATACAAGCACGTATATGGAAATGAAAAGATAAATTTAAAAATGAAAGGCTTATGAGCAGACTAAAAAACTAGGGTGGAAGAATGTTGTGGGTATTAGTCCCCACACAACCATAATTAATATAAAAATTAAAAACCGGGAAGAACAGAAAATGTATAAATTTAAGTGTTAATGTTATTGCAGGTATTAGACCCCACATAACCTGAAAATTTAAGTGCTGAGATGTAAAAGGATCCGTGCGGAAAATATACCAAAACGGTGTGTGGGAACAAAAAAGGGGGAAGTGTGCGTGTCTTGCTGGTATAATTATTGACGGCCCCGCACAACCGGCGTAGAAGAAAAGAAAAAGGTAAAGGGGTACTTCGAGAGTATGAAGCAGGTGCAGGAAAGGAGAAACAATGGGAAAGTGTAAAAAGGAACGGCCAATTATTCTGGGAGGCAGAAGAGGTGTAGAATAAGAATTTACAGTAAGTCCTGTTACTAAGATCCTAAATAAACTGTTTCGGTCCCAAGGACATGGGAAGTCACTGGGGCGAAGAATTTAAGTATCCACGCCAGGGTAATACAAAATCACTAGCGACTGGTATACATAAAATTAAGAGACATGACTCGTGGGCGGTGTCACAAAGATTAGACAAAAGAAAAGTGGTTTACAAAACTTGGCCGCCAACCACACGTCCCGTGTACATGAATTTACTCTCTCTTTATCTTTCACATTAACACATGAGCTTCCCAATACAGTAGAGCACCCCTTAACCGGAATTCCCTAAAATGGAACTTCCCATGTCCGGAACTAATTTTCCACAAAAATTCAAATGTCCCAAAGTTGTGCCATAACTTTCCAGCGCTCGGGAGAGATCTTTCGTTCCTCACACCAGACTGTACATGCCTGCTAGCTGGTAAACAAGCTGCAAGATGAAACAGCTGGCCCAAGTGGCACAGCTACGCTGCATCATGACACAAGTGACGGTGACTAATTGCAATGTGTGACACATGCCGTTGGTTTTAGTGGTGCGACTTTCAGAATTTAGTGTTCTAACATGTAAGTGTAGTTGCACCGTATTTTGGCGTGTATAGCCCCCACCAAAAGTTTTTGATGAAAAATGAGGGATAATTAATATTTCAAGTATAGGCTGCACTGAATTTCTTGTATTCCTGTAAATATTTGTGCTAGTGCGAGCAAACTAATTAGTTTGCTGTTGAGTGTTATTGTTGCTGTGCCGCCTGGGGAGAAGTGGCAACCGCACAGTATTCCGCGTAAATAAAACATTTGTACATATGTCAAAATGCTTCAACACAGCGTTTTAATTGCGGACCATGTGTGCCGCGCGTAGCCTGCCAGCAAAATAGAGGGAGAAAGAAAAGAAAGGGAGCGAGCAAGCTTGCCTGGTGCACGAGCCGAGTTGCTGTGGGATGAACATCGTGCTCGTGGCTGCTTCCGCTCCGGGATCTGCCCGCCCCTTGGGAACAGCGAAGACGAGGACTTTTGCGAGTGTGGCAGGACTGCAGCAACTTGGGTGAGGCGACTATTCCGCAACTCGCCGCGTACCCAGGTGGTGGATAGGGGATCCCTAGGCCCTGGGCTGCCTGGGAATACTCGAATACCAGCCCGCGGACCAACTGACTGGTGCGACAGCGCCATCGTCGTGGACGTCTGGGTAGCTCAGTATGTACGAGATGGCGACGCGCATCGTGCAGCTCAATGATCAAGGCGGGGAGGGGGATCTCGAGGTGCCACGGGCGGTCCTGGTGTCAGCGCGGAAGAGCAAAGATGGACTAGGTGCCATGGCTGCCTTAATCCCTCTTTGCTGCGATGCACGCCTCCTTGCATGAAATTTCCTCTCCTGTAAGCGTATGGGGCTTAGCCCTGAGACGCACCTAAACTCCCGTCCCTACCTCGGACGTACATTTAATACTTAGCAATACGGTAGTTTTAAAAAAAAATTGCTTGCCTGGTGCTGGGGTGGGGGTGGGAGGTGGAAAGGAAGTGAGCCAGCTGGAGGGCAGCTAAAGCAGAACTGTCGTGGACAGACAGGCAAAAGTATGATGTGACTCATACGCGTTTAAACACAAGTAATGAGCTATTCATTGTGTGTGGGTTTTTCTTTTTTTTTTAGAAACAAAGTTAAAACATTAGAGCGTATTGCATGTTGACAAATTTCCGAAAATGTTTTAGGACAGTGGTACTTGACCATGTTAAGAAAAACTAAGACCGCCGCGGGTCGCACTTAAGACACTTGACGTAATAATATTTGTGAACTAAAAGTAGGTAGGTAATTCGATGACATTTGAAATTCAGTGTGTCGTGTATAGTCTTGCAAGTCATTTGTTTATTCGTTCGATACAGTGATGGCGGGCAGAGGTTGTACATCAAAAATATGTACAGAAGTCGCCTGACTGATAAAATAATGAAAAATAGTATCTAGTTTCATCAGTGACTTAAACTTTTAATATATTCGTAGTATTATGTATTGCTTTTTAATTTTTGTAAGACACCCTAAAAATAAGAATTTGGTAACTTGTATCTACTGAAGCCGGCGAGCGCGGGCTGCAGTTCGAGAACCCCTGGTTTAGGTGGGTGGGGGGTATTTTTAATGGCAATCTCTCATAAATAAGCCGAGCCCCACTTTTTGTCATTTTTTCTTGGTAAAAATGTGCGGCCTATACACGTCGAAATGCGGTGCTTTGTGTATTATACATCAGTCCCGGTCTTGCAAATGATTGTGCCGACAGGCCATGCAGTAAGGAAAAAGACTATCCACGGAATTGACTATACATCCGTAAGTTTTATCGGGTGCACGTCTACACGCATGCACGCAAAGCGTTAATAACCCCAGCTAGCAGGTTGGGTATGAAGGTTATTAACGCAGACACTGGAGTTTTATGACTTGCATTTTCATGAACAGTGCGTAATATTTTTTTTTTATGGTTTTGTAACTTTAAGGATAAAACTAATAATTTACACTCATTGATTTCTTAAGTTAAAATTATGAGTCACATATACACGAGTTCAGACTAAAAATGTGTTATTTTTCCACACCATCCCACTCTCATTTCCCATAACCGGAATAGACCTTTCCCCGACGATTCTAGTTGAGGGGTGCTCTACTGTAATACATATAGTTCTTACCCAATATCAATCTACCAATTTCCATGCTTATGTTCTGAGATAACATGTACAATATTGTATTATTATGTTTTGCAATTACTGAGCAGCACAAAACAAATTTGTCCTCAATATCCATTCTAAAATGTTCAATAATTTCCAGTGTATGAATTTAATAACACAAGATTGGGAGGGGGGCTTAAAAAAGTTCCCTGGTGGGGGTAGTGGCACAACCTTTTAAGTAATCGTTAATAACCAAAACAACTTTCAGTTTCCTTTGTCCAGATCACTAATTACTACTGCGTAGTAACCTAAGTCTTTAATTTCAAATCCCCATGGCCAAATTGAAGTGACAAAATAATTTTTTAATGGTGTTAATTTGCTGTCAGTACGTCTAGATATACTCCACGTGATTTNTTTTTACCCCCCCCCCCCCTATATTTACGAAACAGTACGCCTATTCAACATGATGTGGGTCCTGGAAAATCAAACCCCACAGGAAATAAATTATTATAAATTTTTTAAAGATAATATATTTGTTTTCTCACTTCACTGTATCCTTTTCACACATCTGAAGTAAAATTTTACAGATATATTTTTTAATTAAAAACCATATAATAATCTTAAGCACAACTTACAAAGAAAGCTGTCAAAATCTCTAGCACTTAAGGAATATACACAAACATAAAATGAATAGACCAACTTGTTGGCAAACACTGTAGTATAGACTGTTCTTGGTAAAGTGAGCATTTTTGACGCCCTAGTTACTTTTCCCTTACAGCCATTTTTTTTTATCCCTGGCTTGGTGGAGTGCCTGCCAGATTCTTACATGACAAATGGCGGAAGAATCTCTCCCTTGCCAAATGTTGGTGCAGGTCAGGCTGGCTTGAGCCCCTCGACACAAGAGGCGTAGGGAGCAGGGGGTGACAACTACTTAATACCATATCTCCATATGGATCAAGTCCATATCACAACACACTACTTGTGCATAAATCTTTAATGTGAATGGCATTTCCCATCCTCTGATTATTCAAGCAAATGTATTCTACAAATGTAGATGGTAAACAAAAATTAAAAGAGGAAGGGTGGCAAGATAGAGAGAATAGGGATATTAAAAGAGGTAGACTGTCAGTATCTCATCGGAGTTGCAGTAATATAAGTTTTTCGATGTCAACCTAAAGTAATTCCAAGTGCCACAGCATCTGCAATAAGAATCATATTTATTCATGTAAAAAAAGAATAAAGAACACTGATTCTCAAGGAAAAATACAGCCCAGCCCTAAGATCAACGATTGGCCAGTCTTCTATCTAAACACAATAATGGCAAAAACTGACACAAACTCTGCTGGGGAGAAATAACTCATTGTATTCTTCACTACTGTGGCTTTGGGCGGCAATGAATAACAGAAAGGTTAACAGAAATTTTCATTTTAAACATACCAAAATGCTGAACAATAATATAATAATACACCAATAATACAACACTTATGTCAATAAAAGTTGCACCCACAAGAAAGACAACTACAGGAATGAAATGTACTGTATAGGACTGACAATATGACACATGCAAATAATTCACGTTTGACTTTTGGCCACTCAATGGACGTCAGCATGGACGGGCTTTATTGCTGTACCTTCCAAACTCTACAAGATCGTCCCAGTGCACATGCTTTCCATTCACTCTCGTGCTGTTTTATTGGTGACACCACTCCAAAGTGTAGTATACCTCGCAGAAGTTTGACAGCACTTCATACAACCGGATGCATTTGAGTGGGGTTTGCATCGTAGGTCTGCGGGAAGCAGGATTGTAATTTCACAGTATTGCGCACCATATTGATAATACTGTAGCATGCTGTAGGCACCCGTGGATTTAAGAAGGCATGCACTCGCAACATGCAGGATCTGGGAGACTGCCACAAACAACAGAGGGAGAACTGACGACTGATGGATTGGCCAACACGTGCGAGTGCCTCGACCACCGTGATTGTGAACATTCAGTAAGCTGTGATGTCCACCCTGCAGCATCCTGTAAGTGCCAGTACCATTAGCAGACAGCTGCACAATGCAGGACACCATTGCCCTTACTACCATATCAATTACTCCACAGACTGCAATGGTGTCGTAACTGTCACGGAGCCAGGCAGAATGGCAGCTGGTAATCTTCAGTGATGCGGTCCTGCTTTCATCTTGGTGGGAAGTGTCACATGTCCAGACCCCCTGATCTCAAGGTGTGGGGTGCAATTTCGTACGATGCCTTTGGTCTTCACAAGCACTTTGACAGCCCATGAGGTCCTGCAACCAGTGGTCATGCATGCCATTTGTAAACCCACTCCAGTGGTATATTCCAACAGGAGTGAGCGAGTTAAAGAGATTTGGGTGGCTCTTAACATCGAGGTCTTGACAGCCAATGAGGGCGAAGTGAGGCGAGTATAGAGCAGCACCAGAATGAAAGGGTGGGGGAAACTGGTCATCCCCAAGAATTGTCCAACACTATTCCCACATGCAAAAATCCATGAGCGACCTGCTGGTAATGGATACCAGTTCGCCTAGGTGGGAGGCAAGTAGTCTCGCCACTACACCACTGCAGCCCCTATTTTAACAAGACAATGTTAGTCATTGAACTGTTACCATCTCACAAGCTTGTCGAAGTCAAGGATACTCTGTTATGGCCAGCCACATCACCAGACCTATCCCCAATTGAAAATGTTTGGCATGCTATTGGCCACTCTTATCGCGACTCAAACCCCTACCACGAAATCTGCAGGAACTGCGAGTGAACTTTCAAAGCTGCATGGGATGGATTATCGCAGGACACCATTAGGTATCTACACAACTCCATTCCACTATGTCTGGTGGAATTTGATCACAAACATGACAGCCCAACATCATAATGACACACACTTGTGTAGTGCAATGAATATTGCTCACACTTGGTTCATAATTGTTTCTCGTTCTTGGGCAATTTTTCCTTCAGAATAGCATTCCAATCCTTGCAAGCACAACAATTTTTTCCATGATGTGTGTTGTAGTAATAATAATAGTTATGGAGATGTGTAACCTAGTTAAAGGGTAACTCCCACATAGCGATGGACTCTAAAGAGCGATATAAAATGAAACCTCAAAATGGTGTGATAAAAAGCAAAAGTCAAAAGAGATGTACCCTGGAAAAAAAAAAAAAAAAAAAACCTAGCTGACCAACAGCAATGTTTACCATGTATCCCAAATGCAAAAATTGAGGCATTACCCATCTGGGAATCAAATCCAGACTCCTTGGTGGAAGTTTCGTGCACTAGCCGTGTGAATACTGTGGCTGAGATACACCTCGGCACACTGCGTAAAACGTATACAAATTACAATAATTATAAAAACGAAGAAAAGCAGAAATAGTCGCACTGTCCATAAAATACATACATTTTCAGAGTTCTACAGAAACGTTTTTCTCCAATTTTATTTAGTGTACATAATAGACAGAATGTAAAAACGTACTCTCACTGTCCAAATCACAGCATGTAAACATCAGCTGGATAACATTTTAAAGTTTTTACTAACAGTTCAAAAGATAATGCTGCATACAGTTTGTAATATCACAGTTATCTACAATTATTCAATAATTTTACACTTTCATATTTCATCACATAGGTACACACTTCATTTAANAAAAAAAAAAAAAAAAAAAACCTAGCTGACCAACAGCAATGTTTACCATGTATCCCAAATGCAAAAATTGAGGCATTACCCATCTGGGAATCAAATCCAGACTCCTTGGTGGAAGTTTCGTACACTAGCCGTGTGAATACTGTGGCTGAGATACACCTCGGCACACTGCGTAAAACGTATACAAATTACAATAATTATAAAAACGAAGAAAAGCAGAAATAGTCACACTGTCCATAAAATACATACATTTTCAGAGTTCTACAGAAACGTTTTTCTCCAATTTTATTTAGTGTACATAATAGACAGAATGTAAAAACGTACTCTCACTGTCCAAATCACAGCATGTAAACATCAGCTGGATAACATTTTAAAGTTTTTACTAACAGTTCAAAAGATAATGCTGCATACAGTTTGTAATATCACAGTTATCTACAATTATTCAATAATTTTACACTTTTATATTTCATCACATAGGTACACACTTCATTTAAAATATAGCAAACATTATTAACAACATACGTCTGTATTAAGCTTGCAATAATACCAAAATTTCAGAAACATAAAATTAAAAACCAGTTGCCTTGGTGAATTTGAATTTCAGGCACTTTTTTAGGAAAACAGTTTCACAATAACATTATTCTTAATGTGTGCAGTTGTTGCTTCTTAGGAAATTTATGTGATTAAGAAGGTTTTCAAGAAATAATGGGAAAAGATTCTGAAAAAGGTATAATTTTTAAACAATTTCATCTGAAAATTCTTTTAAATGGTAAAGATTTGCTTTGTCAGATCATATATGGATGCTGTACTAATATCTCATCACAGTTTACTGATGGGGGAAAAAAAATAATTGACAAATTATTAGTTCTGTTGCTCGTTTAACCTCTCTCTCTCTCTCTCTCTCTCTCTCGCTCTCTCTCACACACACACAGACTTTCTCTCTCTGTCTCTCCCCCTCCACACACACACACACACTCTCTCTCTCTCTGTGTGAGAGAGAGAGAGAGAGAGAGAGAGACTGGACGTTTTTTGCATGAAAAACTACACTATTTGAAATACAAACATTGCCTTGCATGTTTGTTTCTGTGACATGATTGACAAGTACTAATCATGAGATTTTTTGTAGTGATTTGGTAACAGATGTTAATAGATTAAACATTTAACACACCTAAAACAATACTGCCACAAATGAAAAAGAGTTGAATATCTATTTTTAATGTTAGAGAATTATTGCCGCTTGCCTGGTGAAAATCTGCTACATTTATTTATCCCTCAAGTCAATTGTTATTTCAGATATAACTGTTGCATTANTCCCCCCCCCTCTCTCTCTCTCACCCACACACACACACACACACACAGAGACTTTCTCTCCCCCTCCTTCACACACACACACACACACACACTCTCTCTCTGTGTGTGAGAGAGAGAGAGAGAGACTGGACGTTTTTTGCATGAAAAACTACACTATTTGAAATGAAAACATTGCCTTGCATGTTTGTTTCTGTGACATGATTGACAAGTAGTAATCATAAGTTTTTTTTGTAGTGATTTGTTAACAGATGTTAATAGATTAAACATTTAACACACCTAAAACAATACTGCCACAAATGAAAAAGAGTTGAATATCTATTTTTTAATGTTGGAGAATTATTGTCGCTTGCCTGGTGAAAATCTGCTACATTTATTTATCCCTCAAGTCAATTGTTATTTCAGATATAACTGTTGCATTAATTTTTTTATTTATACAGGTGCTACAGAATTGCCACATTATGTTTTAAGGCTGCATTGCATATATAGTCCATTCACGGTTACTTCCAACTTCTCTGAAGCTCTGCTGTAGCTCTATTTCCAGGATATTCCTCCGCCTCATGCAAACAAAGCTTAAGAAAAGTACACCACAGGACCAACACACCACATTTGTACGTGCTCAAGTGTAATATTTTGCATAAAAACTACTTCTTACTAGGGATTACCAACACACACATTTTCTATCTATCTTTATTCATATGGATTACAAATGAAATAACGTATTATAATTTATATATATATATATATATNACACACCACATTTGTACGTGCTCAAGTGTAATATTTTGCATAAAAACTACTTCTTACTAGGGATTACCAACACACCACATTTGTACATGCTCAAGTGTAATATTTTGCATAAAAACTACTTCTTACTAGGGATTACCAACACACACATTTTCTATCTATCTTTATTCATATGGATTACAAATGAAATAACGTATTATAATTTATATATATATATAATTTATATATATATAATTAAAGTAAAGGCTTAATTTAACAAATAACTGGGTAATTTAATGCTGAAGCAACCAAGCACTTCATGCACGGGGTTGATTTTTCAAAGGTTTGATTCAAACAGTGTGAAGAAACGGCAAATAGACTAGCCCCCCAGCAGTAACAAATAAGTTCAATAATCCAAGAGTACTGCATTTTGAACAGTGGCAGTTTTACACCATTGAATATGGCACATTTTCTTTCAAATTGTTAATGTAATAGCGCCATAATCAGTAAATTTGACAGTTTAGCATTTGAATTGTGATATGTCAAACTGCCACAACATTGAAAACACAGCTTGCACTGCCCTTGTATGTATTGCAATAATACACTCTTTGTGAAGACTTGAGCCTCTCAATACAGAAATGTACTTACTGAAAATTAAAACTATTAAATGTGATTATCTTGAAATTAGGTTTTTGATTTATGACAGAACTAGCGAACCGGCCTGGCTTCGCCCGGGTACAATTGAGCTTTACAGTGATACACTAATAAATAGATTGGGAAGAGAGAATTCATTTGTGTGGAAACAAAATTATAAAATTACACTATGTTGGCCTAGGTTTTTAACTGATTACGGCAACCCAAAAGGAAGGAAATATTTTTTACCCGATAGCCAAGAAGTAGGGTAATGTTTTTGGAGTGTATCTGTGCAACTACCGCGTAGTTACCACATTTCCGCATCCCGGCATTAATGTATGAAAATCAAAACGTGAGTTTCATCAAGTTGTAGCTTTAGAGGGAGGGATCTTAATCAATAACCAAATTTAAGCAAAGTTCCCAGCAGCACACATTTGGATGGGTTGAACATCTGAGTGCTTCCAGGCTTCGGAGGGCACGTTAAATATTCGGTCCCGGTTGTGATCGATTGATAGCAGTCGTTAAGTCATTTCAGAGGTCCTTGGGCGGCTTGACAAACTGTGACACCACAGGAAAAAATATTTCGGTCACGTTCCCAACCGTTTTCATAAGTACGTTTTGTTGTTATTCCACAGGAACCGTACAATTTTCCGGGATAAAAAGTATCCTATGTCCTATTCCAGGACCTAAAGTACCTACATCCCAAATTTCATCNCCCAAATTTCATCAAAATCCGTTCAGCCGTTATGGAGCTGAGTGGTAACNAAAAACCACACACACACTCTCTCTCTTTCACATTTATATTAGTAGTAGGATAGTTAAGGCGAGCGACTTATTCACCAGGTAATGAGACAACTTTATGTTCTGTTTTAATTCAATATTGAATTATGTTATTTGTTTCTCTATCCTAGTGATTCACAATGAAAAAATCTGGGCAAGTGAAATTTGAATGTTTAGTCAGTTGATGCCATCAGTTGCATAAATGACTTTGTGCAAGTCGTTTGCGCTGGTTTCTTCAAACTTAGAGCCTTTTGTAAGTTTATTTCTTTTTCTCATGGATATGAGTACAATGAAGGGTTTCCTTTTAAATATTAAAAATCAATATATACTCAATGTAAACAAATGTAAAGTACATATAAATAAGAATTAGAGATTTGTCATGTTTTTCTAACTCATTCGTGTTAATTCTGGTAAAGGCCCCATTTTAATGCATTTGTATGTCCCTACGTACAGTAGGTAATATGTTTGCCTTTTTCTTCAACTATGCTGCTACACGTTGCTCACAGAGCATCACTGTAGCTGGAGAAGCGCACACATTTACAAATGGACCCCCGCATAGCACTTGACACATCTGGACTCGTGCAACTCCCTCTCTTGGGCCAGGAAGGGGCACACTCCTTTCCCTGAAACTGGATTCTTTCAATGAAATGTGAGAGCTCCATCACAACCACAATAGTTCATAAATGATTGAAGTGTTCCTGTTCAATCTCATAACTAAGATAAACATTTTATAACAAATAAATTGCTTATTAGAAACATTAACTCCAAAATGCAAGTCCTTGCTGTAAGTAATAACAGACTTTTCCTGTGTTCGCGTAATTTTAGTTTGATTATTTCTGCTGCCTTTGTATTTAATATTATACTGTCTATTTTTAAAGAGATATGANCTCTTCCGGCACGTCCACAAAACCCTTAATCCTTATTGCGGTCGTCCGGCTGCGAGCTCCGCCAGAGTGTGTGTTTTGACGAATAAAATATAGGGACGCAGAATGCGTCAACGGCAACCCAAAAGGAAGGAAATATTTTTTACCTGATAGCCAAGAAGTAGGGTATTGTTTTTGGAGTGTATCTGTGCAACTATCGTGTAGTTGCCACATTTCCGCTTTCCAGCGCCAATGAATGAAAATCAAAACAGGAGTTTCATCAAGTTGTAGCTTTAGAAATAAGTGTACCTACTTTTTGCGTTTGGCTGAGGGATCTTAATCAATTACCAAATTTAAGCAACGTTCCCAGCGGCACACATTTGGATGGGTGAACGTTTAGTGGAATAACATCTGAGCGCTTCCGGGCTTTGGAGGGCACGTTAAATATTCGGTCCTGGTTGTTATCAATTGATAGCAGTCGTTAAGCCATTTCAGAGGTCCTTGGGCGGCTTGACAAACTCTGACACAACAGGAAAAAATATTTCGGTCACGTTCCCAACCGTTGCAGAACTACGTTGTGTTGTTATTCCACAGGAACTGTACAATTTTCTGGGATAAAAAGTATCCTATCTCCTATTCCAGGACCTAAAGTACCTACATACCAAATTTCATCAAAATTCATTCAGCCGTTCTGGAGCTGAGTGGTAAAAAAAACACACACACACACTTTCTCTCTTTCACCTTTATAATATTAGTAGGATAGTTAAGGCGAGCAACTTATTCACCAGGTAATGAGACAAATTTATGTTCTGTTTTAATTCAATATTGAATTATGTAATTGTTTCTCTTTTCTAGTGATTCAAAGTGAAAAAATCTGGGCAAGTGAAATTTGAATAATTAATCTGTTGGTGCGATCAGTTGCTTAAATGACTTTGTGTAAGTCATTTGCACTGGTTTCTTCAAACTTAGAGCCTTTTGTAAGTTTATTTCCTTTTTTTCATGGATATGAGTACAAAGAAGGGTTTCCTTTTAAATATTAAAAATAATATACTCGTATACACAATGCAAACAAATGTAAAGAACATATAAATAAAAATTAGAGATTTGTCATGTTTTTCTAACTCATTCCTGTTCATTCTGGTAAAGGCCCCATTTTAATGTATTTGTATGTCCCTACGTACAGTAGGTAATATGTTTGCCTTTTTCTTCAACTATGCTGCTACACGTTGCTCACAGAGCATCACTGTAGCTGGACAAGCGCACACATTTACAAATGGACCCCTGCATAGCACTTGACACATCTAGACTCGTGAAACTCCCTCTCTTGGGCCAGGAAGGGGCACACTCCCTTCCCTGAAACTGGATTCTTTCAATGAAACGTGAGAAGCTCCATCACAACAATAGTTCATAAATGATTAAAGTGTTCCTGTTCAATCTCATAACTAGGATAAACATTTTATAACAAATAAATTGCTTATTAGAAACGTTAACTCCAAAATGCAAGTCCTTGCTGTAAGTAATAACAGACTTTTCCTGTTTTCGCGTAATTTTAGTTTGATTATTTCTGCTGCCTTTGTATTTAATATTATACTGTCTATTTTTAAAGAGATATGANTTCGCGTAATTTTAGTTTGATTATTTCTGCTGCCTTTGTATTTAATATTATACTGTCTATTTTTAAAGAGATATGATACATTCAGGGACGTTTGTTGACCCTCTCACGCACACAATTTAAAATTGTTATTCTAGTAGGGACAGAGATATAGGTAGCAACTTTGTTTCAGTTTCAAAATGAACATAATTTTCTGATACAGTCCAGTTATAAAAAAAACCTTTAAGGGGCAACCAAATAGGCCAAACAATTAAAAATGGCACTGCCACAGTTTGTTTATAATTTTTTAATTGTTGTTTGGTTTTGTTTTATTTCTTGCAACATTGTAAGAGGCGTTTAACCCCAAAGACCCTTACTGTGTGCACGGTTCTGTTTGTTGCAATTACTTTACTTAAAACCCAGTTGTCAGTCTCATTCCCTTAAAAGAAAATTATTATTTTTCCTACGTCTGAACCCCCTCACCGGAAAATCTTGGTGGCGCCCATTAACTATGGGGAAGAAATTATCATGCATCATCAGTTTATATTAAAAGTTTTAAAAAACATAACCAGCCCCAATTATTAATTTTGCATGTTCTGAAACAGCCAACCATCACAAATGTGAACATACCAACTCCAAAAAAAATTCATAGGCATTTCAAGTTTTGATGGAAATGAGGGATGAATTAACACAACTTAAATGAAGAATGAATTAATGTTCACAGCTACTTTTAACATTTTTCTACAAATAAGAAGCATTACATTGCTTGGTTATAAGACAGCAACATTGGAGACTGTCTACATTATCATTATTTTACATCACACTCAGAAAATGGCTGTTATATAACTACTATAAGTGTATAAACATTTCACTAATTTTTAAAAATAAAAATATAGCTTTATTTTTTTNTGGCTGTTATATAACTACTATAAGTGTATAAACATTTCACTAATTTTTAAAAATAAAAATATAGCTTTATTTTTTCACATAAAAATATTATTAACATCAGTTTGTATATCTCCAAACTGTGCTCTAAAAGTTATACAACAATTACCCAGGCCCCATATACCTAAGTATGACAGGAACTAAAATTGCTATACTGCCTATCGCAGCTGTACCAATGAACAGTAACTTAGTCTGTTTTTGTAGTTCTAAATATTTTTCATCATACGACGGAGNCTAAAATTGCTATACTGCCTATCGCAGCTGTACCAATGAACAGTAACTTAGTCTGTTTTTGTAGTTCTAAATATTTTTCATCATACGACGGAGGCACAACAAATACTTGTTCTTTATCCAACTGATTTCCTGAACATAACGACTGAATGGCCTGTTTAAGTTCTTCAAAATTTTTCCCCATGATGTCACAATGGTTTTTCAACACACTTTTAATTTCACCACCATTCACCATTTCAACATTAAATGAACCTAATGTGTTGTCCAACAGGTTGGCCAACTCTGCAAGTCGAGTATGTGAATCTTCCTGTTGTGTGCTTGCCACGTTCTTAATTTCTGTGATTATCTCGAGAAGTTCCTTCTTTGGCGGAGAACCTAGCCCAGGTACAAAACTTGGAATGTTAATTTCATTGTTCTGTACAGCAACAGCTGATATCATTTTCCTAAGCTCCTTCATTTTTAAATTATTGTTAATCGTGCTGCCAGCAACACCAATTACAGTACCAATTATAGAACCAATAATAGACCAGTACTTTGTCCTCTCGGCTTGTGCTCTTTCCTTCTCATGGCTCTCTTTAACGGCAGAAGACAGCGATGCGAAATAGTCTCTCTCTTCGCGCTCAGAATGCTGAAACTCGACGGCATACTGTCTCTCTTCTTTCAAAATGTTATGTTCTTGAGTGATGAGATGAAGGTAACGTTCCTCACCCCTTGATGTTTTATCCAGTTCTGCATACAAATCTTTCAACTGGTNTGAGTGATGAGATGAAGGTAACGTTCCTCACCCCTTGATGTTTTATCCAGTTCTGCATACAAATCTTTCAACTGGTTCTGAACCGCTGCTACTTTCCTATTCGCTTCCCGCCTCTTTTCTTGTGCTTTTATGAACTTACTCTCGGCTTCAAGAACTCTGTTTTGTGCTAGTCGCACTTCGTCCATTCCTGTTACATTTTCGTACCAAGTAACAACCTCAGACAATTTCTTTGTAAGAAAACTCTGATCAATGACTGCGGCACTAGCATTTTGAGAATTCGTTAAATTGCGAGCAGCAATTATTAACACTTTTGTATTTTTGATATTAATTTTGGAAACGGTGGGTAAAAAATACCTTGCCATTGCCAATTTTCATTTCATTGTGTGTCCCAAGTAATACGTTGCACAGCGTTAAGATAAAAATCATTACTATGAAAATGTAACGATTAAATTCTTATATTCAGACACATGTTAAAAGTAAAAATATTTATAAAACCTGCCACAGTTAGTCCGAACAGCAGACGACACGTGCTTACATAGAATACAAAGACAATGCGCAAGAAACTTTAAATATCGCCGGTAAATGTAGATAGTGTGGGGGGCGGCGTTAACCACCAACATTACAAACGAGAACGATTTCTGCAGAGTTCGACATAGGGATCATTTCTGCCGAGAGGTGCGCTGGTGTTACAAGGATTGCAATTTAAGCTTGTAAATTAACAAATTTTTTTTNGGGATCATTTCTGCCGAGAGGTGCGCTGGTGTTACAAGGATTGCAATTTAAGCTTGTAAATTAACAAATTTTTTTTAATTTGTATGTAAAAGTTCGTGTTTGACATAGACTAAAGATGAGAAAACCTGTCTCTAAGTCTGCGCACAACCAATCTCTGTGTCCCAACACTGAACTATATTTCTGCCAATATGTCTCGCAAAGACAACTTTTTTTGGAAATTAGGTTAGAAAACTNAAATTTGTATGTAAAAGTTTGTGTTTGACATAGACTAAAGATGAGCAAACCTGTCTCTAAGTCTGCGCACAACCAATCTCCGTGTCCCAACACTGAACTATATTTCTGCCAATATGTCTCGCAAAGACAACTTTTTTTGGAAATTAGGTTAGAAAACTAACTTGTAAACAAATGTTTTGAGGTGGTTTTTTTTTTACCTCATATAACGAATTTGTAATGCAGTTAGATGAAATTCAAATTAGTATAAGTATTTTATTCATATAACGAGGCTTATCATTTAAAAAGTAAGATATAAACAAATTTCTCATCAATGTTGACCAAGTGACTTACACAGTTGTGTTCTTTTGGGGTAGGTCAGTGTTGGGTACATGCGCAAAAGACGAATAAGTTGACTCCCTAATATTAAGACTAAAGTGTTTGGCTTTTGCTCCAACAAAAATTATACTCTGAAGTACAAAACGAGATTTTTTATAGGAGAGTTTAGCAGATGGACAGTTTCTGCTGATACATCGTCAGTGTTCCAAACATTTAAAATTAATTTAAATTTTAAGCTTCGTGAATAATAAAATAGGAATATTTTTCTTAGTCACAATGTTATTTAATATTAAATTTATGATTATTATAATTACCCTATTTTTAACTTGTAATATAGAGAAAATCTTATACCTTGCCGACACTAGCGCATACTGAGTTGCAAAAACGCTAACTTCTCCAAACTTTTAAGAATTGACACGCTCCGGGAAGGTCATAGGGCCCAATAGGTGAAAATTAAATGTCTGGAGGGCGTCAGCTAGACTTTAAAGGGGATCCACTCGGCTTATTGTCTGTCTCATATAAGTTGGCAAGATTAAAACAGTCAGTGAGTGGTAACTTGACTTATATGAAAAAAACAAATAGCCTTTTACAAAATTCTGTATCAGCTGATGCACGAACGAGCAAAAGTTAATATTATGATAGCTATTCTGAGTGCATTGCCGACTCACATTAGACAAGCAGAAAATACGCGATAAGAAAGAGATCCTATATTAATTAATACATATTATTATACTTGGTCACAAAGCAGTGGTTGTTAGTGTTAGAAACTAAACTTCGTGATAAAGTAGTAATGTATAGGTGGTGAAAATGAATTCCACAATGAAACGATCTGTATCCAAATGAAATGCAACTTCAAAACCTTTAACTGTTTCTACATCACATGCCTATTACTTCCATCTGTTGAGAAATTCATTCGGCTCAGGGAAACTCATTCGGCTCAGGGAAAAGCATTTGGCTCACGTCAGTGTAGCGCCATTCCATGCACACTTTCTGTCTCTCCCCCAAAGCACTAACCAGCCAGAATATTTAAATTGTTTTGTGTAAAATAACAAATTTACGTACATTTACCAATGGTTATATTATCCCGCGAGCTCTGTATACTTTTTAAAGTAACATTTATTATCTGTACAGCGATTTTGTTTACTTGTAATTTCCTTTGGGCGGGTAATCGTTATGTTTTCCACGCCATGTTGTTCTGCTGCCCACCTTGCAAAGTTGTTGGTGAGTTAGCGAATGAAAGTTCGTTGTCAAGCAAATCCCCAAAAATATTTTTATTTCAATTCTTAATGTATTAGCTGCAACATTCAGCATGTGATAAGATCTACAATTACCGTCTCGAAAATGTTAACCCAAATTCGCTGTCTCGGGTAAATTAAAAAAGAGTTGGCAAGTACTTATTTTTTGCAAGATTATATAGTTTTGCTTTTATAATCTACCAATTATTCAGACAGATGGCTGCCTAAATTTTAAAGTTTGTTTATCATTACAGTATGATGGCAAGTGGATTAGCTGTCAGAGTGTTGATAAAAAAAATTCAGCCTCCACTTGACGCACCAGCTAATGGCGAAAGGATACATAAACGAAAAGTAAACATTGGTGCTACTTTCTTCGAACTGTCAAAATCTTGCCAACTTAAATGAGACAGACTATAGCACGAGACTTTTGAGACGGGCTGTGGTCGAAAGGCCTGGGCAAAAGAACCCTGGGGCCTGATTCCGGACAAACTTCGTTGACCTACGATATTGTGTAACTTATGGCATTTGTAACTCATCGAACTTTAATGAAATCCTACTTCCTTCGGCTGAATTTCTCCTATACCTACGATATAAACAGTCAAGATGGCAGACACGCGAGTAAAATATTCCAAATGCCATATATTCGTTTGAATGAAAATGTTGGGTTCTGTAAAATGTAATTCTATGCTAAACTACAATTAATGCCAGGCTGAATATATTAACAATATTCTTATACCACAAAATTGTAATAATCATATCAGAAATATAACTTTAAAACTACATGCCATTGTTATATACAGTTTACATGTATTTTTCAAAACGGCCCAAAACTGTGGCTTAGAGAAATAAAATAGCATTCAGACACATGTATTTGGTTACCAATTCAACATCACCACCACACCATAGTTTTTTAAGTATTTCAAACGATTATTAGTTCTTACACAACTGTTAAGAGTTGGTAATGTCAAGCATTCATTTGTCGAAGTAATAATGCGCAATTCAACAGCCAAGTCAACTGGATGCCATTCAAATATAATTTTCCTTTTATTATCAATTATCATAAACGGAAATAAACACGCCCTTGAGCAGGAAACACAGTATATGAAATTTTTCGGATGCATAAAAACAGCATAACATAACTCCGGACTGCATGCCAAATTAAATTGTTTTCACACATAATAATTCACATATTCCACAACGAAAGCATTAGTAGTGAAACAAAAGTTAATAAAATACTTACAAAACATATATACACAATAATAATATTAATTGTGAAGTGGTTTCGTACGATCAATGAGTTTAATAATATGTTTGAAGTGTGAACTCATATGATCTTATTTACAGTATAAATAATTACTTCGAAAGTATTGAGTATTTAAAAAATTTCCAGTTTATAAAAGAGAATATTTCGCGAATGTAATTAAGAATATATACTTTGGCAAAATATTATTTGTAATTGTGTACAGTAATTTTATATTTATTACAACTTTTCTCATGCAAAACATGAATCATAATGACCTATTGTGAACAAATTGATTCTATGTATTTAGCTACATCGTCGTTGGTAGCAAAATCAATTAAACCGTAAATATTATGCTTTTCTCCATTGCCTAAGCTTAAATCAATTACTTTCAGCAAAACTACGACATTGCCTCGCAGCTATTAAACATATAAAACAATAATTGATAAACTGCACAACGTAAGACGAAAAATAAATGTTACAACTTCGTCCTTTTTGCTGCAGCAGAAAATAAATAAAATATTTTAGATACTCGTGGGCTTTTTTTCTCTTTCAGTAGACACGATACAGTTCACGTGCTTTTAGTAATTGAAAGGCAATTTCCGGGAGTCGCTACTTGTTTCCAACACAGCTTTTTTTTCATGAAAGTAAATATAACTTATATACGAGGAACAAAACAGAATATTGACAGTCGTAAACACACTGAATGCTATGACGTCATCAATAAGCAAAGTTAAACTATGTACGGTGCTCGCTAGAGTATCGTTTGCCAACGAAATATACCATTACAATTCGATCGAACATTGCGATGAGAGGCATTCTCATTAAACCCTCTGGGACCCGTGTATTTGATCGTGCATGATGGTTGACGTAGTCGAGGCTAGTTAGACGCTGATCGTACATGCACTTAATGGACTGGGGTATTGTGGCTCCCTGGCACACCATTATACTGCACAGACATATAACACTTCAAAAAAAGAAAATATACTCATGTTATGTAGATAATGAGGTAGGTATTGGGCTGTTAAGAGATTCCATCGCCCTTAAAACTCTCCATGAAGTGGGAATAAAGTACACTCACACAATTTGATTTCAGAACACGACTTATATTACAGAAAGAAAATGACATGGTACACTCAATGGCCTATGATGCAAGACAAAAGAGAACCATGGACTCAGTACAAAGACGTTAAGTCTAATAATGCCATAGGAGCATCAGTCTACTCCGGAATAGAGGCGATCTCGGGGGTGTACGAAGGAAGTTGCTTCGCCCGTGAGCCCCACGACACATCCTACCCTAATAACTGTGACATAAACCACGCATCCACGAGTTCCTTGTGCCCACTCTGATGGCCGCAGTTACAACAACTACACCAGCTACACCAAGACACACCAACCACATCGGGCCAAGAGTGGGTAGTGCGGGTCGACAAGAATGGAACTTGCACCTTCTTGCCGACTAGAATTACACAACTCAAGAAACCACCTTACTCATGTATTATGAGAGGTAACTCTTTTAATAAATGGGTAGGCTATCCGAAACAGTGTTTACCCCAAAGCCACAGCTGTTGTTTGCACAGGCAATTGGTCGTTGCGTCCTCGCAGCTCGCGCATCTAAATACGATGCAACGCACAACCGGGTGTCCTTAACTTGCTGGTAGGCCAGAGCTGAAGAGATGAGTGCCCCAAATTGTCATCCAGTAGTGTACATAATTTTTACAAACATATTGACCACAGTCACCGCATTCACAGCTACAGCCAAGGGTGTTTTTCATTGTATAAATGGCAATCAAGGATGGCATTCCGAACCCCTTTGCCCAGGTGGACTCGTCCATCCCTTCAGGAGACAGCCACCTGGCAATGCTGTAGGCAGCGTAATTCAAACGCGTAATCGGAAGTGAGATGCAAACACGCTTATAAGAAAATGTAATAAATTCTTTAAGGTGTATTTATATAAGAGTAATTATGTTTTCTAAAATGGAGATTGCTTTAAAGGCCTACAGCATTATAAAAAAATCTTTTAGTGTGGTGACATCCCCATCAACTTAACAACTTAAACATTAGCCGACATTTGTTAATAAACGAGGATGTCACCAATGTGTTTAATTTAAATCATACAATTTTTAACCATTACAATCACATCACAGAGTGCTCATGTTATGGTTCGTCGTTCTCCGTTTGACTTCGATTTTCGCCACTCGTGACGAAAGCCGACGCTATTCGCCCCAGTTCGTCTCAGCACCCGGACAAGATCAGCGGCATTGGTCGTCTGCTACGCGAGCCCCCTCAGTACCCGCATATAGGCTGCAATCATTTTAACTACAATAGTAATATATTAGTCACCAGAACATTTGTATTATCTTTAATGCACTGAGGAGAGAGCCACCCGCACCCTCATCGGAGAGTTTAACGCAATCGCGTCTCAATATAAGATCATGTGTTTTTCACCGCTAAGTGCTGGGTTCATTATCTCGCATCATTCACGCATTATTCACCTATAACAAGAACAGTGGCTAAACTGCTCAACCAAGGGAAATCAGTGTAAATTCATTGTAGGGCATCCTTTGTAGCATCACCCGTATTTCGTTAGCATATTTCAGGTGTACTAGACAGCCTATAGTCTCGCCATCAGATATGAAAGTGCAACCGTAAGTATGCGACACCCATCAACAAACTGATGGAGGATTACCAGGGTCCCCATGGACTGCCGACCGGACGATCTCATAATTAGCTCACCACTGAGTTATCATGCCGGTGAGAGGGAGGTTGGCTCGCCCCTCATTACATTAAAATAACACAAATGTTCTGGTTGACTAATATATCACTATTGTAGTGAAAATGATTGCAACCTACATGCTGGTACTGAGGGGGCTCGCAGAGTGGACGACAGACGCGCTGGTCTTTTTCAGATGCTCAGACGAACTGGGGCGAGTAATTTCCGCTGCCGCCACAAGTGACGACAACCGACATCAAACACAGAACGATGAAACATTACATGTACACTCTTGTGATGTAATTATGCTGATGAAAAATTTTACAAATAAAATATAAGACATTGGTAACATCCCCGTTTAATAAAAATGTTCGTTAATGTTAAAATTGCGAAATGGACGGGGAATGTCACCACACTAAATGATTTCTTACAATGTTGGAGGCCTTCATAGGCAATCTCTATTTTAGAAAAACATAATTACTGTTATACAAATACACATTAAATAAGTTATTACATTTAATCCTAAAAGTGTTTGAGTTTCCTTTCCGCTGATGCGTTGAATTTCATTGGCTACAGCGTTGCCAGGTGGCTGTACCCTGAAGGGTTTGACGAGTCCACCTTGGCAAAGGGGTGTGCAATGCCATGCTTGATTGTCATTTATAGAATGAAAACATCCTTGGCTCTAGCCATGAATGCTGTGACTGTGTACAATTTGTTTCTAAAAATTCTGTACACTGCTGGACGACACTTTGGGGCACTTAAATCTTCAGCTTTGGCCTACCAGCCAGTTCGCGTCACTCGGTGGTGCGTTGCGTCGTATTCAGCTGTGCGAGCTGTGAGGACGCTACGACCAATTGCTAGTGCACCCAACGGGCGTGGCTTTGGGGTAAACACTGTTTCGGACCGCCTACTTATTTATTAATAGAGTTACATCTTGTAATAAATTAGTATGGTGGACTCTTATATTGCGTGATCCTTGTCGGTAAAAAGGTGCATGTTCCGTTCTTGTGGACCGGTACTAAGCACTCTTGTCCTGATGTGGTTGGTGCTGCCCGGTGTAGCTGGCATAGTTGTGTCAGCGGCAGTCAGAGTGGGCACAAGGAACTCGTAGACGTGTGGTTCGCGACAAGATACATGGTAGAGTTAAACAGTTTGGTATGAATGAAGGTGGTACTTCCCTCGGTACAGAAAATAAATCAAAGTTTCCGGTTAATTATTAATTACGTTACTATTGTAATGAAGTAAGATCAGCCTAAATGATGGTACCAAGGGGGTTCGCAGAGTGGATTACCAATACTGCCGGTCTGGCTCGTGTGCTGAGGCAAACTGCGTGAATTGTGTCGGCTTGCGTGACAGGTTGCATGAACCTACGTCAAATGCTGAGTGTTAAAACATGACATAAACACTATGTGACATTATTGAACAGTTGAAAATTATATAAATTAAAGGAAACACGTTGGTGACAACCCTGTTGATTAATAAATGTCGGTTAAGCCTCATGTTGTGAATTTTATGGGGAGTGTAACCACACTAAATGAAATGTTAAGGTGATGGAGGCCTTTATAGGCAGTCTCCCTTTTTGAAAACACAATTACTCTCTTATAAATAGACATAGGATACACTTTTACACTTTATTGTAAAAAGTCTCTGTATTCCATTTCCCATGATGTAATTGCATTTCACTTGCTACAGTGTTGCCAGGTGACCATTTCCTGAGGAATGGACGAGTCTACCTGGGCAAAGGGGTGTTAGTTTCCATGCTATATGGCCCTTAACACAATAAAACCTACCGCTGATGGTAGAATTGAATGAGATGAAGTTGTGAGATATGTTTAACAAAATGCTGCACACTATTGGATGCACTTTGTGGCACTTAGTACTTTAGCTTCAGCTTACATGCCAGTTGACGTTCCTTGGTGGTGTGATATATCGTATGTCGCGGCGCGAGCTGTTATGATGTAACTACCAATGGCCTGTGTGCCCAACAGCTGTGGCTTTGGGGTAAACACCGTTCCGGACCGCCTACTAATTTATTAAAAGTGTTACCTCTTATAATAAATAGTAGGACAGTCTCTTGAGTCACGTAATACCTGTTGGCAAGAAGGTGCAAGTTCCATTCTTATCAATCTGCACTATGCATTCTTGGCCTGATGTGGTTGGTGCAGCCCTGTACAGCTGGTGCAATTGATGTGACTGCGGAAGTCAGAGTTCGCACAAGGAGCTCATGGATGCATAGTTCACTTAAAGTGGCCCCTCCTATGGTGACCACTTGACCGCACAGACCCCCATGTGCCCCATGACGACGTCAGGCGCAGGCGGTGGGTGGCTTCAGCTTGCGGAGCGAGCTCAATGTAAAAGGCCTGCACCTCTGGGAGCTGACTCTGGTTACTGCTGGCAAGACTGATGTCCCATGACATGCATGTGTGGAAGGAGAGTGTCCCCACCACATGTGATGCATTCTGTGCGGATCATGCGGCACAGCTGCTTGGAGCCACAAAGAGAGTTGGTGGACCTCTCCCCCTTTGACACCTCTTTTTTGCTGTTGCTGCTGCGGTGTGGACGTCGGCGTGATGTGGGTCTTGACAAGTGGGAAGGAGAGGGTCCTGGTGAAGATCTGTGATACCCAGTTATACTCCCCCTGTCGTTTTGGCCGACGTCCTGTTGTGTGAGGTCCCCAGCTGGTGGTCCTGCTGAGAACGCTGTGGTGGAGCCATCGAGAGGGATGTCCTCTGGGGAGCACTGTCCCACAGGTGTCTCTGGCGTTTCGCCATCGGTGGCATCCCTGGTGACCAGTGTTGTGATGATGATGTCAAGATACTGCGAAGTGACCCTTCCGGGCATGCAGTGATGCGTGCAGTGTTGCTGGTTATGTGTGGCGGCTGCGATCCTCCCTCACGTTCTTCTTCCTCCTCCATGTCCCTTGTGGGCGTCCAGACGATGGTCGTCTTGGCGGAGAAGAGGCGCCGTAGAATTTTCCCATTGCTGCCGGTCTTTGTATCCCGATTTCACCTCTGGTGGAGAATGGTGTGCTGGTTACCTGGTGCTCGACACCTTGATGGTCAGGCATCGTGTCGCTTGGTGTCTCCACTGCCAATCGGTTATCGTCGCAGTTGATGTCAGCCCTCCTCCTGTTACTCAGCTTAATGAGGTATGTGGTGTACCCTAGTGGCTTAACCACTGAATGTGGCCTGCTCCACTTTTTGGTTAACCCGGTGCAGAACTTCGCGATGCTGGAATTTGTGCTCCGTGACATAGACCAGTTGGTCAGGTGCCAACCATAGTGGTGCTCGTGTGGTGGCAGGCATCCATTTCTTAATGTAGTGGTATTGGTATCCGCGAGCTGCTAATAATTCTACCTCCCTGTGCTGTCTTCTGGCTGTCGCATTTTCTGGTTCACCTGCGCCCTCTGGTTGGCATGCTGCAAATTCTCCTGGTAGGATGAGCTTGCGAACCTGCAGTATTTATCTGGAATCTGCCCTGTTTCTATATTCATCCATCGCCTTGTTTGGAATAGGATGGCAGGAAAATGTTCGGCCCAGCTGGTGTGGTCGTTCCCCACTCTCAGGCATAACTGGGTCTTGAGGTCTTGATTTTTTCCTCTGTGGGGTTTCAGCTTGGGTGGTATATTGAGGTTTTATGGTGGCTTACCACCCACTGAGTGCACTGTTCATGCCAGTACCTACTAGTAAACTAGGTACCATTGTCAGTGAGCAGGGTTTTTAAGTACCTCTCTCTTAGTGGGGATAGATCTCAGTTTCCAGTGTCTATGCAATGGTGAATGCCCATGTGCTGGCGACTGAATAGGCTTTGGTCCATCTAAAAAATCCATCACTCACGACTAAGATGTATCTCTTCCTTGTTGAAGTGCGGGGGTTTTGGACCATCAGATTTCTGGACACCGTCTCAAACTGTTACTTCGGCATCCTGTTTTTCTGTTGGGTCCCCCTGTCTGCTCTCCTGCTCTGGAAGTGGTTGTAGTGGACGCACTTATCACGTACCTGCGTACGTCCTGCCTGGCCAGTGGAAATGCTGATGGAGATTCCTGGCCGTCTGGGTTGCCACAGGTTGGCTATATAAATGGCTACTGTGGATATGCCTTAGCATGTGTTCACGTCCTTTTGGTACACAGAGGCATCAGATCGCATTGGGATGCTGCCGACAGGTTTCGACGTATGTATCCTTGATGCGCCACCACTCACCATTTTCTTGTATTATTTCCACTTTCTTGGCCTGCATTTGTGCGCACTGATGTTGGGTGTTGATGTCAAAGGTCTTAAATTCATCGAGCCTGTGTTCCGCATTCGTTGTGATCTCTATGGCATTGCAGTTGTCGTTTTCTTAACATAATTTGTTGTGCAGTAGGTGTTACTATGGGTGTGTTTAGTTGACATGTCGGTGTTGCATGCTCTTGTTTTGGCCGGGAGCAGTGAGCATCTGGCTCATCTACCCTGCCGGCTGGTTTCTCGCCGGACATTTCCTGCAATTGTTTACTTCCTCCAATTGCGTTCTGCAGGTAGGGCTTTCACTATGCCAGTGGTATTGTTGGTCTGGTGAATACCTGCATTGAAAAGGAGAGTGTTCCTTTCTAATTACCCCTATATGTGTGGCTTGAGCTGCCGCATTTGGGCTAGCTGATACAGGTTTGGCAATCCGGCTATTGCCCACGTCCTTGTGAGTTATTCGGCTTGCCCCTTTCGTGCTGTGTCCAACTCATGACTGTGCGTTCCCGTTCCCTGTATTGTGGTCACGGGGGCATTATTGGAATGACTTATCCCGTTCTGTACGGTGTTACTAGCATCTTAGTCTCTAGAGACTCAGTAAATTTTCTTAAGAAAAAAATAGTCACAGCAATTACAGAGCTAAATGCAAACAAATTAAATCTCAACCTTAGTAAAACAAATTTTTTGAATTTTCGCAAAAAGAACAGGAAAAACACAAATTCATATATTAGCAGTAACAGAGGCAAAATTAATTAATCTGCAGTGACTAAGTCTCCTAGCTTAAATAAGACAATTAACTAAACGGGAAATCCTACATTGCGTATATTTTAACTAAATCAATTTCAGCATGTTTCGCTCTACAAAGTGTTGCAGAGGTCTTAAACAAAAATACAGCAAAAATGGTTTATTTTGAATATTTTCTTTCCATCATGTGTTATGGTTTAATTTTTTGGGGAAACTCCACTGACAGTGTGTACATGTTTACAGTTCTCTTATTCGTGTTCAAAAACAGTCATTTATTTCGTCAAAATGAGTTCTTTCATGAAAATGATAGTTACAAATGGATTCAGTTATCTTAAAACTAGTCCAGATAGGCCCATGCTACCTTGGTAACAAATTTTCCAATATATTACCACAACTTCTTCAAGGAATTTGCTTTTTTTTTTTAACCAAAAACTCTTTAAAAAACAGTTTAATTTTTTTTGTATTAGATGTGCATTTTGTAGCGTAGATAAATATCTAAACTACAAAAATTAAGAAATTACCTTATAACATTTCATTGTTCGCATTTCTTGTTCCTGTTTGTCTCGAACCCATTTTCTTCTGCAACAGTAAAACGAAGACGCTCTACAGCTTGTTGAAATATTAGTCAGAGTATGAAGAAAATATATGTGTATATGTGCAATCTGTCTTTTTTGTGTATGTTTGCGTGTGTTGGAGGGTGTGTCTGTAAAGTATATAAACATATTATACTGTATTTTTACTAATTTTTTTATTTTTACAATATATTGTAGAGGTATGTATTGAAAAACTCACTTACGCATGTAATAGAACAAACAAACAAAAAATAATTCGCACTGCATCTGATGGTTAAGATGAACTTTTGAAGTAAACAAATCGGGATAGGTAAACTTGACAGGAGAACTGCAACACTGGGATAATTATTAACGAATCAGTGCTTTCTGTCATCACATGTTTATTGAAAGGCTAAAATGTTATGAAATTATTTTTGCTTATAAGTTGTAGTTTTAGTAATTTACCAATATTCTTCACAGCGAAATGAGCGGATTAATTACTTTCATAATTAAAAAAAATTTCAGTTTTTCTTTAAATAATTTTGTATTTAACTTCATGATATGTAAGAAATTTTATTAATTTGTACACCACTCTTGATTTAGTTGAAAAGAACATAACTCATTTCTATATGTGACAATAGATAGCAGTACAATACTGCTTATAAGTGCCACCTACTGGATTTTCGTAGAAGTATTCATTAATTTTATTGTGTTAGCAGACGACAAGGAATGTCAGCTGATTTGTGAAGTTTTTTAATTAGAACTGCAATGCAACATTGTTGAAATATATAGAATTATAGGAGAAATAGATTATCGCATTAAAACTTAGGATAATCACGTAATTTGCAACGGATAATTATGTAAAACATAATTCACCCACTTGTCGAAAAGTATCCCGCGAGATTACTTACCCACAATGCAACTCGTTTCCACCCTTGGCAGTGCCGTGCAAGCCCTATCGAGAGTGAGGTGCAATGTTCTTCCTATGATTAGTTTTTAAGAAAATATTGTGTTTTATATTGTTTAATGGATGACAAGTGGTTTATGGTGCTAGAAGATATGTGTCGCTAAGTGTGTTGTGTTGTGCGCGGTGTAATAACGTTTACAAAATAGGGAATAGCGCTGCAAACGAAGGGCAGCCTGAGTCTAATCGGTGCTGCCTGCCCACCATATTTCTCAATACCTGGCCTGATGCCATGGGTTGTTTTGGAAATAGTGACTCAAAAGCGGGCCAAGAAGAAAGCAAACGGATAAAAGAGACGAATAAAAGGATAAACTTACAAATTCAGAAGGACAAGCAGCTGTATAGAGCAACGCACAGATTATTGTTATTAGGTAAATATTGAGATCGAGCATTGCAGGTTGTCAGGTCAGCCATGTTGAGAGAATATATCTGTTGATTTATTATAAAATCGGCCTAATATAATGTGTTTCTTGTTTTGCAAGGTGCCGGGGAGTCCGGGAAAAGCACAATTGTAAAGCAGATGAGGATATTGCACGTAAATGGATTTAGCGAAGAGTAAGTTCTTCAGTTATTGCATGTTGTCTGTAGTTTAGTATTTGTTTTCATTAGATATTTTGCCAAGTTTTGCCAGTTTCGGGACTCTTTATCTTTATAATACCATTGTAAGAGTAGGTGATGTAATTGTTGATACAGGCGTGTTAAGCCTGATTAGGAACACTTGTTGTGTGACTGTAATTGTGTCACTTTTTAAGGGCATACATGTTCTTATGCCCAGTTACTGGTTTATGTGGTAAGTGTTGCCTACGAATGAAGTATACACCGATTTCAAAAGCATTTTCAGTATTTTTATTCTCTTCATGACATAGTTCATTTTATAGCCTAATTTGTTTAATCATTGCCTATAAACAAAACCCTCGGAATAAACACCTCAGGGTTAAGTGAAATCAGTAGTTTAGGAGGCAGTTGCCATCTTGAATGATTACACTGTATGAGGTCCACAGTGTTATTTCTACTTTGCAAATTGCCCATCAACCTGCCCAAGGTACTTGACTTCTCAAAGGGAATAGTTATGCCATGTAGAATATTCATACATTGTAATTCATTGATTGTAAGTACGTACCGGTGTAGACTCAGGTAAATTTAATTTATGTCCAGTGCTTATTTTAACAGTTTGTTTACAAACATTTCACACCTACCTTAAGTTAATGAAAGCTAAGGAACAGAAATGATAATGAACATTTACAAAAAATATGTTGGAACACAAACAGTGGAGCATCAAACAAAATTTGCTCTGTGACTTCTAATCTTTTTGCCCAGTATCATGTTCATGGTTAAGTGAAAAGCCTGACTTCTAAAGGAAAATGTTACTGGTACTGTCATGTCATGGAAAATAATAGAACTTCAATTCTGAATTTTAGGTGCTACTGCTAAGAAAAAAAACATTTTTAGATTTTCGTAGTAAATTGTTTCTGAAAAGGGTGTTTTTGAATTCAGCCTAAGAAAAAACAAAATTTGCAGTCAAAGTGCTTACAAAATTATAAATAAATTAAAGCTGATTTCAGTTAATACCTCGGGTTCAGTAGACATTAGAAAAATGCAGCATGTACTTACAACCTGTAGTAAACAATATAAACATGTGCTTTTCATAAGCCTTATTGGAAATTTTTGCCATAAAACCAGCTCGCCGCATATTCTGAAATTCATTTATATATCCAGTAGTGATCGAAACACTGCTGTATCCCTGTCGTGACATTTTCGAAGATCGGGTCAATGTGTCTCCGTGGTATTTGCGTCTGCTTCCGAATGAAAATTACTGGCATTACACTCCAATATGTGTGATTATGTATTTGATACATGCCTGTGTATTTGCATATGAATACATATATATTATCAATTAGGGATGAAGTGTAAGTATAGATGTGTTAACTTTGAAGGACTGCAAATATTTTCTCATGTGCGTTGAGACAGGAAGCAAGTTAAAGAGTACTGCAAGAAGTTGGGAGGGGAGAATAACGGCAGAACACATACAAATTCTTACAGTTCAAAACGACAAAGCCATCTGCGTGACTTGCTGAAATAAAACAACACTTGCATAGAATGCAAAGAAGACAATATTACGTTTCAGTAGTATTTACTGATTAACGAAAGACAAAAAAAATTGTGTAATGCTGCCCATTGGCGGTCTACTGAATTCCCATTAAATTTCATATTCAAATAATTAAGCAACATTTATCACATTTAACAGCAATATTTAATTCAGCCGTATGAATGATGTGATGGCAGGGTTTTATCATCAAAATCTCACAGTTAATGACAGACGTTCAATCAGAATTGAAAAAAAAAAAAATCCTAAACAATTTCATAAATGAAACTTTTTTGTGTCCACCATAACTCATTTCATTTATAGCATGAAACTGATGAACTCTTTTGTCAGACTAATCACAAATCTAATGCATAATTTTCAGAAGTTTGTTGAAATTTTATATTTCAAAGTTTTAGCAAATCTTTTCTTGCACAAAATCAACATTTTACACACAAATAGATGACAGATGTTTAAATTGGGTATATGTTACTGCGTTGATGCAGTCGTTTTCGTACCGAGATCTATCTATCTATCAATTTATACAAAACATGGCTTTTGGGGTTTCTTCTGTCTATTTCCCCACCAGCAAACAATCAATAAAGATTGGTATACCAAAACTATATTATGGTGAATTCGGCCGTATGAAATTTTAATCCTGCATCGCCCTAAACCTAGGCTGGGCCGAACATGTCAAAGATACCCAAAGCTTCTCTTTTACAATAGGAAGGAACTGAGCCTAATGACTTAATGTTATTAAGACAAATACATTGCCATTTTAAATTGCTGCCCACGAACATATGAAAACTGCTACTCTTTGGGAGGATACAAGAACACTGCACTGAATGGAAGAAACAAAATAAAACACTTTTTTTTATACACTTCGATAGATAAAGAATCATAATTAACTGCAATTAATGCAAATTAATTTAGCGTACTTGAATAAAATATAAACATTCAGTTTGCTCAACCCTGGGTTAAATGATATGCAAACAAAAGGTTAGAATAAGAACATAACCAAGTAAAACGTTAATATTTGCATTAAAATAATAAATAAAGACTATTTATGCAATATGCATATTACAACACACAAATTATACAGTTTTCACTATCCATTTGTAAAGATTTAACATTGAAATTACCTTTGTATATCTTGGAATGCTTGAAAATTACGGGAAGAGGGTGTGTTTACTTTTATTTTTCAGATGATACATTCGAAAATTCATTGGTTGATGTTTGGGTACATATCCACTAGGTCCACTGTATTTTCAGGCTGGTTGAATCGGTGGATCAATAGGTTTAACCGGACCCAACCGAAACAGTATTTTCTGAATGTCTGGTTTACATTGGTGTATACACAGATGAATTTTTGAAAACGTGGTAGGCTGTGTTATAATTTTACGAAATTAATTATGTATAACTACAAATGCACAAAATAAGTTTTAGCCCTTAATTATTAACTTTTCTATAAAAACAAATTATTGTAGTTTTGGTGTTTATTACAGAAGTTGCTTAATCATTCTGCAAATGAGCAATTTTGAATGTAGTCTTATATTCTCAGGATGTTCTAATTGACATATTTTGTATACAAAATGGTCACGTAACCTTATTTTGTCAACAAAATGACCAATTTTCGTAATTTGCCTTTTTATCAACTGAAGCTGACGAATAACCAATTACAAAAAGAGAAAACACTGCTATTTGCTTTTTTCAAACATTTAAATACATACAGTCAATATTATCGAAATGAACTAATTTGTATCCTACTCGACAACAATTGTTTCACAATGCAAGTTGCTCAAATTTTCTTGAAATAGGAATTAACTAACGACACAATTTTCGATCAGTAACAATTTCACAACATAATTTATGATTGACAATTTATTTTAAATTTGAAACTGCCTGCCAACAACTTTAGGGAATAAATAATGTTTATTTTAAGACTTCATGGTGTTTTAATTTTGGAACCACGGAAAAACAAAATAATAATAGCATGTCAAGCTAGACATTTGAATGTTGTGGTAGTCGGACTGTAACATTACAAAATGCTAAATCCAAATTACAAAAAAACAAAACTCAAAACCAATTGGTAAACAGCCTAAACCGTTTCATAGTAAGGAGGCTTATGAAAATCGGAATTATTTGGTAAAAACATTCAAAGAATTTTAAAAATCATGAAGATGCCATAAAAAAAAAGTATACTGCATTCCTCTCCATACAACAGAATCCTGAGAATGAGTTATGAACTCTTTGTCGAGTGTACGTCCCAATAGGTGGAAGAAATGCCAATCTCTTAATATTAGTGTGAAATGATGATGTTATATTTTGATTGCTGATGTACATGAATGGAAGGAAGAACTATTGGTGACACTATCTGTAAGATTACATTTAGAATTTGTCTGTTTACGAAATTGAACAGTTTAATAATTTTGAGTGCTGTGTATCAAGAAACATAATGTTCATGTAAATTTAGCACATTCATGTGTGAGTTTTGGAGTTTCAATCAAGTTTATTATGGAATACCAAAAATTAACATGTTGTAGTGTAAAAGTTTCGCTAGAAAAATGATAAATAATTTGGTATCTCGTACACTATCTGATCGAAAGTATCCGGACATCCCTCTGGAAACACAAACTTGTGCCTGCATGTCACTACGACTGCTGCTGCTATTATTAAGGAAGCAGAGAACTCGATGTTGGTCCATGATACGTGATACCGGTAGCTTGGGTGGAGCTCAGTGACTTTGAAAATGATGTAGTTATTGGCAGCCACATCAGTAAGCAATACGCCAGGGCTATTTCCGTTCTTCTCAAGTTGCCAAATTCGACAGTCTGGGATGCCATTGCGAAGTCGGAACGGGAAGGCAGAACCACAACAAAACCACGGCAAGGTAGGCCACGTGTTGAACAACAGGGACGGTCGAGCATTGAAGAAAGTGGTACAGGAGCATCGCATGTCACAATGTGATACCATCATCCATGAATCCCACAGTGACACTACTTGTGCAAATTGCACCATGACTGCACCGGGAGTTACGAGGACTGGGGGGGACCTGCTTGTAAAGGGCACATTGTGACTGTGAGCACGAAGCACCGAGTTTGTTGGTGTAAAGAGCGCCACGACGAATGGAATGTAGATGACTGGAGACGAGTGATTTGGAATTATGACTTGCACAATACCATTGTGGCAGTCCAACGGGAGGGTTTGAGTGTGGTATATGCCAGGTGAACACTACATGCCCACCGTGCAATTCAGCGGAGGTGGGGTTAGAGTGTGGGGGGTGTTTTTTCACAGAAGAGATGTTTCTTCTTGTAATATTACGGTGCATGTAAAGTACATTTTGATAGGCTGCATGTTCTCTTATGGTAGAAGATGATAACTGTGGAAGAAAGTGCGAGTGCCAAACAGTTGTTGAAAAACCATTTTCTGTGCAATCACTTTATGAAAAAATTAGAAATAGTTATAAAAGACAGGCCAATACCATTATTACCAGACCTGGTTACAGAACATGACAGCTAGAAAGAGCAGTACATGCAACGTTTTTCTGCTTCGCAGTATGAAAGTTTTGAATGGCCAACTGGGTGTCCCATTTCAAATAGGCTTTTCTGTTGCTCTTGTGTGCTATTTTCGAAAGAAAATTCTTCATGGAGCAAACATGGTTTTTGAAATTTAAATCACCAGTCAGTTTTTCAAAAATCTCATCCAATAATTTTTGTGACTAAAAATGTTTGGGAAAGGCAGGGTTGACATATTACTAAATGTGCAGCATTGTAATACTAGTCAGCACAACGAATGTGTAAAGAGGAACAGAGAAATTCTGAAAAGACTTATTGATACAATTTGTTATTTAGGCAGACAAGTTGGATGCTTTACAAAGGAGATTATTTGAAACTTGTTGATATTTTGAAAAGCTGTGATCCCCTGTTGTTAGAGGCCCATTTAATAAATCTACAGTATTTTGAGGAACTTCACCGACTATTTAAAATGACAAGTTGTCAAGGACTCGTTGGGACAGGAAGTACAGTCAGCAGACGTTGTAGCCATTATGCCCACTTGGCAAAATATCTGACATATTGTGTAAATCACAAGTGTCAACAGTTCTACATTATGTTCATGTAGGCAACCTTAATGAATGATTAATTGTTTTTACCAATATCAGCTGAAATATAAATGCTGATGGGTTACACATTGAATGCATAGTTGGTGAATTTGCCATTGCAAAGAAGTTGGTTGGCCAGACTTATGATGGGGTCTCGGTAATGAGTGGTTACAACGGTGGCTTGCAAAGCAGGGTTTTGTCAACATGCACTAAAGCTCTCTTCACTCACTGCTATGCCTATGTATAGTTGATTACATTCTCTCATATATTTAATACAAGTTCTCATCTTTTGAAGAACTGAAATTTTTTCACGTACTGTACTCTCAAAACTTAATTACTAAACAAGATTTCCCTATCACCTTTTACATAAACTAGCATCAATTTATGGGACACTCCCAGACTAAGTTTCTTTGAAAAAATGAACTCTTAGTACCGTATAGTTAGTTGGAGATCTCTTCCAAGAACAGGTAATGAGTTAGTTGCACTAGGGAATGAGCATGGTCTTATTTAAGCGTTCAGTCGAGTGTATAAACTATCAAGTTTAATTTTGACTATGTTTTGTACTACTTCTTCTGTGGAACGCTTACTGGATTTTGCTAAAGAGACGCGTGTAATAAAATTATAGGGTTGCCGCTTCTTCATGCTCAGGCGAGTTGATGGCAGAAAGGCTCCACGCCAGTTGAGCGCCTTGCGTGTAGAGGCGATACCGCTTTACACGCACCAGTCTGCATCGCCCGTACTGCTTCATCAGTTTTTGCCTTGCTCACACAAACACATCCCTCACTAGGCGATCGCCTTAAGCTCTTGCCAGTTCAAGGCAGAAAAATTCTAGCGATTTACAAATTAATTGCACTGGTTGATAAACAGTATCGTACAAAAACAGCGGTTTTTAAGGGCTACGGAACAATTTTCGTCTACCTTGCTCTGGTGATAGTTTGTCGTATTCTGTTGTAAAAAATTATTCCATTTGGTGGGAGATTATACATCTAGATATAAATGTTTTATTCCAGAACGAAGCTTGGTTATAAGCATGTAAATTTCAACTGTAATTTTTCTTTAAGTTCTTGTATGCTTAAGAGAACAGCATGCCCATTAAAATTTGTTCAGCTGTGGGCAGTGCGATAAGCATATGGGAGGGGGAGAATGTAGTAAGGAGGAGATGGCATGGACACTGTGTGATGTAATTTGTTAATGAGGTAATTGTGAAAAGTAGGGACTTTCCTAAAAACTAGGTGGGAAAATCCTGGAAATTCGTATGTTTCATTACTTCTAAACGTGCTAAAATATAATCACATAATGCACATTGTATTCACATTACATGCAGTGAATCACAATTATAGAGATGTTTATGAAGATCAAAGAAATTGTGTGGCAAAAATTGTAAAAACCTTAATAAGTAACACTACAAATGCTTAAGAGTGCAGAAAATATTAAATACATCCACAAATAGCTCCTCAAAAGTGAATTCACAAACAATGTGACCCTCTGCTCCTCAGAGCTCAACCAAAGCAAGCACGGAGGGCCACACTCGCTTACCTGCTTCATACGTAGCTGGCAAAAATATATGAAGATGAATGTATGTGGCCCCCTGCACTTGTTTTACTCGCACTATGGGAAACAGAGTGGCTCTGATTTGTGTGAAATAACTTTTCCAGACGTCGGTAGTAAGTCCCAACAGTTGCAAACCTGATATAAATAAAGAACAGAAACCTGCTATTAAAATGGCACATTCTATCCAGAATTTTCATTGCACTGATACATTGCAATTGAACATCCATTTACCAACTTACAAATGTCTTTCTATTTACGTGCCTTGTAGAAAAGACTTTCTAACATTAGGTTGCACTATTTTACTAACGGATTGTTACCATGGAAAATAATCATTGTGCATTGGCTAATTGAATTACAGTAACACACTGATCTACTAAATACTATAAATGACAAGGCCAAAAATCAGTCATAACATAACATTTACATATGCTCATAGAACACGCTCTAAATGTGACAAGTGTCATTTTTCAGAAAGTACTAGCATCCACGTATCATTTAAGTGTAAATGTTCACGTAGTCAAACACAGAAATTCTCGCCAGATCACAGAAAATCCTTGGCAAATAACAGGAACTAGGGAAACTGAAAAAATTCTCAATAACTAGCGATTATTCCCAAAAAATTGGTTTAAATTATTACTAAATAATAAAAATATAAGATAAACTTAAAATATAGGCAAGAGTACTAAAAATCTGGCAAAATCATATGGAAATGCCTTTGAATTTTGCAGTGTGAACAAAAATCATTGCAGTAACAGCAAGTACAGTAGTGTGTCGAAAATCTGGACATCAATCTAGAGCGTAAAAAATTAGGATTGCTGCCTAACAAAAAATATTTCCACGGAGCTAGAATCGCAAAGGACAGTAAGCAGGCAGGTGGTTGTAGCTGAGAGCAAGAGGAATGTAAGAGAGAGGGGTGTTTTGACTTGCTGGTCATTAACCTTTCCCCTCTTTCCTCTTCCACCTACGACCTTGAGCAGTGAACAGAGCAGCAGCGAGACTGTCTTTGTGGATAAGTCTGTGTACATGAACAGAGTTGTGCCTTGTGCATTTTGTTTGGTTGCTGTTCTGATCGTGTTTCTGTCAAGCAGTGTTTTTATACAAGAATTTTACCTGTATGAAAATGGCATCTGCAGGATCTGGCAAGAAGAAACATAAGTTTTTAATAACAGAGGAAAAAAATTGAAATTGTAAGGGAAATGTCTAAGGGTGAAAGTGGTGCATCTTTAGCAAGAATGTATGTATGGACATTTACCATCACTGATTTGAGGAGAAAGGTAAGCAGCATACTGGAGTATGCATCAAAGTTGGACTCTGAGGAAGGATAAAAAAAAGCGTAAAACATTACGAACTGCCAGCAATTCAGCTTTACAAGATGTCATGTACATGCAGTTTACACAAACAAGAAGTTTAGGCGAACCATTATCAGGCCCTCTTGTTTGTGAAAAGGCCATCCAGCTGAATGAAAAACTGGGTGGACCAGCAGGTTTAAAGGCACGTTGTGGATGGCTAAAAAAGTTTTAAGTTATGACATTGCATAAGAGAACTCAAAATTGAAGGGGAAAAGCTATCTTTTGATTTGAATGCTGCAGACACATACAAAAAAAAAAAAACATTTTCTGCTATGGTTTCACAGAAAGGGTACAGCAAAGATGATGTATCTAACACTGAGAAAACTGGTGTAAACTGGCGGGCCTTACCAAAAAAGTCACTATCTTCCCATCGAGAGCAATTAGCCTCAGGTTACAAAGTGAGTAAAGATAGAGTAACTGCGATAGTGTGTAGTAATGCAAGTGTAACACATTCTTTGCCATTAATGGTCATTGGAAAAAGTAAAAATTCCAGATGCTTCAAAAAGTGTCTGCCTGTGTATTATAAATGGCAAAAAAATTCCTGGATGACTGCCGACACATTTATGGACTGGTATGCAAATTAATTCATACCAAGTGTAAGAAAACACCTCAAAGTGGAAGGAAAAACGGGGAAAGTCCTTCTGATCATTGACAATGTCGCAACACATCCTTCAGTTAGAACTCTGAATGCCATTGAAAACGATTTTGCGTTACAGTTCTTTCCTCCAATGTGACTGCATTTAATTCAGCCCGTGGATCAAGGGATCATTTCAAAAATGAAAAAGGTGTACAGAAAACGCCTTTTGCGCCACCTTATGCTAGCACAACAGGTTGAAGAATGTGTTGTGGCTTTCACAAAAATCTCAACATCAAGGATGCCGTCGACACGCTTGCAGGAGCTTGGAATAGCCTGATGCAAAAAAATTTGGAAAATGGATGGAGAAAACTCTGGCCTAAAGAATACAAAGGAGAAGAAAATCAACTTAAACAGGAAGAAGCTGAAGGGACGTCAGTCATCAAGTTACAACACTTTTCCAGTCAATACCAGGGTTTGAGAATTGTACAAAAATGACGCAACCAATTGGCTGGAGATCAGTGAAAATGACCTCCGCTACCAGACGCTGAATGACTAGGAGATTGCCAATGCTGTAACCGGTGTTGAGTCTCCTGCAGATGATGACGATGCTGAAGACCTCGACAATGAAGATTTAGCCGGGATTACTCACGCCATTGCGTTTAATGCTTTGGAGACTGCAATAAGTTGGTTAGAAAAACAGACTGAGTGAAACCAAACTAGAGGTATATCACTGTTATTGATAAAATTGAATTTAATATTCTAATTATGGAAGTAAGATTCATTGAATAATAGCTGCTAACTAATTATTTTAGCAGTTAGACCCAGTTTATATTTCTATTTATATAGTTTAAACAAAACACTACATTTCTAGGAGTGCACAACAACTCAACTTGCCTGTCTACGAATAATTAGGACACTTGGCTGCCAGAAAACATAGCACAATCTCGCTAAAAAATCAATTAAAGATTTTTCATTAAATGATTGTAGTACTGTTTTTCATTTACTGCTAGATACTGTGATGAAAAGTGCAGGTACAGGACTGTATGTAGTACAGTATAACTTTCCGTGTTTGCTTTCAAATTGCATTAATGTTTAATTCTTTTTTTCATTTAAAATAAGGTATACTGCTTACTTTTATTTATCCATAACGAGGGACTGAGTATGAAGCTTAATGTATAGCGGTTGAAGAATCGTGTGGGCATTGTTTGTACTGTAGGTGTGTGTACATATGTATTTTGTAGGCTATTGCTAGTGGATGTTTCCTTTTATTTGTGTGTAGTTGTGAATACTATAGACAGTATGTACAACATTTCTTTGTATTGAGTTTACTTTGTGATGCATCAAGTTTGCTATGGGATACAATAATCCTGATGGAGTCAAACCCCAATAATTACAGATTATCAATGCTCTACTGTATTTAATTAAAATGTAATAATGCAACCATTAAATACTGTCTCAATTTCTGTGGACTACACGAAAATTCCTATTCCCAAAGATTTTTTTTTTGCAAAACTGTAAGAGTTGCAGAAACTGTAATTGTTACTCACATTTTTGGGCCTACCTTCCCAAAGAAAGACTCACTTTTTATTTTTATTACACTGGTACTAATGGCCTTGTTAAATGTACAACCTGAATGTGATTTCACCATCAAACACAGCAACATCTAATTCAGGAAGTGTATAATATTCATTGTAATTCAATTAAAATTCAAGACAAACACAGACACCATTGCTATACGCAGGACTTAAACACAGAACTCCTTGCACCATAAGTTGGTGTGTAGACAGTTATGCTACGAAGGTCTGTAAAATATATTCCTATTTGATAACCCCTTACAACTTGTGCGCATGTGTCTTGTCTAAAAGTATGTACGTAATGTGGTGTGAGTGCACGCACAAGCTTCCCTGAAATTTTCGAAGCTGTTCACCGAGTTATACCCGACTTCAATATACTTATAGTGCTCAGTAAGGATAGCTGACTTTCATAGTTAACTCCACACTAGATAATTTTTTTTATTGACAGCCAATTGAAAATTTTTGGGTGCTATATTTTTTATGAACTGATTGGTTAATCTAAACCAAATATTTTATTTTGATAGTTCACATCATCAGGATTGAATTTAACGTAAATCACCATTGGTGTCCCATTTTGGAACATTACAACTTGAAGATTAATGCTTTTACATAGTGGAACAATTAAAAAATTTTTGGTAAAATTCAGTGTATAAATAGTAATGATTTAGGCCACCTAAAATTACATGAATTGATTGTATCAGACACGTATCTTCAAAATGGCTTCTTTAAAAATATTTATGACAAATGTGCCCCATTTGCTTAATCATTAGACCTATCTAAATAAAAATTATATGATTAGAAAATTAGAATACATAATATCATTAATTACAATAAAAAAAGCACCTTCTTGTAGGCTATTTTGTAAGATAGCATTGTCTGAAAACAATAAACCATTTACATGAGATCTTAGGAATCATTTTACTAATTCTCACCAACTTTGGCAAATATTTTTTACAGTAGGTCACCTAACATTGTACACAATTAGAAATAATTAACACAGTTTCAAATGTCAGTTTTATGAATATTTTATACTAGTATGCCACAGCTGCCGAACAATTAAATCTATTTCAACCATAAAACTGACTTTTTTTATATCCAACCCTTACCTTTTAAAGAAAATTATAAATTTCAAAATTGTTGAGTGGCACCTACATATTTCCGTTTCTTGAAAAAAAAAAAAATCATTTGTTTCATTGGTAAATATCTAGTTTAGGGGCTTTTCTGAAAATAATAAAAAAAACTCCAGAAAGTGGTATATTTCGACTCTACTAATAACGTAGAACACAAATATATTGGGGGCATAGCTTTAAAATGAGTACAACATATTTTAAAAAATTGAACAAGTTTGTGAGGTGACTGTTTCTGACAGTTTGTTTACGTTTTGAACGAAACGTTTTATGCCAACAAAAGTTGCAGTAACGGGTTCTGCATAGCTTGCCTTGTTGATATTCAAGACGGCGTAATGTTAAAATAAGTAGAACATATTTAAAGAAATCGCGAAAGTTGATGTTTACGCCTATTAACGTCTGCCGCCATTAATAATGGCTGCGCATTGCATATTCACGCAATCTACCGGGCGCATAAATCATCACGGGTCATACGTTAGTATGCATGCAGGCAGCGGTCGTGGTCAGTTCGATGGTGCTTCGTTCGTGATTTAAGACGGAAAAAAAGCAAGCAAGACTACGTTTCTGCGTTATATTAGCCTATTAACGAGTGCTTCTGTATATATATTCGGCTGTAAATGAGTGTTTCAGTCCGTTATATTCGCGTATGTGGTGCTTCGTGAAAACTGTGATTTCATCGAGTGATCTGACGTTGAATGGGCCGTTGACAGAGTATGTACAACCCGCCTACATTGGTGAGTGCATTTATATTATTTGTGTGGGTTTTACGTTCCTTTAAATCCCTAAAATCCTAAATTCGCAGTTTAGTGTGAAACCCACAAATCCTATCCGGTAGCTTAACGTGCAAATGTAGTTATATTACGTAAGTCAAACAAGGCTTTTTCCGGACGTTTATACAGCACAATTTCACATTCTTTCTATACTAACCTTGGATTATTCGTAGGTAACGCAGAACACGACTATAGTAGCGTAGTTAACGTATGACTAATTGTATAATATGTGCCCACCTAACCGAACAGAACCTAACCCCACGATGGGTGAATCACTATTTTACATTTTTAAACTAACCTAGGATTGTAGCGATTTTAACTAACCTAGGATTGTAGTTACTTAAAATAACGTAGGATTATAGGGTTCCCATGTAGTCTGTGATTGTAGGGTGTTGATCGGAGATTTTTTTAATATTGTATAATCTTATATTACTGTACAACCTTACAATCCTAGGTTAGTTTAGAGCCGTACAATCCTAGGTTAGTTTAAAAACGTAAAATAGTGATTCACCCATCGTGGAGTTAGGTTCTGTTAGGTTAGGTGGGTACATGTTAGGAAATTCGTCGTACGTTAATGCCCCTAGTATATTCGTGTTCTACGTTATTAGTAGAGTCGAAATATACCATTTTTTTACAGAAAAGCCCCTAAACTACATAATTACCACCACAATGTATCCTTCTACCACGGCTGTTTTGTCAGTGAAGAAAAAGATGTTTGTAAACAAATGTTTTGAGTCCAATGCATACTCGCATTTTCCTCTGTTCTCGTGTTTCCTGTCATGGCAGGCAATGAAAGACTGACGTTAGCTAACCTCCATCCAGTAATCAATGTAGGATACCATAGCAAAGTTGGCATTCCAACCAGTTTTATTTTTAATTAACAAGTTAAGTTTGTTGGGGTTCTTTTTATTTTATTTCAAAGGAAATAGCGTGAAGGGGGGGGGGGTTAGTTTAACGTCTTTCGTGAGACGACATTGTTTTGAGGTTTTTACCAGTGTCTGGCATTTTGATGGAGCAGTGAAAACTTTGCTTGTAAGGAAATAACATTCAAATTATTATAACTTTGAAAATTTTAACTTCAATGAAAAAACTAAACTCGATACGTACGTCACAGTTTGTATTTGTACAGATGCAGCATTACACACACAAACACTTTGACCGAGGTTAACCTCACACTCGTTGAATTTACGAGGAAAAAAAAAAGCAAATAAATATTATTTACACGCTACAAAAGTATTGAAAGTGCAACTTTTTCAGGCCACGTGCATTTAAATAATTATAGTAACGGTTTACAAATACATTATTTACAAAACACACCCACTTACTGTTTATAAAATTCACAACCTCTTGAACACGTGTTTTTCTATGAAAATCCTTGCAAGTTTACTCCACTAAAATCATGTTTCTTCGTCACTAGCATTAAATAATTAATTTGCAGAATCTCTCAGTAAAATCAACACTCCACACATTTCCTGAAACCAACAAACTTAAACTTACAAATGTAAATTATATTTGTGTTGCTTTATTGTGGACTGCGGTTAAGGAAAATGGCGGAATGAGCTGTTTTACGAAGCAGTAAACATGTGATTAATTCTCTTGAAAAAAACACACTAAAACAGTACCTACAACCAACTATGCTTAAAGAAAGCCAATAAACAAAATAATTAACTACCAATAAAATATTCTGACAACACCAACAAGGTACTTGTATAAACACAATGAGAAAAAAGCACATGTACAACTGCGTTCACCGGACTGGAAACTGGAAACATGGCTAGTCCTTCTAATTGGCTGGAAACGTTTACTGTTTGTTAGGGTGGGTCATTTTTTTTATTTCTCGATATTGTAAAGGGCACAGCGATTGAAAGGTGCTAAATGGTGTTGGTAATCCATACGTAAAATTTTATTACATTTGATTGAGTTTTATTGCCTCCGGATTGTAATTAAAGATTTAAAAAAAAATTGTTTTTCAAGGTTTTTTCTTAATAAAAAAATAGTAATATGGAAATACTTTATACAAGTGATTAACATTGAATTGAATGAAAAATATACTTTGTTTTACTAATACTAAGCAGGAATGTGTGGAGAGGAGTGGGAGGGGGGCATTAGACGCGACAAATGACACACAATTTGAGACAATAACAACCAGTCGCTAACTAGAGTGTAGTTGTTTGTTTTGAGTTTTATCGAGCATTTTAACCATGAATCGTACTCGTATCAATTGGAAATGTGAGTTGTTCGGTGATATATGTGATTTAAAAGACAATGTGTTTCCAACGTATGAAGAAATCATAAAGTGTTAAGAGTGGACCCGACACAAGATAAAACATGAGAGGGAATCTAAAAAAGAACCCACTTATAAAGAAATAGAGACTATTGTACTTGCAAAACTTATAGAAATATGGACTAAAGCTTCTGTTCGTACAGTAGAACAAAACGAGTGAAAGCAATGTTAAAGGCATATAATTTAAAGTGCAAAAACCTTCTCAAGTCTCACCCAAAAATACCGCAAAACAAGTTGGAAGAGTTTCGTCTTGGAAGTAAAGCTTTGTTTGATATTTCAGCTTGAAAGTGTCAGGATATTTGTAAATGTACCTGCCCTAAGCAGAAAAAAATACCTGTAAGAGAACAAAGCTTCATAGTTGACCAACGAACGACTAGAAAAATGTTGATAGGTGGCATAGATGTTGTCACAACAAGCCTAATCACAAAAGCACTGTAAAGAAAGCTATTGCGACAAAAATCTCTGAGTAGACGTCAAAAAGTAGCCGAAAAATGTACGGAGGAGCTCTGCAGCACATCAGAATGTAGCCAGTCTGATTGTAAAGACCAAACCCAACTTCAGTTGCGACCTTCAAGTGCTAAACCGGATAGTAATTCCAATTTTCCAGTTGATTATGATTTACTGTCAAAAACATGCTATAGATATGGAGTGTCGGATAGGACAGGGGCAGCCATCGCATCTGCAGTTCTTCAAGCGTCTAATTCTCAAGTTATAGACAAAAGTAAGCTGCGTCGAGAACGGAAAAAAAAATAGATTAGGTATAGTTGCACAACAAAGAGTTTTACAAATACCTGCATTGTACTTCGACGGATGAAAAGACAAAACTTTGATTATATCTGGAAAAAGTGGGAAAAAATACAGGCAAAGCATAATTGAAGAGCATATATCTTTGATTAAGGAACCTGAATCAAAGTTCTTGGGTTACATTGCACCTTCTTCTGGCAGTGCGAAAGACATAGAACAAGTATTTGCCGACTTTTTCTTGAAAACAGATATATCTATAGTATTTTTGATAGCATTTGGGTGTGATGGAACCAATGTGAATGTAGGCAAATACGGCTGTATTTTAAGGTTACTTGAAAGAAGATTGGGTAAACCTTTGCAGTGGATTATATGCTTATTACATATGAATGAACTACCATTCCTACATCTATTTCAACACATTGATGGTAGTACATCCGGACCGCAGACATTTTCAGTGACTATTGGGAAAGAACTCGAAAACTGCGAAAAAAAGACCAGTAATTCAGTTTCAACCTATTCCCACGGACTTACCAGAGCTTTCTGCTAAAGATATTAGTACAGACCAGAAATATTTGTACAGAATAGTCAAAGCAGTTTCAACAGGTATATTTCCTAATGATTTAGGGAACAAATCAACAGGCAAAATGTCCCATGCCCGATGGCTAACGCGCGCCAACAGAATTCTCCATCTGTATGTTTCGGTGGACGCTCCCTCTGGAAACCTAACTACCCTTGTAACCTATATTGTCAAGGCTTACGCTCCGGTATGGTTTTCTGTCAAATCCCACCCCAGCTGTAAAGATGGAGCACGACACTTATTCAAACTCATCGAGCAAACCCAATATTTATCAACAACTTTGAAAGCAGTTGTCGACCCAGTCATTCAAAGAAATAGCTATTTCGCACACCCGGAAAATTTATTGCTTGCAATGCTGACCGACCCCGAACCGCACATTCGTGAATTAGCAGCCCGTCGACTTCTGAAAGCCAGAAGGACCACATCAAATAGCTTGCGACTGTTTCAGCTACCAAAATTGAACTTTGATGCATCATCATATTACGACCTTTTGGATTGGCAGGGTAAATATTACTGAACCACAAATATTAAACATGTTAGCGAAGAAGAACTCCTGTTGTTTATCGAACAAAAACGAGGAGAACTGCCTTTATTGTCTATCATGTCATACGCAAGCAGTTGAAAGAGCAGTCAAAGCTGTGGCTGAGGCTTCAATCACTTTGTGATAAAAGTGAGAGAGGAGGCTTCATAAAAGCCCAAATAGAGTCACGAAAAGCAATGCCGAGATTCGATAGCAAGAAAGATTTTGCTGTTATGTAACCTTTTATCGTAATAATTATTTGTGTAATACTTTAAAATATTTTTTTTTTGTATTTATCTCTTGATTAAACATTTACTAAACTAACGATCTCAGTATTTTCATTTTTTACATATCGTTGACTGGAGTGATTTCCTATACCATACTGAAAGACCTTTCTTGGCGACTTTTTTTGAGTATTTTGAGATGGATCCGGAGGCAGAAGATGAATTCCGATTGCAATAGAACTTTATATGCTATTTGAAGACATCGTTTGGCACCGTTTTCTAATTGTGCTTGATGAAAAAGTGTTTTTTTTTTTTCGTTCATATGTGACCCACCTACTGTTCGTACATGTCAACATACTGTCATAATTGCTAAACATGTTTTTAAGGTCAATTCACTTAAAGCTGAAAAAATTAAATTTTCTTTCATAACATAATTTAAACCATAAATATTGTAAGTTTAATTAAAATTTTAAATTACAGCTTTTAGTTCCGAGTACTATTTTCTTCCACAGCCATAATCAAAATCGCCAACTTAACATGTATCCTGCAGAAATTCATCAGCTGTTATAATACTTTACAAACAAGAGCATTTATTGTTAACATAGTATGTAGGTTGTCGGTCAGATTTTACCCCACTTATATTAAATGGACAATATTAGCTAATTTTAATAGTATTTTTAGCATGTATGCCATTGGGGTTGCAAAGACGAACAGTTACTCTGATTCTTTACTCTTTACTGAAAGCTTGGGCAGCATGTTTCTTCAGCAAAAATAAAATTTATCTTTGCTGAGCACTTTACTCGTGCACCGGGCACGGTGGCGCAGTGGTTGATCTTTGGACTCTCATTTGGGATGACCTAAGTTGAATCCCAGTCTGGCCATGCCGACCTCACCTGACCAGTTGGTTGGTGCACTGCCAGTATGGGGTGTGAGAGGCTGTGGGTGTTAGTTTAAGTTAGGTCATAAGTTAGTTTATAAGCTGTCACCTGATAAGCCTTCAGGCATAACACCGGGGGACGTTAATAAACCCTTTCCAATTCAATCCAGTCCGGGCATCTTGGTTTCGGTTTTCAACTGAGATGGTATCTTACTACAGGCCATGGCCGATTCCGTCCCCGTTCCTGTTTCTCTGAGCAATTTGTTGAGTCTTTAATGACCTTGCTGTCAAGGAGAAGTGAAACCCTAACTTTGTACCTCCATACACGTTCTTTGCTTAACAAACTATATCGACAGGAGACTAATGTTGCTTTGTATATTACGTATAATCATGTTGAAATTATAAATAAATATTTGTGGATATGAGGAAAGTATAACAAATTAATTGCTGTTCGTGGCATAGTCTATTCTCTGTTTATTCACACTTTATGAATCAAACCATTGAAAAATCACCCCATGTATGACGTGTTTGGTTCTCTCCTAAACATGACATGTATCATAATTGTTTTATACTTCTGTTAACGTAAAGTATTGTATTCTTGGTTAAACTGAATATTTACTTATGTTTTAGCTATAAATTATTACATGTACAATAAAAAAGGGAGAAAATAGGTGTGTTGGTAATTCCTGGTAAGAAATAATTCTTACTTAAAATATTTTTTAAGTGAATGTGCACAAATGCAGTGTACTGTCCCTTTGGTGTAATTTTCTAGAATTAGTTAGCTTTAAAGAAGTATATCTTGAGCAGAGCTTCAGAAAAGTTGGAAGTAACCATGAATGGACTATATTTATTTTGTGAGAAAACATTGATGTACTATATTCCATTCTTATCATATTTTTGTAACACTAACCAAGTATTATCTATGAGTATGCATATTTTAATATTTTTTTTATAGACTGGTTAACATACAAAGCACACAAAACTAAAAAAATATTGCTCTGGTCAATATTTTTGAGAATGGTTTAACCTAGAATGACGCATCAGTTGGATGCGGAAAGGGTGNTAGTTGGAAGGGACTGGATGGCGGCAAGGTTTTAAACATCAAAACAAGTGTTCTCAAATAGCTACACTAATTTTCTGTAGAAATAAAAATTTAAAATATGGAGTATATTGTATTTTATAAATTTTCAATCAGTATGCGAGAAATGGGAAGAGTGTTTCTTGTATGAATTTTGTTTTCATATGGTTTATTCTTTGAGTAACCCTCTGAGCATAGAACAATGCTGCTTCTCTGGATATAACCATAGTTCTAGCTGTATCAAAGCAATGGATTAGTCATGCTCAATCCCCAACAGAAGGGCTGTTTTTTGCTCATTCCTCACTTCATAGGGTGCCAGGCTGGGCCAGGTAAGGGGGTTGCTACTTTCACCATGCAACTATAGCTGTCCTTTGGCTTGAACCCACGTGACCCATTTTATGAAGAAAAATTTTTTGCGAGTAGTAGGTGAACAAATACTTCTGAGAGACCACTCGTTAGTGGGCTCTAGCACTGTATCGGTTGCTAAAATAACTGCATTGGACTCTTAATACTGTACCTAATGGTTCATTTGGTTTTCACAATACGTAATAACTTTGAAAAATTAGTGCTCACTTCTGGAAAAAAAAAGTGAATAACAAGTTTTTGCAGATTATGTTGTTTCTAATTATCTCAAATATGTAACAATTTCTAATTATTTAAACACTGCAATGAGGGACAATAAATTTCTGTACGCAGTTTACAGATGCCCTAGAGACTTTCGATTTACAACATAGTTCAATAGCAATCGCAACACTGCAAAAAAATGTAAAAATTGTTGCAAACTGTTGCGGTTAATTTGCTAGCATTTGTACATAGCAGTAATATTACGGCCTAAGTAACATAAAGATAGGCATTAGGCTTGAACCAGAATTAATGTGTGCACTGAAAACATGTTATTTTTGCAAGGATCTTGCACGTTCATACAAAGGATATTACATAAAAAAACCAAATACTTGTGCCAACAATTTAATGTCCAAAAGTGTGCAAGGCCACCACCTAAGATGATATTCCATAATTCTGATTTTGACTATACCAACTAATGCTATAAGTACAGAATTTTTCTAATTCTCACCACACAATCTCCATTACTGAAATAATTTTGTGGAAATGTTTATGTAATATCCTTATACGCATTACACACCTTTATTGCCGTAAATTCATGGTCACATTTACAGATAATTTAATTTGTATCCTCTTGTATTCATTTCCTGTTTCAAACTCTAGTGCCCTTTGCTCTCACTTCTCTGCACCCTTAAGTCTATGCAGACATAACCAGGAATTGCTACAACTATGGAAATTATCTAAATTCTTTAACTACTAGCATATTCTATGATAAGTTCATTATATACCTACTGGTTCTTCTATTTTTTACTCCTAGAATTGATAATAATAATTGAAATATAACCACAAGTATGAAAGCTCTTTATTTATATTGGAATACAGACATTTTCAATTTTTTTAAGAAAACATTTGTGAACTTAAAAATGGTAATTTTTACACAAGTAAATGCATTATAGCATACAAAGGTATATTTTTTTTATAAGTGTCTGATAAAAAAAATTGCTCTAAGATGGTACTGAATTTGGGACATTGGCAACCAATTAAAAAGTTAAGAGAACTATACAAAAACAGGGCAGAAATTCTACTGATTGTGCACTGTGCAGTGACGTAAATTTCAAGAGTGGCAGCACAGCAACTGTGGCCACAATCCCCAAGGACGCTGCCGGGGCTCCATAACCTCAAATATCCTAAATTTGTACAAATTAATATATTTATATATTATTGTATTGCAGGAAATCTACCATTCTCATGGATATCCCCCCCTCCCCCTCCAAAATCGAAAATTTGTAAATGTTCTAGAATTAAAGGAAATCACAAAACCGAAACCTAATTCATAATTACAAAAATTTTCACGTAACATTTAAAACCAAGATAATTAATGAAAAATCACTCAAAATCTAAGAACTCTTGAAATATTGAAAATACCCTAAAATATGAGAAATATTTTAAAGAGAAACAGTAATAAAAATAAATGTTTGAAAGTTATAAAAAAATCTTAGAAACATCAATGTTATGTTTGCAGATCCAAAAATTTTCACATGCCGTAAGAAAATGTACGCAAATTGCAAAATTGGTAATTATCCAGAGTAGTGGCTTTTCACGCAGTTGCAGGAAGATGTCGCTATACAGCTTTCAATCTGTGTTCACTTCATCTTCGCTCTTGTTTACGTGTAAATCTGTATTAAAAACTATAAACGCGACTCCGCAGTCCGTGTTCGTTACGTTTTTGACGTTCTGTTCGAATCGCTGGTGTACAAGTAAAGAAAATTTGCACATTGTAGGTCATGCTTTTTTTTTTAAAACATATCCATAAGTTCGCGAAAAGGTGACCAGGAATGCAGTTTTTACAGCACCGAACAACACAATTGTTACCTAAATTGTTCTCTAATGAGAGCATAACTTGTCACCTTTAAAAAATTTGAGTGCTTGATCTTTTAACGACACACGAGTACACGAGAAAACACTCAGTTGAAATTAAATGCGCATGCAATACATAATACATAGTAAATCACCACGTAGTACTTTCACATATCCGTCAATAAAATGTTGCCCCTCATGTTTAATGATGTCCACAGTTGACTTGATATTTCTAGCCTGGTAAATTACTACACAAATAGGCTTACATATAATAAATTACGTAGCAACAATTCACCAAACCGTGGTAATATGAACACCTCTTGAACAATCATTCGTATAAAGAATCAAGCAGTATTCGTTTAGAACGAGTGATTCGTGGTAAACATGCAAATGGTTTTAACCTGAAAAATAACTAACGCGTGCGCCGGTTAACATTCATGTCTGTACGCTTTGTGGTTTGAAAGTAGCCTGCTTTGTTATAGATGGAACGTTAGCTTTCTCGGGGTTAGATGAGTGTATGATATTGTAGAATAGAGATATGTTACCATTAGTTTAAATATGACGTTTTCTTAGTTTTTTTAAGACTCGTAACTACCTTTCCTTATTGTGATTGGATGCTGTATTTTCTGGGAGTAAGATGATAACATTGTATGCAGTTGTAAGAGAATTTTTTCAGTGGTAGATTTCGAAATTGCTCAACTAAAATCGGACTGTTTACATGAACACCCCTTTCTGCCACCAGTGGATGCCCCTCGGTGGAAGTTTTATGCCACTTGTAAGAATCAGTTGGCTGTAGATTTCTTGTGTTTCGTGTCACACACAGCAAATTCCACTTCGCGCCAGCTGACCGACTCCACATCAGCGTCCCCCCCCCCTATGNCCGCGGACCCTTGACATGAGCACGCGCCTCCCCCGCCGCCGGAGGCCAAACTCATTAAATCGCCCGTCACGTGCCACTCGGTTCCTGGCCCTCGCACAACCCGTCCGCGAGTGGAGTTTCCTCTCCATTCATGGTCATTTGCGTGACAGGTTAGTTCCCGCCATTTTGATTACAGAATCAACGTTCGCCTAAGGCTGGACTCTCAACCATCCGTTTCACCCGGTCGGCAGTCATCCGCCAGTTGAAAGCGATTCACAACAATCCGTCGTTCGTCAATACTTGTGTACTGCAAAATTTCAGTGTGACAACTTGACATCGTGATCTTTCTTTGGTTGGAAATATGTACCTTTTTAAGAAAAATATTTTGAGGAAATAATTTTTTCACGCGATAAGATTTATACTGAATTTTTTTTTGGCATTTAAAATTCCTGAATTTATCACCAAATATAAACAAACACAGATCCACCACCTTGCATTTTATTTCAAATTGCGTATTCACATCTAAGGAATGTCGTCAGAAGGGGGTGGCTCGTCCGTCCGTCCGTCCGTTCGTCGGTCGAAAGTTACAGTTTGGTAAATATTTGATGGATAGACGGATAAAAAAAAAGTTTCCCTGCGACTCGACCGACTGACGGGGGCGACGGATGTTTGTGCGTTCAGCTTAATTCATTTCCTCTTAGAGGATATTCGCTCTCTCGGTAATATCAGAGGAAGTCCCGGTTACTGGACAGATTTACAAATATACAGGTTTACCCCGATCTTCAGGTAAAAACTTTGTGAGATGATTCGTTGTGGAAAATTAGGTAGAAAACATAAAACGACCCGTGACTTAACGTGATCTTTCAAAATTGGGAATTAAATGTATTAGCTTGAAAATTCTCAGCAACTTAATGAAATTAAACGATTTCGTGAATAGTGTTAGCTTGATTTGATATCTGCCACCTGTGAACGTTGGCACTCTAACTGACATGTTATAGTACCACCTTTCGTATTTACATACACCCATCTTAAAAAAAAAATTTATCCACAGAGGAGGTAAAAGATACCAAGATTACACATTGAGACCGGTATGAGCAATATTTATTGCACTACACAAAAGTCTCTCACTATGACGTTGGACCGCCATGTTTGCGAACACATTCCGCCAAATGTCGCGGAATGGAGTTTTAGAGGTTCCTAATGGCGTCCGGCGATAATCCATCCCACGAAAGCTTGAATGTTCGCTGGTAGTTCCTGCAGATTTTGCGTAAGATGTGAAAGTCACGATAGAGCGGCCAATAGGATCCCTGGCAATGTGGCTGGTCATAACCAGAGTATCCACGACTTCAAGATGCGTTTTGAGGTGGCAGTGGTATGAGGATGTGCGTTGACCCTTTGGAATATAACACTGGCATGGGCATTCACAAATGGCAGGGCATTTGGGCTGTCGAAGTGCTCGTGATGGAAGATATCTGGGATCGTGTCACACGCCATGACACAAGACCGCCTGGGCATGTGACAACCAACAGTTTCATCTTGGGCGCTGCCAATGTTGCCCGCACACACACACGTTGGTCGTCGCCACCAAGCCAAAAGAGGGACTCGTAGCTTAGTGTTACCCACTACCATTCTGGATGGCTCCATGACGGCCATGACACCATTGCAGTCTGTGGCGACATTGATGGGTGTTACGGGCAGTCGTAACGGTTTGCGTTTTGCCAACGGCGCTGGCACTCACAGGATGATCCAGGCTGAACATCACTGTTCGCTGGATGTCTGCGATCGTAGCGGTTGGGGCACTAAGGCGGACAATCAGTCGGTTCTCCCTCGATGTGGTTCGTAACGGCCTCCCAGATCCAGCGTGTCGTGTGTGCGTGCCTTCCTCTATCCACTGGCGCCCACAGCGTGCTACGGTAATGTTCGCACGACCGGCACGGTGCACAACACTGCGAAATGACCATCCCGCTTCCTGCAGCCCGACCATGCAAACCCTCTCGAACGCGTCCAACTGTTCAGAATGCTGTCAAACTCGTCACCGAAGCATACTACACTCAGAAGGGATGCTACCGACACAACACAAGTCAAAATGGAAAGGATGGACGTCAGGACTATGTTTAAAAATAGCGTGGCAGGTACAACGGTAATGCCGCCCTTAGTGAAGTCATTTGTGCGATCGAGCGTGAAAAGTGTATTTATCATCCGCATGCCTCACATTGTCAAACCTACCCACCACGTTTCATTCCTCAAGGTTGCTTACTTGTGGGTGCAACTTTACGTTGAGAGGTACAAAGCGCAGTGAAAGTTGTTTTCAAAATAAATGCTGAGTTTAAGTTATTGTACGGATATGCATTCACCCTAGGCGTAACATGTCAACCTGTTTTTTTTAAGAACTTGTAAACCACAAATATAAAACACTGTGACCAACTTTTAAATACTATATTCTTGAATAAATGAAACTTTAACTTGATGTCTTCTATAACTTGTAATATTTATTTCGTATTAAATACGAATTATCAGTAGAACAGCGATGCGTTGGTAACGGTTAGTAAGAAAAAGTTCACAGATAAATATTTTTTTAACCTAGTTTTTTGGTATGCTATTTGTAAATTAAACGTTGCCTATTGATATATTAGAATTTTTAGGTAGCACTGAAGGAAACACATTTCATTGTTACAGTTAAAAATACCAGCGCAAATTACCGCGCGTAAGCCGTGGTGACAGTTTTTTTTTGTCCGAGGAAGAAAATTCAATAGGCGAAGTGGAGCTTCTCTCTTTGTCGGTTATTCTCGGCTAAGTTATAGAAAAAGTAAATTTTCTATAACCGTAAATTGTCAGTAATTACTATGAATCTGAAATTATGACACGAAAACGAAATATTTCAGCAAAAGAGGTGAAGCGGATCCTTGAGGCGAGCAGTTGTATCGGGCCCACGAGGCGCTCGCGTGGAAGCGGGGCCGCGCGATGCGATTGGACGCGGAATGGCCGGGCCGCGCCTCTGCCCTAGTGACCTTGGAGGTCTGCGCCCAGCAAGGGCGCGCGCGGGGATCGATCCCCGGCCCCGGCTGCACACGCGACGACCACGGTCATCTCGGCCGGTCGATCGATACAACTCGAACCGCGGTCTCACCATTTTAACCTTCAAATTCGTAGTAAACAAATTTCAGTAATTTAAACGTCTTTATATTTTTATTTCTAGCAAAGAACTTTTAAAGATTTATTTGTTGGCCTGCTCCTGAAAACAATGTATATCGCAAAATTACGTCTGAAATAAAAAACATGGCTTTTATTTTGATATAAAGTAAAACACTGTAAAATACTCTTCTATAGGCCATTAACGGTTACTTCGTACTTCTCTTAAGCCCTGCTAAAGTTATACTTTTGGTTACCGATTACGTATTCTTCCGCTACATGTAAACAAACACTGCCGTGTGACAACGTTTTAACTGTCAAATGCCTGTTTATTGTTTTCAGCTGTTCAAAGAATTTAGTCATATTTCAAAAACCATTTCGTACGAATGGTCACAATTTAGGCCTATAACCATATTTAAATCAGCTTTATGACTCTCTAACGATGTCTATGTTGACGATAGTTCTTACGGTTATTATTTTACATTGTTAACATATTTGTTATACACGACATAGCACATTACACATAATGCACGTTAATATTTTGCCGCGACTGTGTTTAACCCTGTTATAACTGCGGGGGAACGAACTGTAGTATTTAACTTCTTGTTATTGATGTGTGTTGCTTTATTTCGTTAAAACGACGGAATTAATTGGAATGAAAATTAAAACGAAGGGACAACCAGTCAAATAAAGACACAGTAAATTCAAGCACGCAACTCGTGTAGCTTATTTTTTGTACGTAGCAACGACAAACTTAAAATATAGCGGTGAACATGCACACAAATAGGCCTACCATAACTTTCATTCCGCTCATATTTATATGCATTGGCACTTACTGTTTTCTAGGTGTATTAAATTATTTATTTAAATTTATCTGGCTGGGCTTATTATTTTGTTAGGTTGTGGAAACGTACTCAGTATACACAATTGTGTTTGAAACACCTAGGGCAAGGCTACAACGCTGTGATAAACAGACGTAACTTTCAGACAATTAATTTCGTCTTAAAAATAGTTCACGGTTAAAACGTATAAATTTCACAAGTTCGATATTTGCAATCACATGAACACACCAACACCGGTCCAACGTAACATAATGGCAACAATTCATTTTCGCACACACAGCGGTCACGACGCACTTTATAGCATATTTATTCCAGCCGTGGAGAAACGATTTATCACATCGTAATTTGTCTTGGTAGGTTAAAAAAAAACGAGTATGTACGAACTTGACGCTTTGTTCAGAAACACGCCATGTCATGTCTGCGTCGGCCTAGCTAGTCGCCACTTCTGCCATCTTCGGATTTGTAACAGTCCCGCCATCACATTTAAATATATTATAATAGGTATTCAAACAATAAATTCTCGTTTCAGTTGTAAATTACATATTGAAAAATCATTATTTCTGCTGTAATAAGTATGAAATATGCTAACATTGAAAACATGATTAATTTCCCTGTCACTACAGGCAGTGCGAAAATTTCTGAGAGAGAGAGAGCGAGCGAGCGAGCGATAAGCGATAAGTTCCACTCCGCCTATTGGTTTCTTCCCCGGACAAAAAAAAACACCATGTCATTAGGGCCTACGCTCGGTTATTTGCGCCGATATTTTTTAACTGTAACAATGAAATATGCTTCCTTCAGTGCTACCTAAAAATTTAAATACATACATCAATAGGCAACTGTTAATTTACAAATAGCATACGAAAAACACAATCTTAAAACAATATTTATCTGTGAACTATTTCTTAGTAGCCGTTTCCAACAAATCGCTGTCACTGTTCACTGTTTTTAATTCGTATTTACACGAAATAAATATTTCAAGTTATAGAAGATACTAAGTTAGAGTTCCATTTATTCAAGAATACAGTACTAGACACACAGCTATCTTACTTTCGTCATTAAGGGAGGTATTAATAAGGTTGAAAATTCTGATTACGTAAAATGATTTTCTGAGAATTGTTATTTAATTTCACTTTGTTCCCGGTGTTATGTAAAGTTACAATTTAAAATATCGATTTTCAAGGGCTTGTTATTTCCTTTAATATTCATTTTAGGCAGAAAATGTCCCATATATTTCCTACTTGATTTTGTATAAGGAATCGCTCCAGGACGTTTGTCGTTCGAATTCCGCCCCAGCCTTTATTACTATGTGCAGCAGTACTTCGCGAAACCTCCGTGCTTGCGGGCGGTGAACCTAGTGGAAACTCACTTTCTATTGGCTAATTAATGCGCTATCCTCTGTTCCTCTTTCAACGCTTTTCTCCTCCGAACTGGCTTCAGTCCCGCCCCGACTAGGGCTTCTACAGATGTTTACTATTTAAAAAATACAACCTCCTTCCTTGCATGACTTGTCTGACTCGAACTCTTAGTTAGCATGACGGTTTACATCAACTATGCACCTCAAAGTACACTTCCTCTGCCCAAGTTGTAATGGTCAAATAATAATATTTGCAATTTTTTTTCCCCAACATATTTACTTTTTTTTTTGCTGTGGTATGGAATAGTCTAAAAAAAAAATTGATACTATCTGGAAATTTATTTCTAGATAGAAAGATACTGCAGGAATTAAACATTTTTGCATTGTTTCGTAAGCCTACAAATCTAAAAATAAACAAAAAAATTACGTTTGTTTATAGCTTAAAATAATTGTCAATGCCGTCAGAATTTCAAGAGTATTTGATTGGGATCGTCCGTTTTTCGCCTTTAGCTGTCTATATAAAATTCTGAGTCAAAATAGCTGGAATGTTAACCCTTCCCCACAGGTGAACAGTGTCAGATCAGATTAAAAAAAAAATAGCAACACGGCACTCATGTTACTTATAGAAACACGTAAGCTGAAACAAAATTTTTTTTAAATGTGTACGAATAATCATTTTAAGGGAAAATTCTCACATATACCAAAAAATATGACGAATTTCATATCATTTGGTATTTATATGAATTTGCCATTGATTTTGTAGCACGAAACAATGCATGATCTCCAAAAATATTTAAAAAAAAACGGTTTCGCTTAAACAACCTCAATGCAAGGGAGATTGCCTTATAAACTTCTTTACTGTAAAATGCACGTCTGTTGGAGTGAGTAAATATATTTGGGCGGCGCTTAACAGCGAGGGTCTTGAGAGCCGATGAGGGTGATTGAGGTGAGTATGGAGCACCCCCGAGAGATCCCCGAAAAAACCCGCCGACCAGCAGCATCGTCCGGCACGATTCAGAGAGTGACCCGGCCGGGGATTGAACCCGGTTCGCCTTGGTGGGAGTCGAGTAGGCTAACCGTTCAGCCACCTCGACCCCAGATCTGTTGGAAATTTAAATTTAAACAAACGTGTTTCTCACTGTTTGACCACTTGTTTTTGACACTACCGCAGGCATTTCGCGAGACAGTGCTGGGAACATGCTCAGAAGTCGAAAGTTAGTCAACCGCAACCTTCAAGCTAAGCTCAGAACTGGTTACATAGCATGTTTGCTGCTTTTCTGGCTCGAGTTGCTACGATACCCCAGAGTCAGTGTAAAAGTTTTACGGTGTACGTCTACTTGAAATTAATTTGTGCCTTTGAGGCACGATAGCAGGAGTAGCTATAAAACAGCGGCTCTGGTACACCTGGCTTTGGCTGGGGGACAAGGGACTGGCTGGGGGCGTCGTCCGTGGGACACCGATGACGTCATCACGGATTTTTCCTGCTCTTGCGCTAGGTACGCAAGGCTCTCGTCTCTGATTGGCTACGCGAGGCTTTCGAAATATTGTGCTTTGAAAATTGTCTAATTTTTATTTTTTTCAAAAATTTTTTTTCTCAAAATTATTATTTTTTAAATATTAGTTTTAAATAGTTGTAATCATTTCCCTACTTCGTGCTCTTGCATTCCATTCTAGAGGGCGTTCTACGAGTCTTCCCAAATCCCATTAGCTAAGTGAGGCTCTCGAAACTGACAAGTCAGTACCATTCATATTAGCTGAAGAATGTTCGTGTTCTTTGCCCCCTGGCATACAACTTACTGCGTATAAGCATAGTTGACCCTAATTTTCGAATCGTATAAGATATAGTCACCAAATTTGTAACATATGCATCACCCCCGACAACGAAAATTTTCACGGAGTCATTTAAGCCCTATGCGAATTATAGTTGACCATAATTCCCGAACCGTTTAAGGTAAAATCGCTAAATTCGTAACATAGACTTCATCCAGAATTTCTTGTTTTAATTCGATGTGCAAGCATCTTCCAAGGATATATCTGGGTTCATCTGCGGCCAATCGGAGGCATTTATTTTGCACCACCTGCAATGAATTTATATAAGTTTGCACAGTAGGCCCAAGCAGGCGCTCCATAAGTAATAATGGAGCGAATCATTGACTGATATAATCGTATCACATTTTTCTGTGACAAACCAGGGACACGAGATAAAAGAGGATAGTGCCTTCCACACAGATGATGGGATCCAGAGAATACCACGAGAACATTCCCCAGACCATAACACTGCCTCGACCACCTTGTGTTCGTCCAGCAATGGATGCAGGGTGTCGGTTCTCCGACGTTTCCCGCCGGACACGCTGACGTCCATCCGTTCTATGCAGCTGAAGACGTGACCCGTCGGAGACGGCTACCCGTCGCCAATCAGCAGCGGTCCAGGCGCCATACTGTCGAGCAAATTCCAGTCGTTGTCGATGCACCTGTGTTAGCATGGGTGCAGTCACCCTTCGTCTACTCCGTAGCCTCATTCGCAGAAGGGTTCGCTGATCTGTTGCGGTAGATACACGTGTCTGTACGCCTCTTGGTTCATGTGGACGGTGAGCTGTTCCACTGTAGCCTGTCGGTTGGCTTTCATACACCGTCGTAGTAGACGTTCACCTCGGACTTCAATGGCGCGTGGAGCTCCGCAGTTTCCACGACGGTTATTCCCAATGGTACTATTCGTCCACTCACGATACACCTACCCGCTGCAGATGACACGTCTAGTAGGTGGTCATAATGTGATTCGACCGTGTATTGTCAAAATATAATTTTGTATTAAAATATTTACACAGGTCACTAATTATTCAGCTGAATGCTTTACGATCATTATAAAGAATCCAACACTTAGAAGATACAAATCGAGGTTAAAAATTTGCTTCTATGCCTAACATGTAAACGTAAACAATCACACAACACTTAATTACAAGCCCCGCAATTGCGTGATTATTAGTCAAACCGCGAATACTTCTACAAGGCCCAAACTTGCCTTGGTTATTTCGTCAGCCATTCGCAAGACAACCTCGTGCAGGGACCTCTAACGTAAAAATGGATGGTTGCTTTGAACGTGCCCAGCCAACAAAGAAGGCAGATATATCAACCAAATGGATTAGCGTCGCCAACAAAATCACAGGTCGCTGCAAATAAATTCTTCGTTCAAAATATATCGCACATAACTATACATATTTTGTTGACAAGTTGTAACGATACGTTTGTTTAATGTAAATATTTAACATACCGAAACAACGAAATAGTTATTTGGCACAAAATAAATTGTTTTAAATAAATTATTTGACTTGGGGCTTAGTTGTACCATCAAAATATTGTTTAATTAAAATAAAAACTACGCAAACGAATATATTTGGTATACTGAAACAATTATTCTCAGTGAATGTTACTTCTGGTGTTACAGAACTTGAATCTCGTGTCTTATGGACGTTGTATATGATGTGACTTAAACATGTTAAGATTTACAGATTAGTGTCAAGCTGGGATACGTTCACTGCGTATGAAGGATTTTGGTAATTTCATGTGTAATCCACATCATTGCCGACTCAAACAACTGTGAAATAATGTTTGACGAACTACTATTATTAAATAACTCTGAAGCAATTTTTGAACATCCGGACGGAGTTGTGCATGCGGCGAGGAAAGGCTTCCCTCGCCATACCAAACTTCGTACGGTGACCGCACTCAGCCAGATGCTTCTACCAAAAGACACCCGACCCTTAGGCCGCTGCGATATTTAAGCGTTGTAGGTGATCGCCCAGAAATTTCTCCAAATGCCGCCTTGCGCCGACCAAAGGATTGCCAGAATATTTTTGCGCAACCTCTAAAGTCGTCGGCTTCTCCAGCAGGGGGAGGAAGGCTGTGACGTCAGCCAGGTCAGCTGTCAATCATCCCCGGCCGCCTGGTGACGTGACCGTGAGCGGGTCTGCCGGGGGGTGGGCAGGGTCGAGGTGGGTCACCCCCACAGAGCGGAGTCCGCGCATAATGCCCGCACCTCGTGCGGCAATGGACGCGTAACAATACTATTTTTTAAATCATCTTTGGATACATCGATTCATACTTCTTGTAAATGGTTAAACTGGGAATAATTAAAATTATAAACCGTATTCAAAGGACGGTCACAACTGCTTTGCTATTTTTTCGAAGATCGAGTGGAATCTATTCTTCACGTTTTTCTATTTTCGGCAATGCTATTTAACATTTCTCCACGGATTATCCATCAGGGAACGAGCTTGACTATTGACAGTCGCCGCGACCAGTATGGAGATCAAATTAAGATTTCATTACACAGACTCCAGATACTCCATGGCCTCATCGTCAAACCAAGCCAAACCAAAAGTTTATTTTGCACGCTTGATACTTTTCCGAGAAGACACTGTGGTCTCCCGGATTTGTTCGCCTCGTGAGTAGAGGAAAAGGGAAAATCATTGGTACACTGTAAAAAATTGTTTTCTTCAATTTACGGAAAGTACTAGTAAACATTTCCCCAGAAGTTACCGTAAACTCTCCGTAAAATTACGGACACGCTTCTTTTAAAAGACGGACGTTTCAGTAAATTTCGCAGAAATTTCCGTGAATTCGCTAGTTCGTATTATGTACTTCTAGTTAGAAAATATATCTTGTAGACCAGAGCGAAATTTAAACCAGATTTAAAAATTTGAGTCTGTGACTCTGACTACTCTCCTTACGACCTTATAAGAACTTCCAGTATAGTTTTGGTATTTCTAATGTAGTCATATAAGATACTTTTTCAAGTTTCTATTAATGTTTGTGTATTTTAAGTGTTGTTGAATGCTACATAATCCTGATGCTACTCTCTGATGTTTGAAAGAATAGCTCTAAGTGGCGTGGATATCCTAAATGTCGCAGAAACGATAATTTTTCTGATTACATTGGCGAAGAAAGCTCTGTGTCGACTGGACATTGCTCGTTCCCGAAACCTGAAGCTAGGAAGTACGGAGACTTTCCTTATTTGGGATATACGGAGCTCAGCTCCGTTTTTTGTTATTACGGACTGCGTTTCCGTATCATTACTCCACATTTCCGCAAAAAAAAATTCAAGTTAATATAAGCACATTTTTAACAGTGTAGTTTATTAGGCGTTGTCGCGGAGTTGAACCAGTGTAGCAAAGGTCAAGCGGCCTCGTTTTTGCGCGGAACTTAAAAGAAAAATAATAATATCTGGTGGTGCTGAAGATAATTTCTTGTCGACGTGCTTGTTTTCACGGCCTACACTTGTAAACGTCACCACGTGATCCAAGTTGTCACCGTGACATGGTAAAACAGTTAAAAATGTAGTAAGCGCTGCGCGACTTAACCGCACGAATAAACCCGTGTCAGAGAACGGGTTGGAGGAGTAATGCACTCGTAAACTGCACATTCGTGCCAACCCGTTAGATTTTATGGTCGGTAAAACGTACTATTTGATCTTATCTTCCGATGTGAGTTTGTTGCACGATTTGGATCGAAAAGCATTTCGGATTATGTACAGAAAATACAGGACAGAAGTGGAAGTTGATTTTTCGTACGACACCGCCTCGAAATGCTGATTTTAATACAATGCCAAAAGCCTCAAGACTTCAGTTCTTGATCAAGGGGTCTCCCTAATTGTCATATAGGTCCCACTGTAAACAATAGTGTATATTAAGGAAATGAAAGTCGATATTTTGTTGCCCGTTCATAAATGTGTGTATTGGAACACAAATGTGGTCGTTGAAAACTGTCAATGTCGGCAAAAATCTCTAATTAGCTCTGTTAACGATAATTATTTTCTATAAAGCAGTGTTAACTATAGTGACAATGCGTGTAGTCGCCGCTTAAAATTCTGGGGAAAGAGAACACACGCGGATTTTGTTTATGCTATTTTCCATCGACGTCGGAGTGTCTTGTGACGTTCAATATAGTTTACTAGGGATTCCTCTTAATGAACGAAGCAGAAATCACGTACTGAAATAGCAGGCATTGGTAAAAGCATGCCTAGGGTTTGTCTAAGACACTGCAGAATTCTCAATAATCGCGATCGCTGAAGCGATATGCTAATCTGGGCAAGAGGCCGAACCAATGATGGTTAGAATTTCAGTATTGACTGGTTCCACTATAAACAAAATACGTTTTTTTTTCCTTTGCGCACTGGCATTTTATTACATTGAAATACGATTCGTAACTCTATTCATCTTCATTTGCAGCGGGACCCAGATGTACCGAGGAGTAGATATGTCGATAATAATAGAAACTATTAATTATCGACATAAAAATATTATTTTAAATATAGATATATGTGTCGCTAATGCATAATCTAGGGTACATCATGTTGGTAATGCAATTATATTTAAAATATTGGTTTCCGACAGACGTACCACAGAGTACGTTGGCAAAGGATTTTGTGGGTGGGGAAGGGGTTCGTTAATTCTAACGAGACATCTTTATTGTTAACTCTCCGTATTCTCGAAAAAGGAAAAAAGAGGGGGGAACGGAAATACTAACTTTTGTCTAATATTTTGCTGTTTCTGCCTTAATATATAAGAAATTTGTCTGGAAATAAAAGGGATGCCATTTTGAAAGTGAGATAATTAACATATTGTTCTTATACGAAGTAAAAATAATCCTTGAAAAACTGGCAGTCCCAAATAATGTTTGGAGACTTTATTATACAAATTTACTGACTAGTAGAGAAACTGTGAAATAAAATAAAATCTTGGTACGGCAGCTCTACGTGTATTAAGATAGTTTTTCAATCTATGCATTTTTTGTCACCGTTTATCAGAAATTTGTCGGGCTTTCTCCATTTACAAAGCCCTACCAGGTGTATTAAGTATACGTTGTCAAATTAGCCTCGAAAAACACAATTTGGTCTTAAGTTAATATTTTCCAATGAATTAAGAACAGGTTGTATTTTAATATATCTGATTAGAAATGTGGAGTAAATATCCACAAAATTGGTTTTTGGTTTCATTTCAGAAAATCGCCATTGGGTACCTCGCCAAAACATAGCTTAGTTGCGTCCATTTTGTTTTTACCTTGTATGTTTGTTTGCGCAGGTATTTTGATAGAACATTCCGAATTACGTATATGTGTATAGAGTTGAAAAGTGTTTGTTTTGAGAGAAACAAGTACGAGAAAACCACTGTTTTCCTTGTTTTGTCACTGTTTTCCTTGTTTTGTAATGTTGTAAGTTAGTGGTGTAAGCCCCGCCCCCCTTCCCCCACACACAAAACTAGCGTATGATAAAAGTACACCCTGTTGAACGTGATATTTTAGTCCACGTGCCAGATGCTGTAATCCCTAAATAACTAAGAAAGAAATGTATGTTTTTAAAGGTAATGTTTCGCCTTTCCCGTTGGCAAATTATGGAATCAGATTTTATAATAAGTACAAAGATTTAATTTTTTTTAAAATTAGTTTGATAATATTTTATTTATTGATTAAAACTGACGTAAACAACTGACCACGACAAAAACCCATACGTATGGTAAATGTTTACACATTTTTTAAAATTGCCCGGCCGACAGTTTAATAAATTGTTATAACTATTAAAACATTTTTTTTTATATACAAACGTTTGGTTTATGCAGATAACTAGGTCAATCGGGAAATGCCAGCAACTTTCTTGCTGTGAATTTGGTTTCCATATTTTTTTTTCCTATGACAATGCGTTTAATGGCTGGTATGCGTTGCTCACGATAAACTGGGCATTTTTGAAAGCCCTGCTTAAAATCTACATGTGTGCACATTGTGTATTCTTCCACATTTGTAAAATTAACATTGCCATCGACCTAATCACTTCACTCATGCGCCGGCCAAGTGAAAATGTAAAAGTATCGGAAAAGTAAATATTTTTAAAAGAAGATGCTCATGTTTACACTTTATGCATATAAAAAAACAGAAAGTAAAATAAATAATTTCAATATTCATAAATGTTTACCCACCACCTTTAATTCAATGCTAAGACATGAAACGATTTTCTTCCCAGGCTGTACCAAATTTATAGGTCGTATGCTTGTAAGTATGCCAATTAAAAATATACGCAGGTAGGGGCAGTGACTATTTTTCATAGGTTGGTATAAAAAGTGCTCAGAAAACCGTGAACAGCCTAGAGCAGCTCCGTCATTGGCTCATGATGGAAATCGTATGTCACGGAGGTGACCCAAGCCCATTTACAACTTAAAATATTACGAGTGTCTGTGCTGCCAATCGAACTCTCGTTATCCCGGACGAGATCCTATACACCCGCCATCCAAAATATTACGAAGGCGGACTGACCCCGTTGTGAGTAGATTATGAAATATCGCCGGTACCTCACTACAACAGTGTCACAACTCGAAAAAGATTAATTACCTCACAATATGCAGTATGAAAATATATATTATGTGTAAAAGTTATACGACTTGATTACTGGCGGTTTATATTCTTGCGAGGGATAATTTAGCATGAAAATATGCTAGAGTAAGGCATTTTGTTAATATAAAACCGTTACCCCTGAAAAAAAAACCACATTTTTAGTCGTAACCGTGTTGTAATAAGGCATCGTGTCTATACAAGCGGTAATTTGATATTGTCTTCGTTTCAGGCACGTTTACAACGATCCTGGTTTCTTGTAACTTAGCTGGCAATCTCTGTGGGTAAAATCGTTAATGTTGGGCTGAGGACAGTGAAATTTTTGGGCACTGGAAATGATTTATGGAGTTAAATGTGCCTCTTTAGAAGTGTAATTGTGCATAGTTTATCTGCCTCCGAAGTAAAAATGTCACGTCTCAAGGTCACGTCGGGCCATAAGGAAGCATTGCAACGGCAATGGAAAAAAGCTTAACAAGCTTCGTGCGTATTCTGTTTCCGCAGAATTTATAATTTTTGACTGTAGGGAGGGAGATACAGCATTGTTACTATATAATTTAAAACACACTTTTGCAGAATAATATGGTAAACAGAGGCGTACTTCAAGTTTAAAGTGACTTTGACACTTTTCAATTATCACATTTATGTTTCAATAACCAAATTTATGAATACGCAACAAAATATCGACTTTCGTTTCTGTGCTGAAAAAAAGATTTACTTTGAAATATTCCATAGTTTTTTTAAAAATTAAAACAGGCACTACAGCTTACAATGAGACCCATATGACAAGGCAGGCCCCTTAAGCCGGGATTACGGTTACTTCACGTACCACGTAACGAGCAACACGTTCACTTCAGCCGGCTACACCTTGAATAATGAGTTCCGAGGATACCTATTACGATCATTCTACGTAACGTTCTCGTGATGGAACAGCTTGTCAATTTCTAGCTTTCGTGTGATATGTGATCTCGCTGGCCAATCACTATAGGGACGTTGCTGCGTAATCTTTGCTTTTCATGGCTTTGTTTTTATTTTCACGATGTCGTCCGGTCACTTTTTAATTCATGTACCGCATATATAACTTTCTCCCGGAATGAGGGAGAAATTGTAATTTATGTTAGGCTGATATTATTTAATTTTTAATCCGTNAGGGGTCTTTACATAGCCTAAGTTTATTAATTATGTTTCCTAGAGGTGTAAAAATGCTGGTAATACATAATGTTTAGCGTTAAGTTAAAAATTTTAGTTAGCTTATTTCATTAAACAAAATTTTATAATTTTCTCTGCAGATCAAAGTTTATAACATACTTATTTATCCCATGTACACGAAAAACTTGCCTACATATCGCAGACACATTTTGTTTTTTTTAGGTTATGACGATGTCCTAGTTTTCAAAGTTTGTATAAATGACGAACTTCATACTTTCGCAACCTGTTCCCGTCACATCAGTATTAAAACACAAATGCGCCTGTATATAGTACATTCACCGTTACTTCACACTTTTCTGAAGCCCTGCCTAATTTCTACTTTTGATTACCGATTACGTATCCTTCCGCTACATGTAAACATAAACACTGCCATGTGACGACTACATTTTAACTGTCAAATGCTTTGAGAGAGAGAGAGAGAGAGAGAGAGAGAGAGAGAGAGAGAGAGAGAGAGAGAGAGAGAAAAAAAAAAGGGGGGGNCGCTCCGCCGACAGCCTATGTGAAGTTTGAAGTTTCTTCCTAGGTCGAAAAAACCACTATGTCACTAGGGCCCACGCACCGTAATTTGCGCAGATATTTTTAACTCTAACAATTAAATATATTTCCACCAGTACTATCTAAATATTTCAATAGGCGAATTTTAATTTACAAATATGATACCAAAAACTGGGTTAAAACAATATTTTAGCTGTTAACTATTTCTTACTAGCCGTTGCCAAAACATCGCTGGGCTCACTGTTTTTAATTCGTATTGAATACGAAATAATTTTTACAAGTTAGTTTCATTTGTTCAAGAATACAATACTTTAAAGTTAATCACAGTGTTATATATTTGTGGTATACAAGTTGTTGAAAAAAAAAACAGGTTCACGTGTTACTCCTAGAGTGATTTTTCGAAAGTTCGTTTCAAAACATCCTAAGAAACCCTGAATGGACTATAACAAGAATTCTGAGTTTTTTTTTTTCAATCTGAAAAGCAAGAAAACTTATCTCCGACGTTTTCATTCGGTGCACAAATGTTACGTGTTTACGTGAAGCTTCATAATACACTAGCGTCCATTCATGGCTACTTTAAACTTTTTGAACCCTGCCAAAGTTCTACTTCTAGGATATTTTTCTCCCTTATGCAAACAAATCCTCACCGTGTCCAGAAAATTACATCAAAAGGACAACGCACCGCATTGTGCGCACTCAGTGTGATATTTTGCATAAGAACTATTTCTTACTGGGCATTGCCAACACACCTATTTTCTCCTTGTTTTTATTCATAATATTTATAAACGAAACATTAAGAGGTATTTTTTTTAATGTTAAACGTATAACACGCTTGTGATACACGACGTAGTTTGGAAAAACAAAGCACGTAATATACGAGGTGATTTTTCAAATGTTTAAAAGTGTGAAGAAACCGCGAATAGTTATTACCCTGATGCGTGGAATGCTATTTTAACTGAATATTGTACACAATATTACGAACTCAGAGGCATTAAATTCCATTGTGCAGGAAACATCTATGATAAATAAAATTTGAATTTAGTGAAGAAGCGAGAATAAATTACAACATTCCGTACATTTCTTCCTGTAATGGGCTGCGTGGAAAAACAAAAGCAATATATATCTATGAATTTTTTTTTAAAATAATTCAAATTATATTCTCCCAGTAAAAATTTTTTGGCAGTGTGACACATTTTGAAACACAATAAATATTATTTGATAAAATTTGTTGGAAGGAAAAATTTCATGGCCGTATTTCGTCTTCAGATTTTATTGTCAAGTATAGTTGAATGCGAAAATGTGACGGCGTGACAGGGGCTTAACGTGGCGGCATCGTAGCCCCGGCCGTAGTTATGGGACTCTTCCAGCGACATGTTAGTGCTCTCGGGCGGGACGAGCGTCCGTGACGTGCGTGGTGTGACTTGGTTCAACTTCACTCTGGTTCCGCGAGCCTCTCGGGAGGCGCCACCGAGCTTATCACTCGCGCGCTATATTTAGCCGCGCCTCTCGTTACCGTCTGTAACTCCGCCGGTGGCGTGGTGTCGGGCCACGCCTTTTCTTTCGCACTCGCAGTCGGTAGGCCGTGCCTCGCCTCGCGCGGCGCGCGCCCACTCAACTGTCCTACACGCCGTTCACGGTAAAGTGAGCACTTTTGAAAACCCTCTCATTTGGAATAATAGTCGATAAATATATTTTATTTTGGTCTTGGACGTTAACGTCCGTGTGTGGTGGAATACACGCACTGTGTTTATTACTTACTTAGCAATATTTATGCAAGAAGGTGGTTAAAGGATAAAAAAATGAAATAGGGCCTCAAAAGTTCTCACCTTACCGTGGACAGTCTATACACATCACCCGTCCATTCTATTCTCTTTTTTTGTTACTGTAAGTTTTGTTCTACGTAGGTTGTTAAACACAGGTTGTATCCTACGATGCATATCCCACATTCCAACATTTAAAAAAACTGTAAACTACGTACATTAATGTAAATATAGAAGTCGTATTCGAACCAGACATCTCAAGTTGCGATATCACTTTGCGAAAATCGTTGCATTACTTTCTTGTAGTTTAAGAATTGCCAGTATATATATACACATCTATGCATTAAAAAAGTACTTTTAAAAATGCTATCTATTTCGATTTTGGATTTTTAACAACTTCCGTAAATATTATTTTGTATGAAGGTAGGACAGGTTCATATAATTATATATAAACTTAATAATATATAATTAAATTAGAATTAAACATATTTCTAACTGTAAAAAATTATGTATGTATTTTATATTGAGGATCTGTTCTCTAACTTTTCGAGGTGACCTTGACGCCCAAGGTAAGGTCAATAGCAGCACTACTGACTTTCCAGGAGTTATTCTCTAAGCAGTTTGATCGCCTTACCTTGCACGCTACGAACCTTACTTTAAGGTCTTGTAAGGGCAATGGTTTTTGGCTCGCCACTGACCTTAACATATTCGAAAAATTACGGATTTTTTTTTGCGATTGAGGTTAAGTCTCACGTGGAAATTGCAGAAAGGGAAAGAAAGATACGTTTCGAAAAGTGGTTAGATATAAATTAAAAATTCCTAATTCCTTTTTTCACTTTCGCCAATAGATAATATATTACTATCATTATGACAAATATAATATTGTTGCATGTCGCTGCCCTGTGTTTCCTTCGTTTCGGAAGGCGCCGGGAGATGGAGGTCAAGTTTGTAACGTTAGACCAAGCGAGCGGCCTATCACAAAGGACGCCGCCTCACACGCCGATAAACTTATAGCTGCTCGCGCCTCGCTGACCCCGAGAAGCTCATATTTCTCCATGTATCACCTAGGAATGTCACCACCATTACCTTTCCCAGAACATCTTTGATTGGCGAGAACGTTCTAGCCGGCACCAACCTCAAGTATAAATATCACGCGCGGGCCTCTGAGGAGGGAGTGATAAAGAGCCGAGAGTTTGGCGTCTCTTGCGAACTTAGGCGACAGTTGGGCGATTCCGGAGCGGCGAGGGACGACTGCAGCGATCTGCGAGAGTGCGTCGGCGAGCTTGTGTGCAGTGAAGGGTGGGACAGATCTGCGGGACTGTTGACTAGATGCGTGAGTGAAAAGACATTAGGGACGATGGAAATATACAGTTTTAACTAAACGTGTGGAAATAATTGGAGCAGTTTAAGGGACATTAGCAAGGGCGAAGACTGCGATAAAGACTTAAATTGAAATGGAGATAGTAATTCAATATTGCTCTCAATAAGAATTATAACAGTAAATAGGACGCTCAGACGGGTAAATAACAGATGTTTGACTGTTTGTAGCATTGAGAATAAATATAATTATTGAATTTAGTTCTTTTATTTGTATTAAGAGGATTTATCATATACAAAATATTTATACTTGGGTCAGTTGGATGTCTGCGGACAGCTAAAGAAAAGAACTGAGAATAATAAAGGTAGGGAGGCAACAGAACAGGAAAGGATGAGTCGTCCGACGGGTGGTCTGAATATCCCCTGGGGGTGGAGGAAAGGGGATGGCTGTGACGAAACTGTTGTCGCCTGCTGCTGCGTTGTGGACTATGGGCACCTGTCACACGTTACGTCTTTTTGCCCGAGCGGGAGATCGCCCGGATCTGCGTGTTCGCCCGTACAAATAGCTATACATTGTCAGGCGTTCGTCTCTTCACACGATACGGTAAGGGCAAGCACCCGTCTCTACCACTACTTTACCCGGGCCCGTGACGGGGATTCGCCCGTACAACTATTCAGTGGTATACTGCCAGCTATTGTTCTCTTCACACGCTCCGTGATTTAGTCGTGCGGGAGCTGTCAAGATTGCACTGAATGTTTGTTATTTGGGCGAGGTGAAGTTTATCGGTGATTAATCATGAGTGACATAGAAGTAGATCCAGAAATACTTATTACATTGGTCAAACAAAGGCTGGTGTTGTGAGATAAAACATTAGATTCATATAAAGACAGAAATTTAACCAAAGAAGCGTGGAGAAGTATGTGTGTGTTTGAATGAAGACTTTGCAGGATTAAGTGATGCAGAAAATAGTGACTATGGTAAGTTAATAAATTTAACTAAGACAATTTTCTGGTAAACTTTCTAACATGAAATATAAGTTTTTAACCTATTTATGGCGTGGTAAAGTTAGTATACATTAGTCTACAATAATACGCAAGTGCTTAGAACGAGTCCCAGGTAAGGCATGGGTGTCAATGTCGGTCTGTCTGAGTGCTAAATTGAACAATATAACCGTATCTAATGACCTCGCTGTCGACTAGACGTTAAGCACATTAAATAAAAATAATTAAGTACAAAAAAATATTTTGACTACATTGCTCAGTTGTATGCGTTACATTACATTCTTTGCAGCACATTTATGTTTGAAATGCAGGATGTTGTCTCTTATACTTGCGGTAATAATGCCAAACGTCATTTTTAAATTGTAAAATGTACTATCGGTTGTCTCTTAAATGAAGAAAACCAGGACAATTTATGTTAAACAGTTTAAGTATTATTTTGAAAATACTGACACACTACATGCGTCACACACAGTACAAGGAAAGCTTCCTGATGTTCGATTTATGAAGCTATTACAGAATGTCCTCAATATGTAAAAGTGCCTGCAAAATAAAACGTTATTGTGGTACATGTTGCACATATGTTATATAGAATTAGTGTTTTTACATAATTGTTACACTATGTCTGCAATACAGCGTTCTGCAAGGAAAAAAAAACATCGCTATACCTTCTCACTTATGAGTTGCTATGTAATCTACTCATATTTACAATATCAATTTCACGAATGGAATACAGTGAAGCATTTATCTGTCGCGATACAAAGTTTACAAACATTAATTTAATAAATGCTTGAATGTACTTATTATATTTCAGTTTACTTGTATTCCAACCACATGAATCCCACAATTCGATGTCAAAGGGAATGCCAATATTAGTAGCTAATAATTCAGTAACTGATTTTGTTAATGGCGTTCGAAGCGTTGTAATAATAAATACTTACATACTGTTACATGCAAACAGTACACACTCTTCAGTTTGATATAAAACAAAGTGTAACGTCAAATTAAAGAAATGTTTTGTGACACTTGCAGAGTCTCGTAAATATTTACTATATTGGTTTGATGACGTAACAGCTAGATCTGAGACATTTGCCAAGGCACAGACCCTCCTTCAGTTAGGAAGTAGTCGGCGACCACATGTCTTATGTTGTTCGCTGTAATCCCACCACGTACACATTGACCGCGAGGTAAATCTTGCAGCCCCCACCAACCACACAGTGTCGTCAAAGTTGTACCCATCTCTTTCACGGACATAATTGTGCAAAACCACACATGCATTTGCAATGTCCACTGCGAACTCAGGATTGACATTCATATGACAATGTAAGATGTGCCATTTGTTGCTAAAGATACCAAACGAGCACTCAACATACCGCCTGGTCCTGCTCAGTTCGGTAATTTAATACCCCCTTTTTTTTAACACTCAGGTTAGAACCGCTGAAATGTCGAAGCAAGTTAGCGTGTAGAGAAAATGCTTAATCGCCCAAAAAATATGGCACACTGGGGTAAAGGCCTGGAATCTGGTACGTCAAGCGTTCTGTCCTGTAAGGATTTCCACAAAGTTGATTTATTCGAAATAGACGAGTCAGACTCCATTCCATAAGAGCCAATGTCCACATAAAAAAAAGCTGTAATTTGCATCAGCCATTGCTAGTAACACCAAAGAAAAATAACTTTTGTAATTAAAGAACGTAGCGCCACTGTGTGCTGGCTTTATTATTCTTGTATGTTTACCGTCAACCGCAGCAATTTCATGAGGAAAATTGGCTTTTCTGTAAAACTCTTCCTTCAGATATAGATTCACACTGATGTTAAGTTAGTTTCGGAATACATTTTTCAAGCAGGACTGACCAAATGCGGATGCATAAATCTCTGACTATTTTGTTTATCGTAGAAATGCCCAGACGATAAATCTAGTGCAGATCAGTAAATGTGCACCCGCTTGCTAGATACCTGCAAAAATATTGCGTGGCACATAGAACCTCAAGCCATTATTTAACTAGCCAATTACAATATCACTAATGTTTCTCATACAACTGAACGTTTAATTTTTTCGTTATCACATAGGCTAGTATCATAGATAATTAATTATCGCAGCTGATGTGGCACCGCATCACCGCAGAGTATAAAGGAATCAAATTTTGAAGATAAATTGTTCTGTCTGAAATATGCTGAGAAAATTGGGATATTAACAATATTACCACATTAAATCTATTCAGTCTGATAAATCACACTGAAGGGACGGTCCTTGATATGTATGGAAACATAACTATCTCCAGTCGTTTTAAGAGATTCTAGCTCAAATCTATTGTAATATTATGTACGGTCTCGGCTAAATAAAATAAACATTGTTGCATTTATGTTTATGTACTGAATTTTGGATGGTAGTAGTTGCATGTTTGCGATAAACTGTTGCATCAGTGTGAGTTTACCTGAAACAAATATTAATAAAAATGGCACCTTCCAACAAGATGTTTTCTATTTATAGGTAAACAAGTTATCGAGAAATGGACTAACATACGTGGTCAGTGGCTAAATGCTGTAGAAAGGAAAAGGACGAGAGAAAGCCTTCTGCTGGTGCACCTAAATGGAAAAAATATATTTGCTACGAACAGTTGCAGTTCGTGAAGAAAGCTATTGAGCACAGGCAAACATATTCTAGCATCGCAGCGGTAGAGGAACACCCAGTGGAACAAGATGGTGGTGACGAGTACACACAAAATTTACAAAAACCGGACGCAATCAATACAGGATCTGCAAAGCTAGCAGTGCCAGTAGTGAACCAGGGGGCCCCCCGTTCAAGACTACGAGTCACAGTTAGGGGCCAGTTGTTTTCACAACTACTTAGTCAGATCTCGTCTGCTCTTCAAGCCAGGCTCCTCAAGCCGAAAGGCAACTTCACCTGTCTTGCTCTCGGACAAAATCCGTCGAACACCTAGTGTGTGTAGATATAGGTGGTAGTACGGGTAGTTGTGTTTCTATTCTCAAGGGAATAAAAACACGTAATCTAGCTGATTTCTATCTTTCCTTGTCTGACCTAGACCGGTAAGACTGCTTGCGAATAATTTACCCACAGGTAAGAACATCTCAGTGAGCAGCACAGACCAAAAATTACCTAAACGGGCGTAATGCACAGAATTGTGTACCCTAGGTCTGAATGGGTTAGCTGTCAAAAGTTAGTGATTGGACCCCCTGGTTTACACGGGGTTTGAAAGTTTTGAGATATAAATGGCCAACACGACAAATTTCTTTCAACCATTGGCAGCGCGAGCCGAATAACCACCCCAGGACGGTGGGGGAACTGCCAGTACTTTGATACCGTCAGCCGAAACCATAGTTTCGGAAACTCTACTTTCCATACTAAGGTTTCAGCGAAACTCCGTTTTGGAAACTTGTGTTTCGTGTGTCGTTTTATGCGGAAATCACTATTATCAAAACAATGAAAAATAATTAATCCTTTTTGTTATTGTGATACGAAAAGGAGATACATTTTACAGAAAATCATAAATATGACACACTATTTATTTAAAGTTGCATACATTGCTTAATAAAACTTAATTGAAAAATTGTATTTTGTAACGTCGTTTTAAGATGCAAGATATTTATTGTGTATTAGTTATTTTTGTACCTACAGCAAAATTATATCACTGCATTCACACACATTTTTAACCAGTTAAACACCATGTACATTTCAACTTATCCTAGTTGTACATTTCATACCATATTTACAAATGAAACCGAAGTTTCGTTGTTTATATCGCGCACGAAACTTAAGATCCGACGCGAAACCTGAATTACAGACCTCTGTTTCGAGATATTTATTTACATTACGTTGATCCCGTGGTCGCCATGGTGGCTTTAGGATATGGGAACCTCACTTTGGCGGCGTTTATACCGTACACAAACTCTGCTTTCCGAAACCCAGGTTATCGAAACTCTAGTTTCAAGTGTCGGTATAAACGTAGTTTTTGTTACGTTTTGCATCTTCCGTCCCATTTAGGCGATGATAGTGTTACCTAGCGGGAAACTCTAGAACTGCTTGCGTGCAATTTGGTTTGTATCTGCCCTCGCTTCAGCAAATTACGAGCAAATATGGTGTCGGGATATTCCATCTTAATCTCGATTTCTTTTTTCGTTCAAAGTTGAGTAATAAAACAATCAAGCACAGTATTTAACACGGTGGTCTTTATTTTGGTTAAAAAGAAACTTAAGTGATTGCATTTCTCTTGTATAGATACAATTTATGAAGCACTAAAAGTTGGCATCTGGGAATTTGCTGGACTTGGCATTGTTCTTAGGGGGAAATACGGTGCGGTTATCCACATGTTGCAGCCAGGGACAAGCTACGTTGCGGCAGGACCTGCAGTTATCGGGGTTGTTGACGGGCCACCCGAGCCCCAGAAATAAAGCGCAGAAAGTCGTAAGTTGTCGGTGTGTGCGTGTGTTGGTTAGAAAGGGGNAGGAAGTGAATACTGCCCTTCGCGCGCCGCATGCGAGATGAGTGGTTCGCGCGTCATAGGGCGCCTTGCCGCTGCTTCATTGTTCGCCCGGCTGGCGACAGGATGTCCCGAGACGACGACAAACAACCTGCTAATAATCCCCACACATAGACCTCCGCGTAGTCGCTCGCAGGCCTTGCTTGAGACTTAGAGGGTCCCTAAGCACTTTAAGGTTGAATGTAAGGGAAACTTTAGTGTGATTCTGCCTCCAGAGATGGCATTGCTTGTGTCGGCTACAGAAAGTGTAACGCCTGTAGGTAGGCAACCAACTATTATGTGTTGTGATGGAGGGAGGCAAGGCGTGCGAGTCAGTTGCCCCGGGTAATGACTAGTCACTCAGCAGCTTATCGTCACACAGCCGTAGCTGTGTAATGGACTCTGGGACAGCAGTCCAGCAGAAGAGGCTTGCTTCCTTTCCCATGTCTGAATATTATTTCACAAATATTTGCTAGTTCTTCATATTTCATAAAACGGAGGTTATTCGGAAATACAAATACATTTCCGAGCGTAAATCAGTATTATAGTTCAACAAATGGGCGATAAGCGATACGACTGTCTCTGTTTTATTCTATGTTGAGAGCACTGTCCTATTATATATAAAATAGCAAATTTTTACCACTGCATAATTTTAAATTTCCAGTAAGTTTAGTTTATTGAGTTGCGGACCTCAATAACCAAATTTTGTTGATGACCAATTTACGAGTAGAAAATTATAAACAAATAGTTTTCGTTATTATACAACGCGAATGCGAAGGATAACAATTAATAATTAATGTGGAGGTTACGATATTCTGGTAGGTACCTGACAGCTACTCTTCGTGCCATGGTAACTTCCACCCCACTTGTTGTTTCCAAGAAGTAAAGCGGCTCCCGATAAGCAGAAAAGTGAATGATAATCATGACGCAGGAATTTTGAGCAGCTGCAAAGACCCGCTAGTTAGCGTCGGCAGTTAGAAGTCTGGAAATATTGGGAATGGGCCCCACATTTATATGACATATTTTGCTCCAAATGATGCAAGGAATTAGTTCTGTGAGAGTGGCGGTAACTCCTCGTGAATCATCCTGTATACCTTGTACTAAATAAAAATAAGCCATACATTAACTGTCACCATACATAATAGACACCGAATTTTAGCTCCCCATGAGTGGGTGGAATGTTTGGGGTATGGATTCTACAAAACCAAATAAATTAACACATTGAAAAACCATTATATTAGGAAAATAATGAGGCAAGAAGTTATTATAAATTATACTTATTACAAATTGAACTAGCGGCCGACCACCCTTGGTGGGAGGGCAACGCCCCTGCTGGCCAAAATTGGAGGTGTGACCGCCCCCTTGCACCTCCACCCTATTTTTCATTTGTGACTGTTAAAGTTATATATATATATATATAACGCTAAATCCTACAATGAACGAAAAAGGAAAATAAGTGCGGCAGTGTCTTAACAATACGGCATGCCACCAGGCACGGATCCAGATGTAAGTTTCAGGTTGGGAAGGAGGTATTTTTCCCGAAGAAAAGATATTGGCGTGTGGCTGTATCGGGAACAGATAGATCTGACAGATCTAGACAGTATATTTTTGTTTGGCAGCAAAATCACCATACTTGCACATTGGAGTCGCGAGATGTACTACCCAGTCGCCGCGGGTCCCCGCCTGCGATGCTAGCTGCGTAGTCTTATACCTACCCGTTCGAAGAAGACCGCATTTATCTCAATCGTGTTATTAGTCACTAAGACCACTTAGAGTGGTACCCCATGTGTCGGTCTTATTAAAAAGACGTATTCGTCAGATATTTCCTCAAAATATTTTTCAACTTATAGCGATAGTGGAAGATATGGGCGGCGCTTATCGGCTGAGGTCTTAAGCGCTGATGATTGATTGGAAAGGGCGTATTAACGTCCTCCGCGGTTATGTTTGAAGGCTTATCAGTGGACAGCTTACAGACTAACTTGTGACCTAACATAAACTAACACCCATTCCTTACCTAGGATTCGAACCCAGAAACCTCCCGCAATCGAGACCGGCGGCGCACCAACAGACTGCGCCACGGGAGGTCGGCAGCGCTGACGAGGCTGAAGTGAGATGAGTATGGAGCAGCGACAAAATGCAATGTTGGGAGAAATGGAAGCAACCCGAGAAAACCAACCGGGCAGCTCCAACGTCCGCTAAGTTTCCCACATGAGAAACTCGGGAATGAACTCACATTAATCAATCCGGTTCGCCGTGGTGAGACGTGATAAGTAGTCTGACCACTACACCTCCGCGGCCTCTCTTTCCGCTCGTGTTAGCTAAATCAGTTGTATATACTCACTCATGTGTCAATTCTAATCTCCTTAGTTGTTTCTTGGCATAAAAGTTAATGACTATTGAAATCAATTTTTATGTAATGGTGACAGTTCACTAAAGCCAGTCGTGTTAATCCGTGGCCGTATATTTTACGTTGTGGGTATAACTCGGATGAAATTATTTTTTACAAGTCCGGGTCAGTGACACAAATACTTATTAATCTCACTTTCGAACGGGTTTGATAGTTTTGTAACAAATATGATTAAAATTCATGGTTGGCCTAGTATAAGGTGCGTGATGAGTTTGGCCAATATGTTTTTAAACAAACAGTTACGAAAAATTATACCTTACTATTTATATAGGTGTATAGAAAATTAAAACAAATACTTTTGATGCCACGAGTAAGTTTCCTTGATTGAAAATTTTGCAATTAACAGTATTTCTATAAACTGAGTTAAATTCCTCACGCAATGGTTACAAGATACACACACAAAACAGAACATATACATGCATTTTGCTAAAGTGTGAAGGTAAACATGACGAAACAAACAGTGGATAATAAGTTCTGTATTTGTATTGCAAGAAACTGTGCAGTCTGTCACGAAAAATCCACGTGTCTACTAAGCTTGAGAACAGAAAACTCAGTCCTGTTAATAGTAACAGTTCAGTATTTATTTCGTAAAAATTTTTTTTACAAAAATCACAAAAACTACAAACACTCATCCCAGTCGGCGAGTAAGATCACTACAACCAGGAGCATGGAAGTCACACACTATAGCGGAACTAGTTTCATTTCGCCTTATTCCACGTCCTTGAGTCTTTGTACTCACGCAAAATCTACGGAATGAATTTGAAAATAAAAGTGAGCAGGCCTCAGATTCGTCCACATTGTCTTCACTTCCACCAGTGCTGTGTGTAATGTGCTGCATTCTGTCGAGTGATCGACAAACTTGTGTAGTCTTGTAACTTTAATTATTTTTCATATTTCCGGCGAACGAAGGCTACGAAATCTAAAGGTATGCATTAGTATACAATTTTAAAACAATATTTAACAACAGAGAATGTTAAAAAGTAGAGGTGCGACTATATATGTATTCGCACAAATATCTTGTTCTTTCTTTTTTGGCTCCTCGCACTCGATAGGTGTGCTGACGCAACACACGCACGCGCACACACACACACACACACACACACACACCTATACAGTATATACATACAGTATCTACGAGGGCAAATCAATAAATAAGTTACACTTCCACGTTATGGCCATGTATGAAACCACCTATACATAGGCAACACGGCTATGACAACATACAACGTAAGTTCACTTTTCCACATAGTCCCCAAGAGACTGTAAACATTTCTCGGAAAGGTCAACCAACTTTTCGATTCTAGATGCGTAGACATCTTCTCCAGCGCTATGCAACCACCCGGAGACAGCTGCTTTCACCTCCTCATCTTTGAACCGGTTGCGTAAAGCAATTAAAGAGAAGCGCCGGGGAAAATTGAGCGCCGGTGTGAATTTGTTGCACGATAACGCAACACCTCACACGGCCCGCCAAACGTCCGAACTGCTGCAGCGATTCAAGTGGGAGGTATGGCAACATCCTCCTTACAGTCCAGACTTAGCGCCATGCGATTTTAATGTTTTCGGTAAGTTGAAAAAGGATCGCGGTGGACGACTGTTTGCAAATACCAATTCATCTGATTGCATTAATTGTTTATTATTGACTGTGACTTATTTTCACATACACATAATTAGGACGTAGTTTGTGTATTCATTGCCATTTAATTCAGTCCAAATCGTATACATTGCTAAACATCATTTATAACAAATTTTTTGTGTAATTATAAGATTGACCTCAACATTTGCTGCCTCGAACAATGTAACTGAATAGCAGCGTCATGGCCAGCTTCACAAAAAAAAAAGCATCCATAAAGGAAAAAAAAAACTCTTTTATTTACACTGTTAATATTTATTACCTGACTGAAGCCGCGTTCGTGATAAGATGGACGACTAAAATTAATTAACTAAAAATAATAATAAAATATATGTTTTAGGTTTTAATAACGCGGTACAATAATATTCACAGTTTTTATCGCCATTGTGCAACTATTCACTTTTATATTGCACAATTGAATTTAATAGCAAATATATTATCACGGTAAATTAACTGCTTATACTATATACAGAAATAATAAGAAATGCCAACTATATACTAGAATGAGTAATGTTCAAAGATACCATTCACTGTCTTTCACCAAAATAGATTAAATGATTTCCTAGCATTATGGTAAGATATTGCGAATGGTCTCGAGGTCAAACTCGTTTGTGTATCGGGGTCGCGGTGGTGTAGTGGTTAGACTACTCGCCTCCCATCTAGGTGAACCGGATTAGATTCCCGGTGCGGTCGCTACGGGATTTTCGCATGTGGGAATCGTGCCGGATGATGCTGCTGGTCGGCGGGTTTTCTCGGGAATCTCCCGTTTCCCCCGCTCTTTCATTCCGGCGCTACTCCATACTCACCTCGCTTCACCCTCTTCGGCTCATCGGCTCTCACGACCTCGATGTTAAGAGCCGCCCAACCATCTTCACTCACTCGTATGTGCACCGCGCAAGCTACTTGCTATTGTACTTGCCTTGTATACTGACTCGGAGTATTTCGAGAAACGGAAAAAGGAGATAGGTGGGAGGTAACTCCGGGGGCATGCAGCAATACTAAGCCTATAATATCGCGTGCAGAATTACGAAACAAAATTTTCTGGCAACATTCTTCAGCCGTTAATTGGTATATTTATGCGTTTTCCTAAATTACATCTCTCCTGTATTGCAGTCGGAAGTGGTTGGTGTCTGTGATGTGACTTGGATGGTCGTAGCTTAGGTGGGTGGGTAATATCGGGCAGTTATGCTTATGAGGGCTTAAAGCATACTTGTCCCTTACTACCGTGTTTGTCATCGGAAGTGATGCCTTTGATATGAATTTGGTGACTATAGCCTCTGTGGGTGGGAAATGGCAGTCAACTATGCTTATACGGAGGCTCAAGATGTACTTGACCTTGCTGTCCTTTTCGTCATCGGGGGTGATGTCTTTGTTATGAATTTGGTGATTGTAATTTAAACAGTCCGGAAATTACAGCCAACTATGCTAATAAGTGGACTTAAGCGTACTTGACGCGTGCACGGTGCGACTCTCGGCTAGCTTTCGTGGGCAGGTTCGCTCTGTGCTGCGCGGGTGGAATGACAGAGCATGAGACTCGTAGTCCCCGCAAGGATGCCAGGTGAAAGTAGACCAGTAGGAATATTCTAAAGTGCTCACTTTACCGTGAATAGCCTATACCAGAATGTTCCCGTACGTGAAATGGAGAGACTGTACAGGCACAGTTATCTCTTCGCGCAGACAATTGACACAATTTTAATTTTTTATGGGTTAAGAGGGGGCAGGTGGTTTTGTTAATGGGAAAGTAAACTCTGTAAAAAAAATTTCCTTCATGTTACGAGAAAATGCTGGTAAAAGTTTATCCAGAAGTGTCCGTAAATTCTTCGTAAAATTACGGTTACGCAGATTTTCAAATACGGACTTTACGCAGATTTTACATACTTTTCCGCAAATTCACGGAACATTTCCGTTAATTTCCTTGCTAGTTTTTTGTACTTCAAGTTTTGAAGAAGATAATGATAAAGTTTATGATTTCCGTTATGTAGTATTCTACTGTATATAAAGAGATACTTAAAGTTAAAATATTTTGTACCTGAACGAGATTTGAACATGAGTAAAAGATTAGAAGCCCACGACTAAGCAATAACGACAAGTTCTCATACAGGTCTGAGGTATAACTTTGATATTTCTACTACAGCCAAATAAGCAACTTTTTCAGTTTCAATCAAAGTTGGTGTATTTTAAGTGTTTCCAAAAGTTATAACGCTTGATGCTGCTTTTTGATTCTTGAAAGAATAGGTCTTGGTAGCGTGGATGATCTAACTGCCGCAGAAACTATAGTTTTCTGGCTACAGTGGCGAAGAAAGGTTCGTGTAGACTCGGCATTGTTCGTTCCCGAAACCCGAAGCTATGGGAAATAGGGAGACTTTCAGTATTTTGCATTTATGAAGTCAGCTCCGTATTTCGTCATTACTGTTTGAGTTTCCGTATATTTACTCTATATTTCCGTAAAAATTTCCGTAAATATACGAACATTTTTAACAGTGTAGGGTGTAGTTATGTGGTTTGATTTCAAGTGTTAAGTGACCGTTCTTTGGTCCCTTCAGTTACCAGTAATACGTACTTTGTAGTCTTAATTTCACAATTTCCCATGCGTGATTGCTCCTTTCCTCAAATGAACATAGAATTGTATGATTGTGTGGATCGAGCGAAACGCGAAACGAATTTTTTTCTCTCCGTTTGATATACGTAAACAGTAACTTGTCAGTTCGATGTCTGAGAGTCGAGGCTGCCTTGGCGTGTTTTTTCGCAGTACGTACCAGTTTGCGAGTCACTGGGAGTTTGCTGGATCTCGACAAAGTCGAGAATTAATCCTACAATAGCTTATTGGCGCTATCGTGGAAATCTGCCAACCGAGTTTCAAAATTATTGGCGAATAATCAATTCCGTAAAAATAGCGTACTTGGTGTTAAACCGCGCGTACAGTAATCTTGTGGCGGGAAATCGGAGGCATCCATTTACAACCACTGCCGCGGTCCCGTAGCTGTAACTAATGAAAAAATGCACGTATTAAATCATTGCTACGCATTTTAGTTTTAAAAAATAGGGGTATGTTAAATCCGCTGTAATGTAATAGTCTTTGAAGGAAACGACATTAGCTACATCTTGCTGAGAGAATAAAGTATTACGCGAGGCGTTTAAATATTGTCGTATTGTTGGACGTGTGAATTAATGGACATGGTAGTAACATATTTATGTACTTGGTTTTACATTTACTATAATCGACACATGAAACAAACTATTGGGGCCTGGCGGAAGGCTACAAAGTGAGCACGAAAAATAGATCATAAGCAAGGATTTCGAAAGTAGTCAATCGCTAAAAACCCATGTAGTTTTTGTTTTTTTTTCGCAGGAGGGCGTTGTTTAATAATTTACAGGGGTATAACATTAGGAGTGTGACGTACTTAAGTTCCCCCGTCCCCCGAACAAATTGGGCACTGTGCATCTGAATTGACTTCTTGCCCTTTTCCCTTGAGTCGGAGCGTTAAACGGGTCCGATCCTTGCTCCGCCCCAGTGGGACTTCGGGCTGAACTATTCTCGGCGAAGCGTCTCGCGAGAACAGTGCCTCCGGCGTGATGGCATGTGCGGAGGCGTCCAGACGCCCTGCAATCAACTCAACTCTTCATCCGAGGTTGTTCGCCTCCAGCGCTCATTCAACTTGTTCCCTTGCGCCAGTAGTGTCAGTCCATTCACGGTTACTTCACACATCTCTGAAGCCCTGCGTAAGTTCTGCTTCCAGGATACTCCTCCGCCTCGTGCAAACAAAGCTCAACCGAGTCGAGAGAATTACCCCAGAGGAATAACGCACCATGTTCGTGCGCACTCGTATAATATTATTTTGCATAAGAACTATTTCTTACTAGGCATTACCAACACACCTGTTTTCTATATGTCTGTATTTATTCATATTACTTATAACTGAAATATAATTTATTAATAAAATACATATAAAAGAAAATTTTAATTTAACAAAAAATTAGGTAGCCTACTTTTATGAACACAAGTATAAAAGGCTTGCGATACATGGTATATTTAGAAAATAACCAAACACTTCATACATGGGGTGATTTTTCAAACTTTTGATTCAAAAAGTGTGAAGAAATCGCTAATAGACAACAGTTTGCTCACGGTTATTTGAGCACTTTTAGGATGTAATTTTCGTCTCATTTTGTATACTTTCACCATATGTAAATTTAGCTTTGTCTGCGTGGAAGTCGTGTTTTCGTTACAATATTTTTTAAATAGTAAGTGTATCTTGAAAATAGGAAGTGGAATGGAATGCAATCCCAGAAATAAGAGAATTGTTATTAGTGATCTGCCGTGTCAACATGTAAGTTAGGCTTTATACAATACTTCTTTGTAAACAATGTTCATTATCATTTTAGTTAATTGAACCGGGTTTTACTGTTGGTTTACTTCTAAATAACTGTTCATGTGCTAATTGTTAATTTTTTATAGTAGGCGATTTTCGCGAAGTGTAAGAGTTAATAAGACAATCTAATATTTTTTCTCTATACAAACTTTCGCCCTTTTCCTGGACCAATGGTTGAGGCTGGGCGTTGATATGCCAGCTAGTCAGTTTTTCTTTTGCATATATAGATTAACATTGGCGTGGGCCAGATCACTTTATCCATGCGCCATCCAAGTGAAACCATGGAATTGTTATAAGCGTAAATGTGATCCTATTGCACAAATTCGTACTATGAGTATAAAACGAGAAACTAAATTCTGTAGTAATAAATTTCATTGCGCTTCATTGTGCACTGTTACAAAAATGCCCGAGGGGCGTGTCGGATTTCGTGAGAGATGGAGGTCTTAATAAAAAGTAAAATAACAAACTTTGATTTTTTATTTATTAACGTAGCTATTTTTAACAGCATTAATCTATTTATCTCCACTATTACTCTTTTCATGTCACGAGCACAATTTTGGTAATTTTCATACGTAATTAACGTCCTTCGTGTCTCTGTTTGGTTATTGTATATTAACTCATACTCATCATTAACATACGTTCATTCTATCTGTTGCCATCAGTTGCAATGTGTTTCACTCACGCATCCAGTCCAACAGTCCAGTCTGCAGTCGTCCTCTTCCCTTCACTGCTTGATACTAGCATTCGCAGATTTCCCTTCCGCTGGTCACTTCTCTCGCCGCCAGTCGGAACTCAGCCACTCATACATTCAACAACTCCCGGCCCGGAGGTCCGTCGCATATTTATGCTCTGCTGGCCTTGACCTGGAAAGTTCGACGCACCCCGAGTCACGGTTAGAGAAACTAGGGCAGCAAACCACTAGAAAATTCTTAAGGTGAATACATAAACTCAATGTAACAGGATCAGCAGCGCGCGCCGCAAAAAGGATTATCGTGTTGGCTCGCTTTCTGTAACAGATAAGCGGTCACCATCCTATAGCTCTCCCGTCATTCAAAAAAATCCATTGAATTACCGCCGCCGCTATCACATAAGTGCTCTGTCCTTCACTTCCACTTGCTAGCGTGCAACGAAGCAGCGAGCGCGTAACAGTACGCATACTGTCTAATTATTAGTCTCAACAGTTTTCGTTATGGGGGCTACGGAAATAAAGTGTGTAAATTTCAACAAGTGTTCTTTTGAACAGTGTTTCTATACGAGCTGATTAGTAAATTGGCGTGTATATAAAAAGTTTAAACTTTCAACTGGATGCTCTGCTCCATGACGTAATTAAAAGGTGAAATAGGTAACTTCGGACTCGGAATGTGCATGTCAAGATAAAGGATTGGTTTTATTTTTGTAAATTTTTTTACCCTATACTTTATATATAATTCAATGCCCGTGTTCTGAAGAAGTATATTTCTGGTTATCGCTTTGTGTGTTAAATATATATATTTTTTCTGGTAAGTTCGTTACATTAATTACTCCCAGTCTTTGCCGAGCTCATGTATCCGTCATGTTAATTTCTGTTTTAACGTTGCTTGCGTGTCAAGCACGTAAAAATACGCCCGTGATAGTTTTAGAAAAAATTCCATTCGTGGTTCAAACCAACGAAACTTGGCGATGTGGTCTGTATCGCATTGCTGAGTGTGCTAGCCACATGTTCGACACCTCGGTGTTTCTAAGCAACGTCTGACGCGTGGAAAGTTATTTCCTTAACGATTTAAGCAAGTGATGTATTGGAAGTTTGCAAAACACAAGCACAAGTAAATGTAAAATGCAATTAAATTGTTGAGAGAGAGAGAGAGATAGAGATAGAGAGATATATATAGATATATAGAGAGAGATAGAGAGAGATATAGATATATATATATATATATATATATATATAGAGAGAGAGAGATAGAGAGATGTATATATCACTCAGTGCGAAGCTTCGATCATAATNGATATATAGAGAGAGATAGAGAGAGATATAGATATATATATATATATATATAGAGAGAGAGAGATAGAGAGATGTATATATCACTCAGTGCGAAGCTTCGATCATAATTGGAGATGTTTGATTACCTTGTTCGCATCAAAGACAACTGCATTAGTGAGTGGTGAGCGTTTTTATGGTATTTTAAATTTTAATTAGGTCAGTCCGCTTTAAACTTGTATCGAGTACAGGAATGCATTACGAAAAAGGGAAAAAGTTTTGAGACCGTACTCGAAACGAGTGATAGATACGAAATGTCTAACCGCTTGTAGATAACCCTACGCGCTCTTGCGCTAAGTATTAGTGTGAAGGCTGGCACAAAAACTTCTCGAAATGACGCAACTACAGTGACAGTGAAATTAATAGAGACGGACGGAGCTGTAAATGATTCCATTCACGTCTACATTGCCTAACAGCGTGACAACAGCCGATTGAGATCTCGATTTCGACACGCGGCGTGGCAACAGTGGATAATGAGTCATGCATCCAAACACATGGTCGAAGGAGCGAATAGGTCATTCACTGTTTCTTCACACTTTAAAATCTAACCTTTGAAAAATCGCTCTACGTATAACGTGTTTCCCCCCCCCCCCCCNCCCCCCTAATTAAGTTATGTATTATAAGCGTTTTGTACTTGTGTTCATAGATAAGAGCATGAGAAGTGCCTTATTTTTAGTTAAACTTAAATTTTATTTATTTATATTTACCCATAAAGTATTGTATTTCATTTATAATTAATATTAATAAAACCAGTGAGAAAATAGGTGTGTTGGTAATGATTAGTAAGAAATAGTTCTTATGCAAAATATTGAGTGCGCACGAATGCGGTGCGTTGTCGCTTTGGTGTAATTTTCTAGATTAGGTTAAACTTTGAATGCATGAGGCGGAGGAATATACTGGAAGTGGAATTTAAGCAGGGCTTCAGAGAAGTATACGAACAGTCACGTCAGTGTGGAAGACAACCGCGATTTTATTCTGTATGGAATGTAAAAATGAAGTATTTTGTCATCTCTGCGTTTGGTACATTACCGAATGTCATTGAAATGTTCAAAATGGACAAATGCCGAGGTATATATGTTTAAACCATTGGTCGCGAAAGAGAGGGATATACAGATACACACACACACACACACACACATATATATATATATATATATATATATATATATATATATATATATATATCAATNAAAAGTAATTGTAATTCGATGCTCGCGCATATGTGTCGATTGGTTTGTGCTTATAACAATTTTCCTTTACAACAATTTTTTATTTCTGTTTGCATCAACGCGAAGCAGTGTCCTCTCTCGCTCTCTCTTTCTCTCTCGCTCGCGACTAATGGTTTAAATGTATGTTGTTTTAGTGGCAAGTAGACGAGCACGGTATTTTCAAGTCGTGTAATGAGTATTGCACTTGTCGCACTGTAAACTTTTTTTGAGGTCTGTCCTCGTGAACATTCGCTCCATTTATATTGTGGCTCGCTATGTCGTGCTCGCGGCATGCTTGTGTATGCCAGTTCTTCATTATTTGTTGTGTGACTGATTTTTCATGTACAGAGTGGTTTCATATCTTTTACATGCCCCCCCCCCCCNGGTGTTTATTTGTATTAACGCGTATATTTTTTAATGTTACCCGCGACTACATACACCTTCCTATGATTGACTCAGCAGCCATTCCTATATGAAGACCTCCAATCACTGAAAATAACTTTTCTTCTCCATAAATTGTCCACTATAGTGATTTTAACAAAAAAGTAGAGGGGTTGACCAGCTGTTATTACAGAACTTTGCTTTGGTTTATTGTACGTGAAATCGTTACTGGAATGTTCGTTGCATGTCAGCTACAGATGGAGCTTATGTCGAGATTTATTAGAGACAGCAAAGTAGATTTGCACTTGTTTTGTTCTGCTTCTGGATTCGTGCCTCTTATTTCACCAATAATAAGGCTGCCCACGGGGTTAGCTCAACTTACAAAAAGAATTCATGCGGCACACACAGCGTATACAAGTCACATGTAATATTAATAATGTAGCAGGTTGACCTTCGCTTCGCGGCTACGGATACGTGCCAAGGTTTTGCTCGCACTTGTTACTGTGTTGGCATTACTGAATTATTGTTTATAGCTTGCCGAACAGAATGTACGGCGTTCAGGGAGGTTAAAAACGTCAGTATGATGAGTTACAAACTTTTCGTACGCAAAAGAAAAAAAAGAAAAAATACCTACGCTAAAAAATGTGTAGAATCTTTCTGAAAGAACTATTCATTAGCTTCAAAATCATATTTAGAAAATCAAAGTCTGAACATTGGCGTCATGAAATGGCAGCCATTTTGATAACGCCATCAGCGGCGCCCGAAGTTTCATTCCGTGTATGTGTAGACGGCTTCTGTTAAATTCAGCGCTAGTAGCTGGAAGTAAAATAATTTAGCACCTTGTATTGCTCGTTACATAGACTATTAGTTGAAGCAGCAAGACATGCGCGCTCGTGCGATAGCGTGTCTAGCTCAGTTTGGCGGGTCGTGTATTCGATTCTTATCAGCTGCACCGCATGTGACTAAGTTCAGAAGTTTCGGCCGATGTCTTAAGCGCCGGCGAGGGTGAAGTGAGTTGAAGATGGAGCACGGCGGAATGCATGTGTGGGGGGAAGCGGGAGTGCCTCGAGAAAACTCGCGGGTCACATTTACCACTTGCGAAAATTCTGGAGACCCCGCCGGAAATCGAACCAAGGCGATCCACCGTTGTATGCAAGTTGTCTTCTTTACTACACCACTGCGGCTCCCACGGGAAGTGGTGTTTGCAAGTGGCTTCCCAAACCAGGAGCGGATCTAGATTTTCGGTTTATTGGCCCGGGGGGGTGAGGTTATTTCCCTTTGGTGCAGGTCTAGACTTTTCCTGACATGGAAAAGGGGGAAGGGGGCCGTGTCTCTTCGTAGTTTTAGGAAACAATAATAGATTAATAAAATAAAATCTGTCTCTGAAACAATTTTAATATTATTTCATTCTAGTTTTAAGACATTTACAGGGCAGTTTTTCATTGTGAAGGTTAGGTGGCGGGGAGTAATGTCTCCAGTGATCCCTCTGTATCAGTTTCTGTTATGACCACATTGCTGGTAAACGCCGATGCATTTCTGTAATAACAACTCTCCGAATTTCTCATTCCTTAAAATCCTGGTTACCCAATGCGCATAGAAAGGGAAATATTTTTATTATTATTTTGGCGTCCGATGACTCGGAACGATGTGTAAAGCTCCAGTAAAAATAGCTTTATTCATAAACTGTTCTGTACTTTTTGAGCGGTGTATGTTTACTAATAACATTTACGAAACCTCTCGCGTCCTTGCTCTCCCGCTCGTACCATATATTGGATATGCCGGACAAGCGCCTCCATCAGTTGAGGGACGTTGACAACGGAAGACGCGAAGAAATGTTGACATCTAGTGACGTATTTCTGAACCTGCGGAATGGTGAAAATTTTATTGCAAGGTAAACACAAGAAGGTACTGCAGAGTCCTTGAATATACTAATATCCTTCAGAATGTTACTTCTCCGAAAAATAACATTGAAATGTGTTCATAATACACTATCTTTTAAGTGTCGAAGCTTTTTAACTAACTATTTTTGTTAGTAGTTATAAATAGTATGTTCTGGTGCATCTGGCGTTCTGGCGGGGACAAGTGGGCAAACCGGCGGTCATTTTGAATGTCACGCGGCCTTTTTTTTTCCCTTTCCCCCCTCAAAAATGGCCAGAATCGCCAGAATTTACCTCAATTTCCCGAATATCCCTCCAAACTGGCAAATTATTTCACAAAAAATGTGTTTTGCGCAATACGACTGACTTTTCTACAATTTCCGCCGATCACCCCACAATGAGGCAAATAATTCCTTTTTGGCGATGAGGGGTTACCCTGACATTTATGCTCAGTCATTCCATACCAGCACCATCCATCATGTCTGAAGAATGTTCGAGTTCATTGCCCGATCATGCAACTTCTTTCATCATGCTCGGTCATTCCACCTTGGTTTTCTCATGTTTCTTCTGCTCTCCTTTCACCTGGTGTCCTGGTGGGGACGAGTATCATGCCCTGTCATTCCACTTGCGCGATATGGAGCGAAGTCAGCCCACGCACACTAGCTTTGAGTCGCACTGCACTCATGCCAAATATGTCCTAAGCCCACCTATAAGCATAGTTGGCTGTAATTTTTGAACCCTTTAATATACAGCCACCAAACTCTTAACATAAGCATCACCCCCCAAATGAGAAGGACTCCTGGGTCAAGTATGCCCTAAGCTTACTTTAAGCATAGTTGGCTGTAATTTCCGAACCATTGAAGATACAGTCACCAAATTCATTACATAGTCATCACCTCCGACAGTGAAAAGGGTCGCAGTGTCACGTATGCCCTAAGCACACTTATAAGCATAGTTTCCCACCATATCCCACCCACAGAAGCTATAGGCTTCAAATTCATATCATAAACATCTCCTCTGATGAACTGGATAAAGTAAACTTTAAGGCATCTTATAAGCATAGTCGACAGACATTTCCCACACACTGGGGCTATAGTCACCAAATTAATTACATAGACATCACTTCCGACGACGAAAAGGACCGCAGGGTCAAGTACACCTTAGAATTTCGTATAAGCATAGTTGGCTACCATTTCCCACCCATAGAAGCTATAGTTACCTAATTCATATCATAGGCATCACCTATGACAAACAGGATGGTGGGGACAATTACACTTTAAGCCCTCTTATAAGCAAAGTTGCCAGACGTTCCCCACCCTCCGAAGCTACGACCACAAAATTCATATCACAGTCATCACTTCAGGGTAACCCCTCATCACCAAAAAGGAGTCATTAGCCATATTTTGGGGTCTTCGGCGGAAATTGTGCAAAAGTTAGCTGCATTGTGCAAAACACTTTTTTGTAAAAAAAATTTCCAGTGAGGAAAATTTGGGAATTTTTGTGGCTAATTCCAGCGATTTTGTCCGTTTAAGGGAAATTTCGAGGGAAAATAGGGGAAAAAATGGCTGTATGACATTATCTAAGATGGCCGTCGGCTCATCCCCTTGGCTCCTCTAGGACACCAGGTGCACCAGAACATACCGTTTTTAACTACTTTTGTTTATACTTAACTGTAATATAATTCAACATTAGTCCAACTTCCTCTATCTAATGTTCCAAAATCCGTATACATTATTGTCTTAACGAGGAAGAAAGAGGTTTGTTGGCTTATACTCGCCAATGCACAAAATCGTACTATTATAATATTGTATGCACATCAATATTTTATCCTAGATATTCGTATTAAAAAAAAAAAGTAATATTTATTAATCTTAGGTGGCACTTTAAAAATGGTTTACTCCTTCGGACTCTTGTCTCCTCAGTAAGCTCTCACAGCAGGCTAGTTTTCGAAAATATATTCGCAGAAATGTAAATAATTTGAGCCTAGATATATAGAACGATTTCAGCACGTTAATTTCAGTGCAAACGTGATAGTTATTGTAATAAATGTACGGTATGTTTGGATTGGTTTCTGGCATTATTTATTTAATTTACCTTTTTGTAGATGGCATTTTCAGTAAAGTGGTTTCTTATGGCAAGCAGACGTTTCTTCATTAGGCATATGTTGTAAAGAAGTTCAGTTGCGAGTACATGCACATTTCAATTAATTCTGTAATGTAGAGGGCTAAAATGTATTATATTCTTGTCATTATGAATTATTATACATTCACTTAAGTGGTTGAATCTCCAAATAGGATCTTCGAGCACGCAACATGATGGAAGATAAATCGGTGTTTTGCAATCAACAGTTTCTCTCGTTCAATACTTGCTGTATGTACGTGAACTGTGTGCAAAATATAATAATCGAAGTAATTAGTAATGAAATCAAACCATATTACCGTACACCACTGTCAAGCTCACGGAAAATATATTTTAATTACCATTCTGTTTTTCAGCTAGACGCGACAGGGCTGCTGCTAGCATTACTTCGCTTTTTCAACTGCGGGCTATTTATTCTAAGAACAACTCAGAATTTGAATGCCGAGGTGGTGTCTGGCGTGTTCGTTCACACTGGAAGTGACGTTTCGTCACATTTCTTTGCAATACTACGCGATTCGAAATGCAATGTTTCATTTCTATTACTGGTCACGGCGTAGGGGAGCTGGTACGAGATTCGGGGAACGTAAGTAACGTGACGCGCATACTGTTCCGTTTGTGATGCCAGTCATCCCACCACGGTGGTGATCGGGGATCGATTCCCGTTGGGGGTCAACTATGCATTTTCGTATTTGGGAAACGTTGCCGGTAGCCGGCAATTTTTAACTGTACAACTCCCGTTTCCTCCGCTCTCGCATTCCACCTGCATTATATTAGGGTCTTTCATTCCATGACACTCTTATAAAGGACTCGGCGTCACCCACTAGGTCGAATTCTTTCATTTCATTCTGAAGGGGCCGCGGTGGCTGAGCGGTTAGATTGCTTGCTTCTCACCAAGGCGAACCAGGTTCAATCCCCGACTAGGTTACTCCCGGATTTTCGCAAGTGGGAATCGTGCCGGACGATGCCGCTGGTCGGCGGGGTTTTCTCGGGGATCTCCCGTTTCCCCGCCCTTGCATTCCGGCGCAGCTTCATTTTCACATTTCGCTCTCATCGGCTCTCCAGACCTCGATAAGAGCCGTCCAAATCTCTCAACTCAACTCCTGCTGATTTAAGTTTTTGTGCGGTATTTTTTTTTGTGTTAAAAATGCTACTGTAGAAGTTTAGCTGCCATACAGATATGAAAAACGAACGGCAGGCGTAATATTTTGTCGCAAATAGCATCATAAACATTTTAAATATGTTCTTGTCTTTTTTAAAATTACAAAGTAACACGTAGTAAAATTAAGTTAGAAAATATCAAACAACTCGAGAAAGGTAAATTTTGTATATATTCTATTCTCAGTATCTCCACACTTTTAAAATCAAACCTTTGATAAGTTATCCTATGAACGACATGTTTGGTTGTTTCCTAAATACTTTTTGAAACACAAGTATTTTATACTTCTGTTAACACAAAAAAAAATTATTATTTTTGGTTAAATTGAACTTTTACTTATAGATTATAATATTTAATTTATAATTAATACGAATAATAATATAGGAAATGGGTATATTGATTAGAAATAGTTCATACACAAAATATTATTAAAGCGAGTGCGCACAGATGCGGTGCGTTGCCCTTCTGGCGTAATTTTTTTAGACTTAGTTCAGCTTTGTTTGCACGAGGTGGAGGAATAACCGAATAACCTGAAAGTAGAATTTTTAGCAAGGCTTCAGAGAGCTTGGAAGAAACCACGAATTGGGGCAAAGTAGGAAATTTCTCAATGATTGCCCTGAAATTGAAGTTATGACACGAAAGCGTATCATTTGTAAATCAGAGATGAAGTCGACGGGCACCGATTCGATTGCGGCCCATCTGCAATTTTCCGTAGACGTGGACGTGCCCGTATCGGAATTCCAACGGGAGTGACGTCACATTGGCGAATTAAGAATGCGAAGTCCGAAGGAGAGCTTTCACGAGCTGCCACCAGATCCCCGTAAATACAACAAACAGTTTTTTTCCCCTTCAAATATGATCTTGCTGAGTAGCATTGCATATTACATTATAAACATAGTTCATATATGATATAATTTTTAAATTTAGTTAAATTAATTTTTTTCTGCTTAACTTTATTTGTATTTACATTCCAGTGACGACATTTATAGCGCAATTGATCGATTACTTGTAGTACGGGTGTTGCAATAAAGTATGAATTTAAACCTAGTTTGTTGTAGGAACTGACGATTGACATCTGTTTACTGTGTTTGTATTAAGTCTTGGTGGTTTTTGCCCCCCAAAAGGAACAAATACGTAATATTTTCTTCTTCTGTCATAGTTTTGGGTAACATTAAAAAGTTGACTCATTTTCTTGAGTGCGGCCGACTCAATTTTACGTCGCCTGAATGTGAGCTGTACCGTGTTTGCCGTAACGTTACGATTCCGCATTCTTTAAAGATACGGGCGAAGAAATATCACTTCGCTACAGTTTTCTGAAGTTTTTTTTTTTTGCAACGCAATATCACGTCAACAACACTCAAAGTGTAAATTACCCAAACGAACATAATGGATTGCATATTATTTTTCGTAGGGAAGAACATTTTTACTGAATACACTTCCAACTCGGCGTTATATTGGCAGAGAACCGGCTGGTAATGTACTGTACGTCGTTCAGTATGGTAAACGTGTCCGGTGTTGTGTGAACCAATAAGACTATTTTTTTAATGGGGAAACGGAAACCAGCAGGGTTGATAGTCATGCATTCGATAATATGAGCGACTTTCCTCTAGCTATTTAGTCTGTAATTCTTTAGCGCACTTAGTGTTAAGAGGGTTCCTAGTAAAATACTGTCTGTGAAATCAGTGCTTGCCCGTATTCTCGTATCTAGGTAAATAAATGCAACAATTATCTACAACCGCCACTTTTTACTTTTATCCTATTAAATATATTAAGAGAGAAAAAAAAACCAATGAAAATAGTTAAAAACAGCATTTTTGAAAATAATTTTTAATATTTTTACTCTATTGACTATTCATCTTGTGGAATAATGTTCTACTACCACAGATATAATTTGTGAAAAATTCAGCTACTCGGGAAAGCATATCACAGCGTTGGAGGGCCTGTCACAATCAGGGTGTCTATCCACAGGGAAAAGTCTGGGAATTTCATGTGATAGCGAAATGTCAAGGAATTTTCACCTGGGTCAGGGAAAATGTAAATAATTGCTAATCTGTAATAATTGTTAGTTGTCTGGATACAGGCTAATGTAATTGTAAGCATGTGCATTTTAGGATTTCAACTTTTAAGTTTTTGAATATGCAATAATACATCATTGCCAAGCGACATAGGGCTTATATATGCCAAACAAAGTATTTGTGCATTTATGATAGAGACTCGTGTGAAGTTAATAGCATGTATCGAGAGGAAAATCAATGTGTTGAATTAAATAATAGTTGGCTCTGCTTGCTTGGTCTGATCCTGTGCAATTTAATAAAACTACGCTGATAGCATATTTGTTCCGTCAGCGGTGGAAAAATATTGTTTCGGAAGGTTTCGGTCTTGCAAATAGGCAAGGGAAAATGGTAAAAGTTCTTCCTGGAAAACAGGGAAAAGTCGGGGAATTACAATTGGAACTGCAGTGGACATTCTGACAATGTTCGCTCACAACCAGATGAAACCTTCAGGAATTACTTTTTTTTGTACCAGGGACTCCCAGGGCCGTTACGTCACAAGGTCGCGTGCACCAATCAGAGTATCCGTGTCCTAGGACGAAGCTTGGGATAACGCAGTCGTAGATGGGCTCTTACCTCCGCATGTAGTGCTCACTTGTACACGAGAATGGTAGTTATTGTGATGGGAAACATGTTATTTAACGTTTGGTTGCCAGCATTGAACGTTCTGAAGGCGAGCTCGTACACGTTACTCGAGCCGCGGAGCGGAGAGCTCGGTGCCCCAGTCAGTAGCTAGTTCCTCTGATCTGCCGGATGTCTGGGCCCGCCCCGCCTCACTCCGCCGATCGATTTTGCCTCTCTGCGGTGGAAGGGGTTCACATGCGGAGGAGAGATGACGCTGCTATTTCTGAACGCCTGCAATGCTCACTCGCCTGGCGAGACATGAACCGGTCGGTAACTCTGGCCTTGCAGGACTTGCACGCACTTTGTCCACGGCCATGGGCTTTGCCGTATGTCTGCCCGTATCATCGCGAGAAGCACGGCTGCTGCGCGAGAAACAGTTGCTGGCGTACTGGCCAGCTACACTGCGCGTTGTCATAATTTTTTTTCCAGGTGTAACAATGCTGTGGCGTAATGAACAAACGAGGAACTGTAGCCTATTCGCGTTTTCTTCACACTTTTTAAATTAGACCTTTGAAAAGTCATCCCATGAATGACATGTTTGGTTGTTTCCTACATACATAATGTATCACAAGTGTTTCATACTTCTGTTAACATAAAAGTATTTTTTTTGGGTTAAATTTAACTTATACTTATATTTTATCTACAGATAATATTTCATTTGTAATTAGAACGAATAAAAACAGAGGAAAAATAGGTTGTTGATGCAAACAAAGCCACACCAAGTCTAGAAAAATTACACTAACGGGACAACGCACCGCATTCGTGCGCACTCTGTGTAATAATAGTTTGCGTAAGAACTATTTCTTGCTTGGTACTGCCAACACATCTATTTTCTCTCTGTTTTTATTCATACTAATTATAAAAAGGATATAAGGGAAAGAAGAGCCTCAAATGAAATTCTTGAGACTAGAGTGAAAGAATTTTACCTCTATAATGAAATTAGCTGACAAGCTCCTGGGAAAAGAGATGTGAAATCAGTTAAAAAAAAAAGCTACAGGGTTGAGAGAACAAATACCAATTAGTCATATGATGATGAATATTGGTGAAGCATATGCTGAGTTCGAGAAATATCCCAATATGGTTTCAAAAACCAAATTTCTCTTCGTCAGGCCAGAGTATGTACTGCCAACTAGTAAGGTGCCTCATAGCGTCTGTATATGCAATAAGCATTAAAAATTTTTCCTTTTTGGTTGAGGTTGTTGCACACTTTGAAGATTTACCAGCCAGTTACAAAAATCTATTGAATGCCGGGTGCTGCAACGAAAGAAATTAAGATTGCACGTTTAATGAATGCGATTTGTGAATGTGATTTAACAAAGTTACTACCGCCAGGCGTAGACTTAAATTTGAAAATTTGAAGAAGAAAGTGGGGAAGTATAGGATGATTTCGTCAGATAACGGAAAGAATGCAGTGTGAAGGACTTAATATCATTATTGAATCATTAGCTGCCTCTCTACAAAACTCATTGTTTTGTGCTCCCAAAATCAAATGCATATCACGCATTGGAAACAGCGACAGGTGACAGTGTTTAAGCGATGTGTTTGGAGCTCAAATGAAGTGAATTCTTTTGTAATAGTTAGTGAGCCATTAAAAATATTCAGTGTATACCTTTCTCAAAGAAGTAATTGCCAACGCAGTGAAATGGGAATTTCCTAAGAACACTTAGTCATATTTTCTGATACTGCAGCATCGGAATTTCGTAGTAAATACACCATGTACAATTTATGCTACCTGGAAGACAGGTTTTACAGTAGAATCGAACACATTTCTGCCTCCCGTGGGAAAGGGGCTGTGGATGGTGTTGGAGGGGCCCTGAAAGACTAAATTTGGAGATTGGTGTTATCAAAAAACATAAATATTAATATACTCATGAGTATTACTAAAGAGCCGAAGAGGCAAGTAAAAATACTAACTTACAATTTTTTTCTTACAGAAGGATAACATTGAATAAAACCGAAAGTTTCTGAATGAACGCTGGTCAACTGTTTTGGAAGTGAAAGGGTTGCATTTATTCCATCAATTCAAACCATTTGTCAAAAATCAGATTTTTGTAGGACCAACAGCAAAGTCTGAACATGTGAAAACCAAAGTTTTTGAAATTGCGGAAGAATCTGTAAAACTGCGAGTTGAAGATGTGTTTAGCTAGTCAGAAGAAGAAATTCCAAAGGCAAGTTCATCAGAGATGTTCACACAAAATGATGTCGCGGCAGTGAACATTAAACCTGATACATATGTTGTGAAAATACTGACAGGAAAAGAGTGCCATACACTTACGTAGGAGTTTGTCAAAGTAATGCGAGCGAAGAGGATGGTGAAGTGCTTACAATGTCCATGCAAATGTATGGTTCTAATAACACACTGTTCTCAATGGATCAACACGATGTCAAATATATACACTTAGAACAGATAAAAAAAATTATTCCTCCGCTGAAAATGAAGGTCCATGGAAATCGTATCCTGTATGATTTAGCTGCAATTGTTAGTTATATATGAAAAAATAAAAAAAATACTTTTCAGGTTTTCCTCAAGCCAGCATTACTTAATGGTAACATTATGCTAATTTGGTTATTACCATTTTAGGCAAAAGAAACAATTAACTGGAAAGATGAAGTAGGATTCTTTTGGTTTTGTACCTAATACAGTATAACATTTGCTATTATTACATTTAGTTACAAAGTTAAGTTAGTGTGGAGCAAAAATTAATAAGTTATTCTTTGAAATGTTAATTTTATTTCATTTGATCTTTATTAATGTCTGTAACACTGTCAAAATTGAGGCAGAGCATACAAATGCATAGATCACGTCCGTTACTATGCCTTGTCACATCCTTTCCTCAGACAATATTTTCTTTAAACATTTGTAAGGCATTATCTTCTGTGGTAATTGTACCAGCTACTTGCCTAAGACTTCAATCAATATCGCAAAAAAATCTGTCTTTCTAAACCTAATAGAATAAATAGAATAACAGAGATTCACCTTTAATTAATCCAAGATAAGTTTAATATGTGAAAATCACGTCCGTTACCTTCTGCAATTCAGTATTGTGGCACAACTGATGGTTTTTGTGTTTTCTAGTTTTATAGGGAGTTAGAAATTCAAAAAGTAGTATCAGATTTATATTTTGTGTTATTCAATATTAATAGTCTTTGTCTTTTTCAAATTTTTACAGTGTTTGAGTGTCACCTCCGTTACTTTGAAATAGCTGCTTGGTTTCTCCCCAGTGTTAAAGCTTCAGCCATCAACGGTTCTCGAAACAATCGTTTCGGGGCGGAATAAAAACCTTCGCACCACTCTTATAAGGAATTCACGGTTATTTCCAACTTTTCTGAAGCCCTGCTAAAGTTATACTTCCAGGATATTCCTCCGCCTCATGCAAACAAAGCTACATCAAGGGACAACGCACCGCATTCGTGCGCACTCTGTGTAATAATAGTTTGCATAAGAACTATCTCTTACTTGGTACTGCCAACATATCTATTTTCTCTCCGTTTTTATTCGTACTAACTATAAACTCAGTATTATAATTTGTGATACATGGCATATTTAGGAAATAACTTAACACTTCATGCATAGGGTAATTTTTCAAAGGTTAGATTCAAAAAGTGTAGAGAAACAGCGAACTTGCTATACCACATTACTTCAGGGCATGTTTGCAACAAGTGTTTGGGTTGGTGTAATCTGCGATCATTCGATTTTGCTCCCCCCCCTTTTTTTTACTAACAGGTGTTTACTTGATACTCATGGTAAAATCACTGTGACCTAGTGGTAGTACCTTCGTTGTGCGTCCCCGCCCCCTTTTTTAAAATAGTTTTTTAGGGGGTTGTGTGAAGTGTGTTTAGTTGAACAGTTGTTTGTATGACTTGTGGCCGCAGCAGTGGACGCCAGGCCAAGGCCTGTATCAGGGGATGTTAGAAAATACATCCCTGGTTATGTTCGACAGTTACAGCGAACTTTACTTGGTGACCACAACGTACAGAATCTCTTGTCATACGCACGAAGCAATGACCAAAGAAGTCGTATCTTCGTCGAAAGGTTCTGTAGCAAAACGTGATATATTCTGAACCCCTGCACAATTTTTTAATCTTTAGTTCATTTTAAATAATGTATTTACCGCCCCTGTTTTATGCCTTGAAGTACGTTCATGACTTAGTCAGGATTTAAACCCGGAACTTCTTGGAGTGAGATTTAGAATTTGCGCTGTTAAGACCCGCCATGCTCCATCCTCCAAATCCAAATATGGCCTAAAGTTTGTGTGTGGAATGTAGATGATTTTACAATTTTTCTTTAACCTTCTATGCGTTTTACAGATCTTCTAAATGTTTTTTTTATAGCTCTGAAAATATTTTAGAATGATTTTATTAACTAAATTCCATTAGCCTTTTTAAAATTAAAATTCGGGTAAGGTGATAATTTTCGTTAATAGTGTAGGCCAAGGGCATTCGAAGACTATGGGGAACAGCAAGTTTTACAACTCGGTGCCGTGATCCGTTCCGAGTTATCGTAACTTCTTGTTTTACCATGGCCGTGATGCCTCATATTGAAATTATCCATTTGATTACATAATAAAAGCAGAGTAAGTTCTGCAATAATACCCTGTTTGATTGTATAGTCTATTATAGATTTTTTAAGACCAAGAAACAATATCTTCTAACATTCCAATTATTAACAGAAGTTCACTAAATGCAAACCTTTGATGTTAAAATTCGTTTTCCTTATTCGCAGTAAATTGCATCTTGGAGTGATGTACTGTGGTGTTTTATGTTTGTTCTACTACGTAGTATATATTGCCAGAGAGGTATAATTTTATTTCAAAATAGGTGTTCGCTTAAACAACTCTGAAATAGTGTTCTCGGTCAGGGCGCCTGCCGCTATAAATACCGCCGCATACGGAGGGTCGGCAGTCTGTGATAGCCATCTGGCGAAGTGCGGCGAACGGTGAACGAAGAAAACAGTCGGCGGGCGAGTGTGTGCGCGGCGGCGGCTAAGAGCGAAAGTGCGCGCGAGTGCTGCGGAAGGCGAGGTATCAGAGTAGAGCGCGGCTGTCTGCGGGAGCGCTCGAGGCACTCTAGAACGTACCGGACAGGAGAGACTGGTGATATCTGGAAACAAGGCGGGACAGAATGGACGAGTGATGCAGACTTGATTGTAAATACCGGAACTGTCAAATATCAAATATTAAATTTTTAATAGTATTTCATTAGGTCATAGAAAACTTTCTATAAAGTCAGGTTTTTAGTATTCGGGAGGGGACGGACGATTATGTAGATATAAGTTGTAAATATCAAGTAACAGCAATTATTGTCTAGTAAAACCTCCACCCCTAAAGAATCTGGCAATGAATGCCCGGAGACTTAGAAAGAGTGTTATAATATTATCTGTAAAATCAGTGTGCGTATCTGCGTATCTCAGCAAATAAATGTTCGGGGAATGCCATTTACTAGTTATAAAAAAGCTGCCGCTTTATGCTTTTGTCTTATTTAATATATTCAAGAAGAAAAAATAGTGGTAATTGTTAAAAAATAGCATTTGTAGGATTTTCCTGCGCAGCTACGTTAAAATAAAGGAGAATGGTACTAAGTGGCATCTGTAGTTTAAGCCATTGGCTTACATGGCGTGTAATAACATACTGTTAATAATTTGCAAGAAATTCAGCTTCCCGGGAGGGCCCGTCGCAATCATTTATTATGGCAAGACGTGACCTTGGGCGTTGAAAATTGTTTACTAGGGATTCTCCTTTATGAAGTATATTCGCGGTTTTTCACACTTTTCGAATCAAACCTTTGAAAAACCACACCAAATATGACGTGTTTAGCTGTTTCGTAAATGTCACTTATCACAAACGTTTTATACTCGTGTTAAAATAATAGTACCTTTAACTTGTTATATTTTACCTGCACATTATATTTCATTTATAATTAATATGAATAACAACAGGAAGAAGATAGGTGTGTTGGTAACGCCTAGTAAGAACAGTTCTTATGCAAAATATTATACTTGCCGTGCGGGTTCCTCTGGTGTAATTCTCTAGGCTCATTTAAGCTTTGCTTGCATTAGGCGGAGTGATATCTTGTAAGTATAACTTTAGCAGGGCTTCAGAAAGTTGGAAGTAACCGTGAATGGCGAATCAGTAAGTTGCGCGTATTCGGATGGAGAGAGAAGTGGCAGGTATCCCGGTCGCGAGGCGTGCAGCAGTCTGCTGCTGCTACGTCCGTGAGCGAAGCTGCAGCGGTGCGCACGCACCTTTCTCTCCCTCCCTCTCGCAAATTCTCTCTCGCTCTCTTTCCCACACTCCCCCCTCTTCTTCTCTCTCTCTCGTCTGTTTGCAGCGAGCAAAATAGCAGGCACGTCACGCCCCGCCGGTCTGCTTTATTGTGTACACATGTGCACACCTGCTGCCTTGCTACTCGCGCGGTGTATCCTAGTCATCGCCGGGAACTGCAACTCCCCCGTTGCCTTAGTCGCCGGCGCGGGGATTAATCCCCGCCATCTTGGATCTGTCCGTATTTCGCTACAACTTACATTATAGTTGGTCTATCGAAATTTTTTTTGCACGACGCGGCGTAAATAATAGCAAACGGTAGTCGAGCAATACCAACTTCAGAAAATGTACTTAAGTAATGTGTGTCGTATCGTTCCGTAAAATTCAATAAAAAATATTTAATGCAGGTTGGTTTTTAAGTTTGCTTATTATTCAGTTTTAATGTTCATACACAGCATTTTTGTTGCTGTTTTAAGGCCTGTCTACAATCGGCCGTACTTGTGGACGTGTCCGAATCTTGCCGTCAGTGACGTCACATTCATAGAGTCCGAATACGGCCTACAAATGCGTTGTCCGAAAGTGAACTTTCAGAATATGACATTAGATCGCACTCGCAGTAAATTCGGCACATTATTTGTTGTTACGTAATGATTTTTATAATGCTGAATTGTTTATTATCCTTTATATTAAATAGTCCAGACCGAACGCAGCACTAATTAGCATTTCATCAGTTTCGTCTCTAGAAAATCCACCTTGCACGTCCATTGTTTATATTTGCTGCGTGAACATTCCACGAATGCGCGCGAAAGTATCTGTAGCCTTATTTTTCTACCATCTTAGGACACAACTTGGGACAAAAGTTCAGTTTTCTGAATGCTTTGACTGCGAACACAGATTGTCTTGGGACACGGGATGTTGGGACAGCGCCGTGACGTCAAGAGAATCACGTGCACCAATCAGCATATCTTTGTCCTAAGAGACAGGTTGGGATAGCGCAATTGTTGACAGGCCTTTCCTGAACTTACGTGTAGGCCGCCGTATTCATTCAAAAAACCAAGTGAACAGAATCAAATTTTTTAAGGGAAGCAGTGTATCACGACTGGCATTCAATTAAAAATTTTGGGCCCTCCGTGACCACAACTTACTCTAACGCGAACCTATCACACCCAAAAGAGAAATTATACATTGGTTCTGACAAAACGTGAGCAACTACAGGTGTTGTTGGTCTAAAACATTTGGATGGCAAGACAGAAAAAACATTTAGGGAACAAACTGAATTTGCAAAATGAGATGAAAATTGTAATGCTGGGGCAGGTAGATATAAGAAATTAGTTGAAATATGTACAGACGTTTAGTTAAATTACACAAATGATCCCTAGTAAAAATAATATATACCTAATTTCTACAATAAAAGAATGCAATATATTTTGTGAATTTTTTTTAGTCGAGTCTTTGAGATCACGATGAAACTGCTAAAAGTGAAAACCCGGTGTGTTTAGAGGTCTGTTAGTTCGTTGCATCTTCAATAAAGTATTATAATAATTTTTAACTTTGTGCTCTCCTTTGAAATTCTTCCTGGAGCCGCTACTGGTCTGTAGACAGCTCGGAAGATTCTTTGTAGAAAATTTAGCAGCCAAAATTGTTTCTGAACACCCGTTTTAGCCATTTCCACGGGGGAAAAAAAAAAAAAAAAAAAAAACTGCAGTTGAAGTGAGAACTTCAGACTTGTCTTTAGTCACGAAACGTTTCTTAAATACTCTTCCTATTCAAACACCACTGCAGTATATTCAACCGTGTTTGAATTATGCGCCAACCAGGCGGAGGCCTTAAGGTCTATTAACAGTGAAGGGGACTCGCAATGTTAACTTTCCGTTAACTGCGTGTCAGAATATTTGGTATAAAATTTTACCTGTGTTCGCATTGGAATTAAAAGTTTGTCTTTGGTAAGTTATTAATCAGTACTACAAAATATGATTGATCTGGCAAACTAGTTTATGCATGTATATATTTGCAAATAAACTTCCGTACGCATTTGTTACATAATTTAAAACATTTCCCTCTACGTGTCAGTAACAACTTAATCTTTAACATAAATTGAACACAATTTGCACACAAATGTATTTCTAATTCCTGAGTTTTTCAAATCGCTGTTTTTCATTAAAATGCACATAAGTGAATAGTCGTCGAAATTGTGGCATACTACACAGTAAACAATCCAATCGGAAGTTGGCAACAATAAAAATGAATACTGAAAACAAAATGAAAGAATTGTCCCTTGAATCCGATTGCCTAAAACGTATTTTTATGGGCTCGCTGCTTTGCCCCGCGCGAGCGAGTGGAAGTGAAGGACAGAGTAGTTGGATGATTTATTGACGCGCGCACTTTCAGTTGCAACCGGAGACGCGGCGGCTTTTTCACAAAGGAATGTTTACAAAGCGTGTCAGTTATGCCTAGCAGGGCGCGTGGCACTCCCGACCCTGGGTATGGGGTGTCTTTGAGACATCTGAAGAATGCTCTGGATTACTTATCTCGCTTCTCTCAGCTAGGCACGTGGTGCGGCAAACCTTCGAGGGGTCAAGGCTAACGTCTTTAAAAGGCGTGTCAGGCCTCCAAGCCCACAGTTGTTGAATGGATGAATTTCAGCGATAGACAACTAGTGATGAGAGAAGCGCGCGGTGAGAGAAGTGACCAGTGGGAGGAAAATCTGCGACTGCGAACATCAGAGCAGTGAAGAGTACGACTGTAGACTGGACTGTTGGACTGGATGCGTGAGTGAAAGGCATTACAAATGATGGCCACAAATGGACTGAACGTGTGTTAACGAGGATTATGAGTTAATTGACAATAACCAAACAGAGACATTGGGAAGGACGTTAATTTTAGTTGAAATAGACAATAAATGTTGTGCTCACTGAGAAATAAAAAAGAGTAATAGAAGAGACAGATAGAATAATGCTGTAAATAGTAGCTGTGTGAATAAATTAAAAAATCAGATTTAGTTCTTATATTTTTTTAAGACCTCCCCTCCCCTCACGAACTCAGATACGCCCCCTCAGGTGTCCGTGCAACAGTATGTTACCTTTGCGTTTTGTTGAAGTTGGGTCAACTTCTCGCGTGGAAAATTGACCGTTGCATCGCTCCTATTCGATGGGGATACTTCGCTTCGTAACCTCCAAGTAGCGCACGTACGTATGAATAGAAGTTGAACCCTGCATATACAGTGAGTAAAGAAAGTATTTAGACAGGTCCAACGAAGAGGGAAGCATGCATATATCATGCGTAAAATGTGTCCCCAGTAGGAAACTTTACCCTTATTTGGTGACGTTGGTGGCCTCTAGGCCTACCCTCTCTGTGGTTTCCTTTCATCACGTTTTTAGTTTTAAACAGAATAAAACATGGCATGTTAGCGGAAGTTGGACACAAATTAAGTATTTGTATAACCCTGTTCGAACCTGTTAACGAATGCAATGTGTTGCATTATGCCTACGAGAGCTGCCGAGGGCAGTCTGTGCAGTGTAATGAATCAGTACACATTGCTTTAGCGCATCAAAAGGAACGAAGAAAAAGAACAGAGAAACTGCATTCGAAGAAAGTACAGTAGGCATGAAATTGCATGATATAGATAAGAGTTACCGAGAGGTTGGCAGCATTGTCAGGTGGTACTGTTGAGTATATAATAAACACACAACAAAATAAACCACGATCAGGCTGGCCAAGGAAGCTGTCTGCCCGCAGTGAAAGCTACGTTCTTCGATCTGTGAAGAAAAACCAAAACAAAGGTAATTGCTACTTCACTCACTCACACTAACTCACTCACTCACACTCACACTAACTCACTCACTCACACTCACTCTCTCACACTCTCACACTCTCACACTCTCTCACTCACACACTCACTCACTCTCTCACACACTCACTCACTCTCTCACACACTCACTCACTCTCACACACTCACTCACTCTCACACACTCACTCACTCTCACACACTCACTCACTCACTCTCACACACTCACTCACTCACTCTCACACACTCAATATTACACTCTAAGCAGTCTGAAATACAACTTAAAAGTCTATGTTCCGAACACATGTAACTAGAAGAAAGTCAAATGTATCTGAAGAAGCAAACAGCAAGTAACAGTTTTTGTTTGCTAAAAGGTACCAAATTGTACTCTTGAAATTGTACTCTTGAAATTGTGGCAAAATGTAATTTTCTCAGATGAGACCAAAATAAACCTATATGAAAGTGATCGGTACGGTAATGAGCATATGTGGAGAAAGACGAATGAAGCTTTCAAAAAGCAGAACATTGCTCCAACTGTGAACACGGAGGAAACTCTGTTATGGTTTGCAGTTGTGTGAATGCTAATGGGGTGGGTGACATTGATGTTATCGACGTTATTATGAACTGGAATAAGTATTTAACTTTTCTAAAGACTAGTCTGAAGGAAAGTGCACAGAAACTTGTAATAGTGACAGTCGGATGTTCCAAAAAGATAACGATCCCAAACACAGACCATTTTATGTTCGACAGTGGATCCTCTACCAAACTCTCCACTACCTCAAAACTCCACCTCAATCAGCGGATTACATCCAATAGAGAAATGTGGTGTATGCAAGGAAAAGTATGGATACACCACACCAACTCTCCAACAGAAGATAATTTATTGCGTGCCTTCAAGACGACAAATGGACGTCAGCACTTGCCAGAAATATATAAATTCGATACCAAAATGCCTTCGAGCCTTAATTGGAGCCAAGGGATATCGGACCAAGTATTGAAGTGTGCATTCGTGTTTCTTGTGGATGTTCATTTCTGTTTTCTTCTGTGTGTCCAAATACATATTTTGTTGGAAAGAAGTTGCTTGTTCAGTTTATTTTTATTATATCATTAACATGCTTGTACGAAAATGAGACACGTTATGTACCTAACTAAATGCATAATGCACAATATCAAATCATCTACTTTCTTTTAAAAATATACGCGTTTTTATTTTTGTTAAATGTCTCCTAATACGTTTTTTACTTACATACATTCATTCATACATACATACATACGCACACACACACATACACACACACATACATACACACACACATACATACACACACACACTTTCTTACTTAGCGTACGTTCACACTTAGAAAAGAGAGGCAGAGTAACTCAACTTTCAACTTCTACTTAAGTACTTGTACGGCTGAACTCTCAACCAATCAGAATGTCCGATTAATAAAAAATGTATTCTTTTAACTAAAACTGTTAAGGCTCCCGTCTATCTGAAGCTTTTTTTCTGCTTTTCATGCCGAGAAGCGCGGGAGCGATACGGGCGACACTGGCAGGCGCATCAAGTTCCCCATCGCCGCTAAGTGCAAGGCTCTGAACTGGCGTGCACTTTTATTGTTGTGCTGCGTGTACATATGGAACTTTCAGCTGTGATCCTATCATTTTATTGGTGGAAATCTGTAGGAACGTTCAATGCAGAGCCCTTAGTATTTTTGCATGTATATATTGCCCTTATATTACGATATACAGCGTTTTGATAAGGCCTTTTTTTTTAGTTATTTAGGAGTGCTCTGAAATTGTATAATGTGCGTGGCATCTTGAAAGCAGTCAACAGCCCTAGTCTGAAGTGTGATTTTCGTAGTTCACCACATTGGACCGTAAGTTTATAGTTTCGTGGGGAAACTAGTATTTCAAACACTGCAACGCAGTTCAAACACCAGGTAGGCGGGAGTTTTGAACACGAAATTTGGTTTTCTTTGGCCATTGTTTCAAAGTTGTGCCGTGTTTTGCACAAAACCTGCTAAAGTAAAAACACGAACTAATAATCTCCCTTAACGGAGTTACGTTTTTGTTTGAATGTCTGCCAACAGAAAACGCACGTGCGTTACGAAACTATCGTGAATCCGTCTTTTTACACTCGGCACACACACACATGCCTTGCAGTTCAGCAGAGAGGCGAACACCGTGTATGCTCAGACCAGACTGCGAAGGTTGCGGACTGACAGGCCAGGACCGCCGGACCTATGGCCGTGTCGCGACAAATGGCTTCCGTTTTTCAGCGCCGCGTCGCCAGCGAGAGGTGTTCGGCGTAACCCGCTTTGTGTGCTGCACAGTCATATGCTGGGAGAGACTGTTCACGGTGGGAAGTGAACACTTTTGAAATCAACTTTTGAAAAATATCGCTGGCGGTTGACTGCAGATATGCTGCCGCACACATTGGCGTGCAGGTTCCGAGTTAAGTTGGTAGCGGGTTAAGAAGGAAAACAGTTGCCAAGTCATTTACGTTGTATTGCGAGTGTAATGTTTGCATTTATGGCAAATCGAGCTGATGTATTCTGCTTTATACATATGAAATTGCATATTAGTAACACATATAGGTTCCCAACAATCTCTCGTGTTCACTCGACTGACGCATGAATTGTCATTAGGCCCATGGCACTGTAAATTTTACATATGGAGAAAGGATACAGTTCGAGCAAAAAAGTAGTTCTTGAGCAGGGCTTCCAAAAGTGTTCAACCTTGAACAGCCTATACCCACTGTTGCGCATAAAGAACATATACGCGTTGGAAGTTAAAAACAGTATTTAATGTCGGTTAAGCGTTCTCTTCCTGTTTTAAACTTTGTAGATTTTTCCTCCCCCAAGGCATTAAATATCTGTGATGTCATGCAGACCCGGTATTAATCGTCTACAGTATGCTTCAAGTACTTACGTCCATGGTTGTTGTAGGCATTTAATGCGGTTTTTGGACGCATACATTAATAATGGCATACATGGTTTAAAATGGTGGAACAAACTCAGGATAGCATTGTACTAACTTATCCGTACTTCAATTCTTTTGTTATTTGTTTATTACATACAAAGTTTTCGTAAGGTCGGAACCAAAACATATTGTTACACTTTGAGAATAATGTAAGATATTTCTGATATAGGATGTGTAAACACTGTGTATTTTGGTATGATACAGTCCAACTTATGGCTTGATTTTTTTGGGAGCTAGACCAGGTGATTTACGAAAACTGTTCCTAATACAAAAGAAATGTATAAGAATTATGTGTAATAAACCATAGTGGGTTAGTTGTAAAGACTATAAATTGTAACCTTACCATGTATTTTAATTTATAGTTGTGTTATTTATATACATAACAATAGGGACTTGTTTGCGAGTAATAGTAATTTTCATGAATAAAATATTTCTATATTAAGTATAATTGGACAGCGTTATGCAACAAAGAACCAGTCCTCAATATCGCCAAACTGAGAAAAATGCAATCGAGTGAAGACCCCAACAGTAAATTTTGTTACACTTAGCTTGAAAAACAAAGTTGTTATTTTGTCAGAATAGTGTTATAAGTTAAACAGAGTCGTTAGATTTTCTTAGGAGTCTTATATTTTGTTAAATATAAATTAAAATGTGGCTTGGTTCTTTGTTGCATTTTACCATTTTAAGTTGTACGACAAATTGCCAGGATCCATGTGGTTTGGTTCCATGTTGCAGAACTCTATATACCCTCTTGAATGTGTTTGTTTGGTCAACAAATGATGCAAATATAGTATAAAACTTTTTATTAGAATGTTTATTTACACAATAGGAATATGAATATTAGTAATAAATAAAATAAGTAATACACTGGCTTAAATATTCATCAGATATACATTCTTTTAAATAAAATAATCATGGAAAATGTGTCTTGATACTAATTTTTAGTTTCGCCAACAATCTATTGACATTAGTTGAACAAGAACTTGAGTATAGGGCACATTAGTCGCCTTCAACCTCAAGTCCAGTGGAGCATTGTGGTCTTCTAAGTCGTCTGACACTCCTCCTTTGCCAATAATATTCTTGCAAAATTTCTTGGTAGCTGGAGGGATCAGATGCATGATCGACTGTAAATCCTTTAGTTTCGGCAGAGAAACTGCTTTACCATATGGCCACAATGGTGCAAGTGCACTAAAACAGATTCTGATGGGCGACCAACACATATCTTCCGGATGTTCACTGTATGAACATTTGCAGCAAAGTCAGTTTTCACGTGGAAAATAAATGGTTCAGACTTTTTCAGAACTATTTCTCTGGTTTTTAACCAACTCGCTTTTTCTTTGTGAATGTCAGTCATGCGGTTCACTATTGCCTTTTCTATATCTCTGTAACAAAAAAAAATCTTCTCTATTCACGTGATGCACACAAATAGACTTTCGTTTTCTGCAATTTTTCATTACGGAGATATAGTACTCTGGAGTGAACAATCTCTGTTGTAGTTTAAGAGTACGTTCTACATCAGAAAAGTCCGTCTTATTAGGCAGAAACGAATGCCCAGAAACAAGACATTTCATGGCAACTTGCTGAAGAGTTTGGCGACTTTGCAAAATAGTCTACAATATGAGAACAACCTTTATATTTCAGTTCTGTCCTCCGCAAGAATCAGACCAAAGTATCAGGTTCCCAATTCCATATTTCAAGTTCGTGTGCAAAATTTTTTTTAGGCACGAACCAACCTCTTCAGCGCTTCTTCCAGCAGTATCTTCAGTCCACGCATAAAAATGAGCTTCATTATTTTTTCCTACGTGAACTCAACAATTGTAAACCCATAGCTGACGTATATAAAACATTAAGTTTGTTGAAAGCCTTTGCAAGGGAAGTGTCTTCTCGAGGTCAAACGTTAATACTTCCAATTTAGGGCCATTCTTTGATTTTTGCATGTCTTCATTTATTTTTTTCCTTGCTTGTTTTTCTTCTTCCCTGTGCATGCTCTTTTTCTCTTGCAGCTCTTGTTTTTCTTCACTACTGACTTCTCTCCTAATTTTTTCATTTAGACTATCGCACAAATTACAACACTCTTTTTTTAGTTTCTTTCTTTTCATAAAGTTAGCATGAAGAATCTTCTTGAATGTTGAAAACTTCACTGGGGCGGCAGCAACTTCTTGCTGATACTGCTCATAAAGAGCACTTTCTGTCATGAGTTGGAAGATATTCTGTGCTGTTCTTTGATCTACAATAATGAGATTTGTATTTTTTAACTTTATTCACAAATTTGATTACTTCATTCTTTTTTTCCTAGCTGATTTTGTTGTGTCCTCTTTTGATTCTTCTGTTGTCAGAAATATGTAAATTTCTTACTTTTTCCAGGGCTGTGTTTACTCTCTTCGTAGAAATGCCAAGAGAGTGAATAAGTATGCTGCGGCATACAGACACATTTTTTAAATTTATACGTTCTGGAAAAATTACGGACATTTTGACCATTCTTCACATACCTCCTTTTCACAGAAGATTCAGTAATCATTGATGACAATAATGTCGTCTGAGCATTATAATCTCCTGAACCCCAATATGTCGAAAACACAGCTTTTCTCTCTTCAACTGATATTTTCGTGTGGCACAATGACTTGCAAGTATTTGTACATTCATAGTTCTTGAAACATCTTTCTTCTACTTCCTTCCCACGCGAACTATCATACGATTGGTCTGATTGGAATTTCTGCTTTCTGTCCACACGGGACTGGTCTGCATATTTTCGTTTCCTTACCTTTCTACGCATTCCTTGATTTTGTGTAGGACATGCATTTCCCTCATTCTGCAGGTTTACATATAGATGATCAGTTAGAACAGAATGTTGATCACCAACGATGGCTTGGATCATATTCGGTAAATGTGTTACTGTCCACAGTAATCTCACTGTTAGCTAGCTGTAGGTGTTGAGTCATCTGGCATATTTTTATTATTATGCAAATTTGTACTTAAATTTTCCTCCACTCTGTTGTACTGGCCATCCATTACTCTATTGCTTGAATGTGCACACGATATTAAAGGCTCACTTATTGCATCATTGTTAGCAATAGCATTAAACTAAGCATTCATCAAATATTCGTTAGGAAGTAGATTTTCAGCTCTTCTATCTTCTTCAGAATATGCATGGACTTCAAAAACTTCATTTTCTACAGGCATTAGGCTACCATTTGTGTCAATAACAAATGTTTTCGACTCGCCCCACAAAACATTTGGACATTGTAGCAAATAGTTCACATTCTTAGACAAACTTGTAGACTCGGTAGTCTTTGTAGGCACTGTATGCGGTAGTCTTTGTAGGCACTGTATGCGGTAGTCTTTGTAGGCACTGTATGCGGTAGGCTTTGTAGACACTGTATGTGGTAGTCTTTGCATGCACTGTATGCGGTATTCTTTGTAGGCACTGTAGTTTTTGTAGACACTGTAGTATATGTAGTCTCTGTAGACATTGTAGTCTCTAGATATTGTAGACACTGTAGACACCTTAGTCTCTGTAGACTGTAGTATGTGTGGATTGTCCCAATTTTTCATTTAAATACATACATAAAGTTTCTTCTAAGCCGTTGAATGTTGTATAAAAAAAACAAGGTTAAATATTTTGTGATTTTATTTAAATATTACAAATATATTACATAACCTCATTAAATAAATTACGTGGTTTACAGAATATTTCGTCATTGAAGTCTATAAAGTTGTAGAAATTAATGCCCACCTCTGTAGTCTCATCATTATTTCCCTGCAGAGACTTCAGTGCCGACTGAACTATTTTCATGCTATGCATTTTAACAAATAAACCATCACAAACTCCAACAATGCAACAATGTAGACTGGTTTCTTGTTGCAAAATTAAAACACCAGTAATAAACAAAAACAATTATATTGTGTGGCTTGGTTCCTTGTTGCAGATTTACCTTACCTACTTTTAACTCACAGACTCCAAGATCCTTGCGGTTGGTTCTTTGTTTCAATTCAAACAATGTGCCTAAAGTGATTGAGGTTTGGTTCAGACAGCTGTGTAAAAGAAGCAACAAGGCGAAGTAGAATAAGAATTTTACCACAGGATAGGTCATTTTTTCGTTAAGCTATTCATGTTGGTATTACTAAAATATTAATTTTGTGGGTTGGTTATTTCTTGCATAACACTGTCCAATTGTAAAACGGTCACTGCACATAAATAATTTTGTAATCAGAATTTTTAATAAATTACCAGTTTACATAAAATCAATTTTATAAATAAATAAATTTATTATATATAACTATATAAATTAAAAACGGTACTTTTCAAATTATTGCCTGAAAAGGGTTACTATAGCATTCAAGAGTTTTATGACTATTCTTTGGATTGTTTTTACTGAATTTGTAAGCTTTCTACTCGTTATAATATACTATTCTGTTGTTACGATGATAATATGATTCTATTTTATTTTGTAATCTAAGGTAAAACGTATCTGCCTACATTCAGTATGGTATCTTGAAATTTTATTTGTAATTAATATTGTTTTAAATTAATTTATATTGTGCATTTTGCTTTTTAAAAATTTGGCTATTCCTTTTTATTTTACTACCCTAATTTTACAATATTTTCATTCTTATTTGATTTATGTAATTGGTGTGACTGAATGACATATCCAAAAACTATGTATGTTGTTATTTATAGATGAATATATAAATGTAAATGTAAAAAGACTAAACTGAAGCTTATTTCATTTCACAGATCTTTTGTGCACGCGTGTGTATTATTTTCAGTATTAAGAATAAAATGATTGTGTCATCGTTCTTTACTGTGTTATCCTAATTTTGTGTGGTTTAGGCATCTGTGATTTAAGCCAAACTTAACGTAATCAGTTTGAATGAAAAAAAAACAGCTTCGTTAAAACTTTAACTGCCATTAAAAAAAAAACAGTTTTTTGATAAAAAAAATAGAACCAAAAGAGCGCGGGAAACTGCGAATATTTCTCACACAAAATTGGTTTTATTTCCACGGTTGCAGTTATTTAGAAGCACTAATCCCTCCGTAATTGCATCGCAGAAAAACAATTTGAACTGAATTGCGTGCAGCACCAGACGGACGACGATTATTTCCCATACAGTCTTAGTCGATGTGCGTTCCTTGTCACTTTTTTCGCGAGTCTTTACACATATTAGTTCGTTTATTGGTGTAATTGCTTCAGTTTATTTAATCTCGATATCGGTGGAGATCGAAACCGTGACCTCCTGGTTAGAGTTAATTGCTCTCGGAGTGAGCATTTGCCGCAGATGACAGTGTACTGGTAAACGCAACAGCTGTGCACATACAGGTCGACCGGTAATGCTTTGTGTAGTTTTTTTCCCTTAATCTTATATTTACCTTCCTTAATATGCTTTCGATATGATCTAACTTGGTACATTTATCATCCTGAAATTTCCCACATTCTGGAAAGAACTCAGTCTTTAAGGGGCTTCTCTAGTTGTAATATTTGGGTCTCATGTAAGCAGTTGTGTCTATTCTAATTTTAAAAAAAATTACAAAATATTTTAAAGTAATTTTTTTTTCAGGACAAATGAAAGCCGATATTTTGTTGCCTATTCATAAATTTGGTTATTGAAACACAAATGTGGTCGTTTAAAAGTGTCAAATTCAGAAAAACATACAAGTAGTCCTCTGTTTACGATATTTCCTCTTCTGTAATACAGTGTTTTATCTACAAATACTGTATCTTTTCTGAACAGATTGCTGTATTAAAACCCTATAGCGAGCCCGATAGTCACCGCTCAAAATTCTGAGGAAAAACAGAACACACGAATCTTGTTTATGCCATTCCATCGCCATGCGTCCTTATGGTTGGATGTAACCTTGAGGCGTTTACTCTTGTTTACTAGGGATTCCGCTTTAAGAACGGCGTGTGTGTGGCGGCATGTATTGTTCAATAACAGAACCTTAACTTTGGAGACCGACCAACCTGCTTGATTTCTCCTTTTAGCATGATTCCGTGTTTGGTTAACATTCAGGTCTCACGCCACTATACAGTTGCTGCTGTGTTAAGGCCAACAACGATTAGTTGTAATCCAGTCACGGTGCATTTTCAGTTACTTGCACGTTACAGAAACTACTCGATTTCATTCCTGCTGCAGATCTTGAAATATGGCTGTTGTGAATTTGAGATTTAATAGTAGTGGTACAAAAAATGAACAGTTGGTCACACACAGTTTGTTACGTTTATATACGGCGTGTAATGGAGTGTACAAATCCTGACACCAGTGTTTATTTACTATCTTGTAGTGTGATGTTTGGCTCATACAATCACCCGAAAACTCCTTTTGAGATATTCGTTCGGGAATTTGTGATATACTCAGTGAAATATATTCTGATAATACTAACTACACGTCGCTCTGCCTGTCTTGATAGCTGCGTATTGCAACCTTAGAGAATCTTCTGATTTAAAGTCAGTGTGCTAACCATTACCCTACAATTCTTTTAAAAAATGTGAATTTAGAGTTACATGCCAACAAATGTTTACGTAAATATCTGTGCAAGTGAAAATAATGCAAATTTATTTTATTGCGAGGGTGACGGGAACATATTTTGCTTTCATTTTAAAGGACATTGCTTGAAATAATTTTTTCGCGTGTGTTTTCCAAACCCGATAAGTGTTAAAACGGCCAATTTCTTCCTTGTACTTGCCGGATGGACTAATTACGGTTTCTTGTTCATATAGGATGAGAATGGTACTTGAATTATGGCGGGTTAAGTCATGGAATAAATATGGTACAGCAACAGAGGTCCGAGATTAAGCTTTCGGAAAAACAGTGCTTCCGTTCCCCCACTCTACGAATCGTGGCGGACGATGCCGCTGGTCGGCGGGTTTTCTCGGGGATATCCCGTTTGCCCTGCCCTTGCATGCCTGCATTGCTTCACACCATACCTCTCTTCACCCTAAACGGCTCTCAAGACCTCGCTTCAGTGCCGCCCAAATCTTTCCACTTAACTTCTGCCTTCCGGTTTAAAATGTGATGGTTTATTTTTTATTTTTTTTATTTTAACAATATGAGATCGATTTGTTTTTTTTGCTTCGAAATAGTAGGTATACAAAATGCTTAAAAATTAGTTGCATGGTTTTCCTAAATTCAACCCTTTAGAGGGCGACAAGGTAATCTTTAATATCTCGTAAACCTGATGCGATGTCGCAGTGGGGTTTGCTTCAAAATACTATAAATATACTAGCAAACCCAGCGAACTCCGTTTCGCCACCAGATGGCTTCGTTTTATGCAACATTTTGTTTGGTGATTAAANATCGGTTCGTGCGTTCTGGAGTTATAGCGTCAGGAAGGAAAACCCGACTTATTTTTATATAGTAGATATATGGAATTTTTTAAATTTATCATTTAATGCGAGAGAGAACGGTTAAAATAAACCTTCGCTGGGTTTTAAGCATTTATTGCCCGACGAGATATCGTAATTTTTGCTTCACAACACTACAAATATAATTGCAGATTTTTGTCGAATTATTTTAAATTTTGATAATATATGTCTGCTATAAACTATTCTTATTATAAATTCATGTTCATAGCAAGTAAAGCCATAGCAAAAAAAACTTTCTGTTGTGATTTGCTAAAAAATTTAAATTTCGGGTGGTCAAAGTTTTGTAATATAGACGCATTCATTATATTGACTACTACATTGCAATTGAATTAATGAAAATTATATTAATGTGTTTATGCATCAGAAAAAAATACTTTACCCAACTTGTTTAATCTCTGCACTCTCTTCTAGCATTTGCTTAATTTTTTTTTTCAAGTGAACCCAATGTTTTTTTTTAAAGCTGTAAATAAGAGTACGAAAGTACCATGCTTTTATTTTGTTGATTTCATAATTTGCAGGGTTCCTTTTTGCTCACATAAATTTATCACTTTGGTCATTCATAATTTTTTTCCCTTGGCTACAGATTATTTCATAGGTCTTTTTTTTTAGAAGGAAAATAGTTATCACAAGAATGAAAATAGAATTTTAAAATGATCTTTTCATGTACATCTCTTCGCTTGTTTGAAATCCATTATTTATCAAGTTTATATTTAAATTGTAGATTATTTTCTGTGAAACGTCAGTAATCTTCTTCAAGTAATGTATTTCGTAGTAGCATAATGTTCTGACAATCCATTTATTGGTGAATGGCACTGATTTGCTTCACATTAAGTACTGCAGAATTGTTTGGGCAGTTTTTTTTTAAATAGTTTCAGTACTTTATCATGCGCTATAGTTATTTCATAGCCTAAAAAAAGTTCACGTGTAAAAAAGGAATTTTTTCTCAACAGAGATTTGAATAATCAGAGCAACTATTGGCAATACAGACCTTTTTAGGCGTCAGCTAGCAGAGACTTTATTCCAGATCTACTTTGTTGACTTTGGTGTGGCGGTACTAAAATTTCCCAAGAGCGTTATACTTTACGTATGTGGTGTTACATTCCGTTAAATTATGACATTTCGAGTTTTGAACTTAACTTCTCTCCGGCGTTATTTCGAAGATTTCTTCCGTGAATCTGATTTCGCTTCGTTTTATGCCTCCCTCAAGGAATTCCATTACGCACAAAGCTTTTCGAAACGGTGTTGTGTGAGGAATTATATCGGGACTGCTTGATTTTGTATTTTAGACCATGCTATGATTAGCTAAAATCTTGCAGTTAAATTTTAACTTACGGTAATTCAATGTGTACAAGCGCGCTCTGTTTTGTCTCTCTCACAAGCTCTTCGCAGAATTTCCGAGTATCAAATTAGTTTGGAATTCTATTTATTTTATTTCGCAGCTTGTGCCAACAAACTCGGCGCCATTCAAAATCGAAAATAAATTGTTTATCTATTATTAAATACTCGAGTAATTGTATAAAATATGCGTGTGTGCGCGCAAAAAAAAAAAATTAGCACAGCACAGTGCAAATTTTTAAGACGATAGTATATTTCATGTTTTTTTTCTGTGAAATTAGGCTTAGCAGGTAAAGTTTTCCTTGCAGTAAAACGTAAAATAGAGCCCTACTTTATTCGTTGTGAGCAGATTCTTGCTCGTTTTCCGCTGTACATTGCTACATAATGTGGATATCTGTGCTTGTTGTTATGAACTCTTTAACTCGGAAAGTAATGCAGAATTTATAGCGTACTCTTAGTAAAAACAAAAAATATGTATTATGCATTAACACTGTTAACGATAATCAGCCATGATGGCATTGAGCATTAGTGTGATATATAATGAGGGACATAAATTGGAATTGGGAAATAATAATTAAATCAAAGTGGTATCGCTCAGTCGTTGCAAATACTGCTCGCCACACGTAGGGTGCGACATTCCAAACAACTAATAATACTGAGTCGACTCGCTAATGCTCCCATTGTAGAGTTTTGCCAGCGCTGCTTATAATTTAACAGGTAGATAAGTTTTTTTTTTGGTGCAGTACGATAATTAGACGATTACTAAAAGAAACCTGTGCTTTGAAATTGAAATACTCACTGTCCCTTATTTTCATATTTTAAATTCTCAATAAATTGCCCATAGGTTGCGCTGCCTAATGTTACGACAAAGAGTGGTAAATTACCAATTTATTTTGTAGTGTTAAAATACTAACTGGTGCTGGTTGTACAGAGGTAGAATTGACGCAGCAGCTGTGTTGTATTTCTAAGGCCCTGGCTTTACCACTTTTGCAGAAATTCTTCGTTTTGGTGCCATCATTTCAGATTCAGAGTAATTAGCTACCGACAATGTACGATTATAAAATAATTTACATCATGCAATTTTTTTTTGTGTTTTTGTTTTTAATTTTTATTGCGTTATCTGCCAGTTGTCAAAGGTCAGGAACATAGTTATATTTTAATCAATAAACGTCTGACTTTTTGCAAGCAGGAAATAACACACAGTGAAAATAAGACATAAAAGTATTAAAAAACTAGTAAATTATGACACGAAAACTATAAGATTTTTTGCATAATAAGTGAAGCCGAGCCTTAAATATTCTCGATGCTTGCCCTGTTGTGGGCGTTTGGGTACGGCACTGATTTCACAGATGTTGTCTTGACGTTTCAGGCTGTATGCGCCCGTGCGGGAGGCAGCGATTTGGAGGGATTAACCCTTTCAGTCACAGACAAATCTATAATTTTAGGCGTTGCATAAAGAACAAATTTTTTGTTCGGAACTGTAGTGATACCGATACGTTTCTTCATACATCGGAACAAATAGAAATTTGCCCCTTGCTAAAGCACCCAGCCAGCGGTTTACAAGGCTACGGAATATAGTTTCAAGAGCGAATGACGTTTCCCGCACGTAGGGAAACTTTCTCATTGGACGGTATTTTCTGCTGTGTACATTGCATAACACCAAAGCCATTTCGTATACAAACACTGGCGGAAAGGGTTAAACGCAGCGCGTGGCCTGTCGGAAATAACTGGACGACTGCCCGAGGCGGTGGTATGTCGGGGAGGAAGTTGCTGTTCCAGCCGCTTTGAACCGCGGCCACGTTTGTACTCGGTCGGAAGAGCACGGCCCGGCCGTAAACTTCTTTCATTCGATACTGCTGCGAAAACTGCGCTCAAAAGAAAGACTGGTGCCAATGTTGTAAGTAGCTCCGTTAAAGTGGTTTGAAATATTTCTGCTAAGAATATCAGTGTAAAGTAATATCTGTAAATAGAGTTGCATAAAAAAATAATATAGTTTAATAACACTTCAAAAATACTTGGTTTAACGCAAGGTTCTGTCTATAGTTGCACAGAAATGCAGTTTTTCGGCCGTTCCTTGTATTCTTATATCAAATTTCCATTTTTAAAATCTGCTCAGTAGGCTACATATGTCATTTTTAGAGTTCGAGCCCGTTGGTTTAAAAAAAAAAAAAAATTCCTTTTGGTGCAGATGGCATGGGATAACTGGTTTGCGCGCCTGTTTGTACCAGAGTTTTTCTGCAACCGCAACCACCGTTCGTGCTGTAAGTTAGCGTAATTTTAACTATGGAGTTTCTGTTTATCTGCCACTGGACTTAGTTTTATTTTTTGTAATTCTATAAATAAAACTCTCTTGACATATTTTATATTTGTTTTTTCGTAATTATAACATTTCACACTGTCGCAAGTAGATAAAAAATGAGAGTTCTGGGCATGGAATAAGGAGTAGGATGGACGAGGCATCTGACAGAGGACTGACAGAGGTATCTGGCAGTGGATCAGGTGTGACTTTTGACTGAGTCCACCATATTGTCCGCCATATTGCTTTTAATACTGCCACATTGTCTGCCATTTTGTTTTTAAGACTGCAACATTGTCCGCCATATTGTTTTTAAGTTAGCCACCTTGTCCGCCATATTGTTTTTTAGTCCACCACCTTGTCCGCCATCTGGTTTTTAAGCCTGCCACCTTGTCCGCCATTTTGTTTTTGAGTGCCATCTGGTTTTTAAGCCTGCCACCTTGTCCGCCATTTTGTTTTTGAGTGCCATCTTGTTTTTGAGTTTGCACCATCTAGTTTTTAGTCCGCCATCTTGATTTTGAGTATACCATCTTGTCTTGGAGTTTGCCATTTTGTTTTTGAGTCTGCCACTATCATGCTCTGTCATTTCACCCTAGAATGTTCCAGTTCATTGTCTGTCATGACACTTCGTGCTCTATCATCCTTCCTGCCTCTGACATCATCTAAGTCGAACAACATGCCCTAGTCGACTAAGCCATCGGGACATTGGTGCCAGCGTAGGTTTAAATGATGCATACATAAAATATATATGGAAATTATTAATTTCCCAAATGTTATAGGCATAGGTATGTCTATTTGAGAGGTATGTGTTCGTTATGTTAACTCCTGCAGCAGATATGTTGACGAAAGGCACTGAAATTTATTTTCATCACTACATACATTGCTCTGAATCCTTTATCCATATAAATTAGATACAGTATAGGCTTTGGTATGTATATTAGACCTCAGACCAGGAAGTAGGCATGCAGCGATGAGTAGGTAATAATCCTAAAAATAAAAACCATGTTCTGAAAAATATTTATCAATTTGGCACTCGTGTCAAATTCCATCTTGAATGCTGGGTCTTAGGCTAAATCCTGGTAAAAGTCCATCGTCTCGATTTCTTAAATAAAGCTATATGTGTCAATATATGCCAACTGAATATTTTCATTATATTTTTTATCATGACATCATAGTGGAAGCGATACATCAAGATCTTTGATAAGTATAGTACTGCAAATCCTGCATATATTGGCTTGTATAACTTTCTTTGTTCATTTTCACCAATGATAGGTTTTCATCATAAATTATCCTGTCCTTAAAAGATGGTTTTACAATCATTTTTTAAATTCTTTTTTCCACACATACCAAATCCATGTTTTGCCTCTTTTATTTTCCATCAGCTTACCAAACATTGCATTGTTGGCAAGCTCGAAGAAATCATTCTCAAAGTCATTTGCAGCAGCTTGGCGCTTTTCGGTATTCATATAAATGTAAGGTTTCAACCATACCTTTTGATTTTATTGCTAAACTCGATGAATCTTCTTTATTTGTAGGCAGTGCTCAACTGCTGTTTTCAAATTACATAGTGCACGATATAATTGGTCTTATCTGCCGGAGCTGTCATTAATTTGGTCTACTTGGTTCGTCGGGCGGGGTGAGGGTCACTCATTGATGGGGATAAATGGTAAATCTTTATGGCCTTCGTGTAGACTGGCAGGGTAATGTACATCCACCTCCAGTATGTAGCTTACATCACCATTGTCTGGCACAGCCACCACGTCCAGGTTGGTGTTCACCCACTTAAATCCAGAATATGGAAGGGGTAATGACATCGCCCAACCATACAAATTGTTGGCGTCTACATACTGGAGGTATGTTGGCAGTTTCTCTGCATCATGTCTGGTATAGGCATATCTATTATTTGCTGTAAAATGACATTTAATACACTCAGCTATGCCACCCTGGATACCATCCTCGATGAGTAGGTACATGCCATAGTCGGTAAGCATTTATAATTCCATCTTTGTCTTTTTCAACATGGCATCAAAGAAGAATCCGGGGGCACTCACATAATAACCACAGTCCAAGTCATATGTGTTCAGACACAGCCCATGGAAATTCTCAAAAACGTCGGTGAGAAGCAAGATGTCCGTATTCAGGTAGGTGTGAGAATATTCTCCCTATGTGCAACATCCAAATTTTCTCCATACATTTTTTTTGCATGGGCATAGTCCTCGTCACTATTAGCACAGTTAGTGAGTCGGTTGTGGAAGGTTTCCTTAGCAAGCAGCTGCATCTCTTCTGACTTCTCCCACGAGTCAACATAGTCGTAAGGAAAGAAACCCTTTCTTACAACTAGCCCCATTTCTTCTGTGCTGGAACATTTCTTCGTCGTTTTAAATTCGGAGGCAGGCAGGTTCTGTGCGAGGGTAGCGCGACTGGCAGACATGAATCTGTAAGTATCTATGAATTGAATACTGAATTTGTCCCCAATAGCTGTACTGAAAGTTATTAATGTTTCCTCTGAATTTGGGATGATGAAAATATCTTTGGTGTCATATGCGAGTTATTTTGCGATGAAATGTTTATCATAACCAAGATTATGGAACATTACTGGTAAGCACATGGCATTAATTGCAGTCAGGCCCAATATAGTTGCCAGTAAGGTGGTCATGGTCGTGGACTTTGGGGTTCTTGAAGGATGTGGAGTAGTAGCAGCAGGTGTTGGCCAGATCATATGCAAACCTTTCATTAAGTGTCATCGGTCTTATTGGTTCTGATGCACTATATATCTCCTGAACCTCTTCAGCAATTTTCACAATATGTCGGACATGAAGTTTTTGGCTTCATTTTCCCCTCTGTATATAATAGGCTTTGCATTCAAACCTGACGTGTTTGGTGCTGGTATGACACTTGTCCACACAGATGTAAATTCCATAACTGTATGGCTCATGTTTCTGGTAGGCCATTGTGCATGATTGCTTGGGGTCAGGTTCACATGTCGTAACAGGTTTCAGTATGGCTTCAAAATCTGCATTTATTACTATTGGAAGTTAGGTCATATTTTGATAATTCTTAAATTTCATAACTGTAGGCATGTTGCTCGATGTTGACTGAGGCATCTATTCTCGCAGGAGCATAAGGCTTACAATATTTCAAGTGCTGCTCAGGAGTTTCCTCCTCAGAGAGGCCAGTAATGCATGGAATATCATGATAGTTCGTGAAGCACCTTTTTTTATACATATATAGATCCATATTCACAGAAACTCCAGGGTTATTTCTCTCAAACAGGCGTATTTGGCACATAAGTGTGGGGAACTCGAATCCACTGACATTAAATTTGCCTTCCAAGATATATCTCTTGTTGACACGTTTAGTATCCACGTTCTCAGCGAATCTTGACAGGATAGCTAGCTTGAAGCATTCTTGATCTTCGTTCTGGGGATTAATTGCTGCCTTCCTAGTCTTGATGTTTGTTGGTAAATCGATGTAGGATGTAGTTGTAAGTGGATCAAGCTTATTGATCTTTAACTGAAGACGTTTTACAGAGGTGAGGGTCCAGTCACATATTTTTTGACTTGAAAGCACAATGGTCATCTTGGTTGTTATGTAGCTTCGGCTTACCATAAATACAATGCAACAATATGTTAAATTTTATGGCTCCCTGTGTTTCCAATTCCAGAGTTAACTGATTGATAATGTTCTCTTTCATATAATTCAGGTATGTACATATGTTGCTCGTTCTAGTAAATGCATTCTCTGCAATGAGTGTCTTTATATTATGGTTGAAGGTCGTCTCCGCCAACACGAACCCATTATCATTATGTTTGCCAGCCCCAAAGACTACTCTGCGATGGTGGGAGCTGCCCTTTGTCGAAATCAGACGAGCTGGAACAGATGGACTTGTTTGTGTATCAACACGTCTATGCTTCGCTGGTGGAGGAGTGGGGCGATTGCATTTGGCACTGTGCGCCCACATATTGTCAGATCTGATAAAACTGCCTCCCACATTTATCACATTCTCGGGTTTCAGCATTATGGGTTCATCCAGCAGCTGCGCTCATGTCTTCTTGCATTGTCAGCGTGTGCCAAATTCTTGTTGCATAATTTGCATATAATAGTTGCCTTCTGCTGAATTTGACCAGTGCAGCCTTGTATGTGTTTGGCCATGTTGTCCTTGCGAGTAATTGACCCCCCCCCCCACACTTGTCACATACATGCTGCTCTTCCCTGAAGGGGCTGAGCCTGCAATTTCTCTCGTGATGGAATCCATTCCAACGTTCACTAAACAATTGATTACAGAACCCGTACTGCAGCACCCGTGGAGGCATAGTACTTACCGCAGACGAAGAAGTGGGAGGAAGGGAAGACACGAAAGACTCGACAACGGATACCTTGCAGTCCATGGCGTGTGTTGTATGAACATTCACCTGCAAAGGCACAACACATATTTAATGATACTGACAAGCAAATGTGATAGGATGGGATATTGGGGCAACGTAGGGGCAGGTAGAAATAAAAATAATATTGAAACACAAAAGTGATACTACAAGAAGAAGAAGAAAAATGTGCTATGTACTGGGCTAGTAACGATAGGTTATGCTGCTAGCGTCCTTCACGCGATTCTTCGATTTGTCAATGGGAGAGAGGGAGTTGAGACGTGCAAACCGTGAAGGACGTCTCCTGGACAAACACATCCCACATTGATTAGTTTCCACTTAAAAAACAAATCACAGAAAAGCACTTAAAAATTGTTGAAACAAATATTCACTTCAAAGAAATATAAGACTAGCACCCCAAACTTGGCTGCAGTCGGTCGACGGGCCACGCACGACTAGATGTATGGACTTGCGTACCGGCACAGCCGATCCCTAGGAATATCAAAACCCTTTATTTCACAAAATTGCAGACATACATTAAAATGTTGGTCATATTTGGCTCAAATGGCGTGAATTAAAAAAAAAAACTCTCCGATTTATCATATTATACATAGCATCTGGTATTCAAACCAACACCATCCATCATCATAATCACAAAGTCAAAATACCAGTTTCTTTCTGCTTACAAAAATAATACACTATATTGGATTCGAACCTGGTTTAATGTAGGTGGATAGCTATGATATTACATGCCTAGTGGACACACGATGCGACGGTTGGAACTGCAAAAACGCTGGCAAACTGTTAATTTTTTTTTTTTTGTGGTACAACTAAAAAATAATATGACTAGTATATTTAATATGAATGATGTGGTAGAAAAATACATTTTAGGACATGTGATACGTTTTTAACGTTAACTGATACGAAAAATAAAAAATAAAGTTTTACTTTGAACATTATGTGCATGCAGTTCGTTGTCTGCTTTTCTATTTAGGATATTTTCAATTGTTCTCCGATATCACTTTTTACAAATTCACGCAGCTCTGTTTTTAAAGTATCTGAAATATTGTACCTTAAAACCGTATAATTTTTAACAAGTACAGCACTTCGCAGGGCGAGGCTCGAACCCCAGTTTTCTCGAAGAGACCGAAAGGTATGAATGCACCAATCTTCAGAAATTGTAAATCAAACGCTCGTTCACGTATTTTCCCCCCTTTTTAAATGTATGTTTTTTCTATCCGCACATCATTTTAACTAATGGACAACACGACATAATTTTTTTAACAGAGCGGTCGAAGTGCAGCGCTTGATTGGTACCACCAAAGTTTTTTTTTTCCAAAAACATCTCCAATTACATGCAATGCTGCTCACAAGTATTGTAGCTCTGTAATAAATTTAAAAAAAAGTGATAGTATTTGTTTACTGATGCTGATAATTTGCGTGTGAATGCACGCAGGTCCTACATTATTTCACTGCTCCCCGTCAAGAATTAGTTAAGAAGTGCACACGAACAAGTTTCAATTTGCTGTCGTTGTACTCATTGTTTACAATAATAATCAATTAATTGGTGCGTACGAATAATATCTTACGAAATGCATGCTTACTCAGCACTGTAAACATACTTTATTCAAAAATTGCGTGAAAATATTGTACAGTAATACATGTTTGAAGCTTCTATTTTTACGAGTACTATTAAACATTAACACTTTTTGACACACCAGAATGAGTTTTAATTCGAAGCTGAAATGGACGGAAGAATAATGCACGAAAGCACAGCGACGACTAGGCAGTGAAATGTACGAGACAGTACCTTGATGATCAGACGTCAAGCACAGATATCGTAGTGGGCCTAGGCAACCTTTTTATAGGTTGAGCGAGAACTGACATTCCCAGTTCTGTGTCTGAAGGCCGCGGCGGGGTGTTTGTGGCCGGGCGCGGTATTATTTTAATAGTGGTCAGTGCTCTCTCACCAAATATGGTTATGCTAGAAAGTACATAGCTGTCATTGGCTGACTAAGCTCGTCCTCAGCTCTCCTGCCTGCAGTGGTTTCTAACCCGGGTGCGGGAAAACACGCAGGTCACCGGCTCGACACGACCTCAATAAGTTACCGCACCGTCGCAGACAGTTTCGTTTTTAGTTGTGAAAATATATATCCCGATTTCCTGAGAAAGTTTTTAGCCCAGGGCTTCCATTAGGCTGTCGACCAAATCCGGGGAAAAAAATGTCACCTCACCGCTGCACTGCTCAGAGCCTTTTAACTTGCCGAGAATAATATGAAGGAGAAAAAAGCGTGTGACTGGTTTAAAACTTCCTTGTAAAGGGGCTTTTGTAGTACTTTTCTTTGGGTAACACCAAGATAACACAAAGCCACAGCCTGTTCGCGGTAAAGTGAACACTTTTTGAGGCAGTGTCATCAGACAACCGATAAATACACTTCATTGTGACCTCTGACTTTTGGTTTTGAGTATGGTGAAATGTAAAAAAGTAACTAAGGGATTCAGAAGTGCTCACTTTACCGTGATAAACCTATACAATTTAAGTTCCCTCATACGTGATTAATAGCAGCAGTGCTCGAACGGAAAGGAGGAGAAGTCGGCCAATTTCCCCCCCTTCGGGATGGGTTTCCCCAACTTCTGCATTTTCTGTGTACACTCCCAACTGGGGAAAGAAAATGTCCTCTCTTTGAATATATGTTTTCATATCCTAAAATTACATTTCTGAACATTGCCTTAGATTTTCTGCGCGGCGGTCTATTTTGCGGTCTGTTGAAACTGTAGCGAACTGCTGCTAATACTGTCGAGAGTCTTATGATTCGTGATCTATCGCTTTTATCAGTGAACAGTGTAGCCAACAATAAACATACACGTCCCTGCGTTTTGCCAATATTTTTCCCGGTATGTCTACATTTAAATAAAACTTATAATATTATATTTAAACATTTACCAGTGCGTCTTTTTAGAAAAACTATACCTAAATTGTTTTCGTAAACATATATAGCTACTGTTGTATTCATAATACGATTTTGCAGCTGATTTGTGAAACTAGTACAGTAGTTGTATGTTGTTTTAAATCATTATTTATACCATATCCCTTTTTTCATGTCAGAATTTTAGCTCAGAAGACAGAAGCATCATTCTCATGTTTTTAACTATTTCCTAACGCTCCCTGCATTCGTCAGTTCTGTTACTGGGCAGTTTTCGTTGGATGACAGTTTATTTTAGGCCTGAAGACACACACCAAAACATTTTTGTCTTTGCATTACGACATCCTGAGCTACAAACATTTTACAATCTCTGATAAGATTTTATATAATCTACTTTTTATCATGGTCTAAATTATTTTCTGTCTCCATTTTTTTTTTCAGGGATGGCTACCGTATCGATCTTCCCCTTAAACACACCATTGTCCCTCTGAATGGAAGGTAGTATTTCTGAATACATTTTGTTCAGATAATTTTTTTTGGCTTGTTAGAACCACGTGCGTATTGGTTTATTTTCTAGACACATATATGGTTCAATGTGCTTATATATATTTCCTTTTGTGACAAGAAATTTTTTTTTTGAAGAATGGAACATTTTTGTTTTTATACATATTTATTCAGTTATAAATTACATTATTACTGCAAAACCCTTTTTCTTAACCTTCCCTTCATGCATGCATTTGTATTTTTGTTTGAGTTATACAACACGACATACGTGAAAATATTATTATTTCAAGAAAGAAAACATTATTTTGAAATTTTCTTCTTAGACAAAACAATTTTGAATTATAAATTTATTTTTCCAATCTACGTTTTTTTTTTCACTTTCAAATATTATACAAAGTACAATAGTATCTCTTTTTTCACTCAACATAACAATTTTACAAATTACTTTGTTTAAAAAACAACATCCAAGTTATTTTACAATTCTCTATTACTTTATGGTTTTTTCCTTTAAAGTGCTTCTAATATGTCTTTAAAAATGTATCTCAAAACATCTTTTACACATGTTATAAGTACTGGCGAGTCTGTTGTAATCGGGATAGGACCTCTGCTAATCACGACGTCCACTGACTGGAAACACGGCTAACTCTTCACCTAGATCTCGTATTGATGGCTTCTTCATGCGAGAGGTCACAGTTTCAGACGCGTTGACAGTCTTGCGTTTGCTGCAGCTGGATGGTTTATGAACTGGCGCACTCACTGCAATTGATGACTGGTTTCCAGATAACACGCCGGTCGTAACTGACGGCTGGCTGGTAAATGGAATGGACCGGGTCACCTCGCAGTCCGGAGCATGCATAGACTTGACATTTTGATTTTTAGCAAATGCAATAACCTCTGATGGAGAACTCGGCAGCTTGGTTTCTGGGCCCATGTAGAATATGTAACACTGCCCACAGCATGTGCAGTCCACAATCTGCTGGCATGGCTCGAAAAATGATGGCTTGTGGGCATACATCGTATGATACTACCCGCCACGTTACTCTGTAAATGCTCTCAGTTAACCTCCTTTCCAGTAAGAATATGTTACTCTGCTTAAACCAGGTTCCGTGCTGACAATTGTTAGCAGGGTGGAACGTAGCTATCTTGCTTAGCCGGTGGTCGACAACGAACTGGATGCAGGAAATCTTCGTATCTTGCTGTGACAAGTGTGATGTCATATCTGTTGTTTATAAACCTCGGCAAGAAGTAGCAGGATTCTAGAAACGAGGTCACAATAAGCCTCCAAGCACTTACATCTGTTTCTGCATACAATTTGTCTCGCCATGGCCACACTGTCAGAATCACTGCTGCTGGGTTCCACAGTTCGAGGTTCTGGGTTAATGGCCATCTGCAGTAACCAGACTTAAATTTAGATTGTCAGGCAGACTTCACACAACTGCGAGCTAATTTTTACAAAATTTTTGGTTACAGGTTTTTGTGATGGAGGAGGGGGGGGGGGATCAATACGTCCCCTGATTTAATTTTTATTATAATCGTTTCTAGGCAACACTACTAGATTTCATTTTTTTTTTTAATTTACTTGAAAAATGGAATTATGATCTGCAGCGACACTATAAACCGATATAATTATCGAAATTCCAAGGTGGTGGGCCGATACTTTTTAATTTTTTATTAAAATAATTTTATTAAAATAATTTATTTATTAAACTTATTTCTAGGGATGACGGGGTGACGAACATCCAACATGGTATCGAGCCCTGGCTGTGACGCCTGCCAATATGGTGGACGACACCGACCAACATGGCTGCCGGCCGTGCCTACCAAGATGGCGGACTGATCCGTATCCGACATGTCAGATGCCATGCGCCAACACCGACATACATACACTACTTTTGCTATATTAATTTGTGCTCGGTCATTGGAGACCGTTTGATCGTAACCAGTTTCAATAAATTACATCCATAAATGGAAATTGTCCACGATACGCAGGAGACCAGAATTTGCATTTCCCCTGTTCCCGCCAGACGGTTGTATTTTAGTTAAATGTTTCGATCATCAACTGGAGTGTTCGTAAATCTGAAGATGCCAAACGACAAATTATATTTGTCGATTACGAAATTAAGCCTTTTAAAATTCGTTTTTTTACGTGTGTTTACTTACAGCGTCCGCGGTGGTGTGGTGGTCAGACTACTCGCCTCCCACCTAGGCGAACCGGGTTCTATTCCCGGCGGGGTTGCACCCAGATTTTCGCATTTGGGAATCGTGCCAGACGATGCCGCTGGTCGGTGGTTTTTTTTTTCCGGGGATCTCCCGTTTCACCCGCACTTGTATTCCGGGCTGCTCCATGCTCATCTATCTTGAACCATCTACTCTCAAGACCTCGATGGTTAAGTGCCGCGCAAATATCTCCACTTCCACTTCCAGTTGATAACAAACTGCGCCATTTTCCATTGCTATTCTTACGGCCAAATGATCGTACATGTGCATGCGTCTCCGTTTCTGTCCTGTCACGTGTTTGTCAGGCCCCTCCTGCCATTTGTTGACGGAGAGGATACGGAGAAAAGTAAGCAAACTGGAGCGAAACTGCAAATAGACGATCGAGATAGAACGAAAGTGGTCAGTTCTGTTTGTCGCTGATGCAAATAATGGGAGTTGTTTTAAGGGGGAGAGAGAAATCATTGTGGCGCTACCAGTTTTTGAGCCATGTGTAGTATATCATTCAAATTATTTAATTACTGTAATATCAACGGAGTACCTTTATTTGTCTACCATGTGGAATAAATGTAAATTGATTATTAATTAGTTTTTGAGAACGACTACAAAAGCTGTAGAAATACGGTAAGTAAATCAAAAGATAATCGTCTCTAAAATATAATAGCTCCATGCCCTAACAGTTACATTTTCAAAAATGGATCTCAAGTGTAAAAAATATAAAAATCCAAAATGACTCCAATCTCTCCACCTTAACTCGGGATTTTGTCCTCCTAGCTGTTAAGCAGTCTTTTGTTGAACTTTGTCCTCTCATTGGAAACTTACTTTGGCACGACCGCTTTTTAAAATATCTTATTCGGAAACACACTCGAAATTATGCCTGAAAAAACGCATCTTCCCGTAGAATAGTCGTGTAATACACAGTATGTTGTAAGACTAACGTTGGGGCGTATTAGTAGCTGTCGGGCCGAAACCTGCACATCTCTGTACCCAGCAGGCAGTCTGCAGTCCTCTGGTTCGGCTGTGAGAGCAAACAGGGACCCTTGTCTGAGCTGCCACCACGAAATGTGCACGACGTCGATACGAGTGATGGATGTCGGCATCTCGGTAGAATATTTTAAGGCATGCCAATCACGTCTCTTGACCCGCGACCCAGAAATATTAAAACGTCCTCTTCGCGATAATCGAATGGGTGGAGGGATGGAAAACCCGATAGAGGACCCTTGGAGGTTATGTAAGGGCACATTAGGCGCCGGGCTTGTTGCTCCGAGAGGGAACTGACCAGAGGGGTGTTACATGCACAGCATATTGTTTGTATGTGCGTGTGTGTGTGTAATATATATATATGCACGTGCACAAGTTCACACACAAATATCACAACCGCCAAATACACGAAAAGGAAATAAAAGGAAACTGTTGCGTATATCAATACATCTTCGGCGTCACAAAATTTTGTGCACAATCTCAGGGTTGCAACTCTTAATTATTTCCACTAATGAATTTGATTATGCAGACAGACGTCACAATGGTCGCAGATCTTTGTCCATTCTCACATTATCCAGATGCTCATGGTTCGATTGTAAATACTTCTTTGTAAAATGTGTGACTACCTAGTCTTTCTTAGACAAGTTGTGTGTTTTTTCGTCTTATTGTGCCGTGAGGAATACCGGGTGGGATGTGTCCATGTATGTATGTATGAATGTATGTATGTCCATAATGTAGTTACGAAACAATCCAGTCTATTCAACTATGTTGTACCAAAAGAAAGTAAATATTTTTATAAAAAACTTTTATTTTACAACACTTAAAAAAAAAAAATGGTTTCGTACAACCGAATTAATTGTTTGTACTGTATAGGGATAATTACTTTTTTTTTCTGGAACCATATAAGTTTCTTGCTCTTATTTTGTTGTCCCAAACTTCTAAGATTTGATGTGTATAAATTAAGATATTTATGGTTCTATGTACATTAAATTGTTTCTATTTTAAAAAGAAAATGGAAGAATGACGGAGTTTCGAACCTGGAACTTTCGCGCCCGAACTTTACACTTTAGCAACCTCAGTTAAAGATAATACTGGAAAAATAGGAATTTATAACAACTGTTTTATACAGGACATGAACCGTATGTAAATAAACGTTTTCAATTTTACAGCTTTACGTTTTTGCTTCCCGTTGAACCTGTGTCATTGTGATTGTTTACACCAATATTAAGCATCAATAAATACACAAACAGTGTTACTATTTTTTTTATAACAAAAATTACAAACATACTGTTGATGTATTTTCGAACGAAGACAATCAAATGACCCGATTACCATACAGTCAATCAAATAAATGCCAGTACTGAACCAAGCTGATTTTGTTGCTGTTACAAATGCTGTAATAATATATATTGTTACAAAGATGCGTGATGGGCATATGCGAGTTCGTGAAGGATGAAGGTCTTAATATAAATAAAATAACTAATTTGATTTTTAATTTATTCACACAGCTATTATTTACATCATTAAATTATCTATCTCCATTATTACTCTTTTGTATTTCTCAGTGAGTGCAATATTTAATGTCTATTTAAATTCTAATTAACTTCCTTCTCAATGTCTCTGTTTCGTTATAGTCAATTAACTCATACTCATCATTAACACCCGTGCAGTCTATGTGTTGCCATCATTTGTAATGTCTTTCACTTACGCATCTGGTCCAATAGTCCAGCCTGCCAGCCGCATTCTTCACTGCTTGATACTCGCAGTCGCAGATTTCCCTTATGCTGGTCACTTCTCTCGCCGCTCGTCGTCTATCGCTGAAACTCAGCCACTCATCCATTCAATAACGGCCGGCCCGGAGGCCCATCGCACTTTTTATACTTTGCTGGCATTGACCTAGAAAGTTCGCCGCACCACTAGTCATGCTAAGAGAAACTAGGGTAACAAACCACTAGAAAATTCTTCAGATGAATACAGAAACTCAATACAACCAGGGTCAGCAACCCGCGCCACAAAANAAAAAAAAAAAAAAAAGGATTGTCGAATCGGGCAGCTGTTTGTAACAGATACGCAGTTCCTCTGTTTCGCTCGCTTGTCGTTCAAAACATTCTATTGACTTGCTTCCGCCGCTATCATATAACTGTTCTGTCCTTCGCTTCCACCCACTCGCGCGGGATGCGAAGATGCGAGCGCGTAGCACTATCATATTGTTTAGGCTAACCAAATGCTTGTTGACTAACAAAATATTATTTTGGCTCTAACTTAATATTTGTAATCCAAACGGCAAACAAACCTTTTTTTTTAAAAAGTAGATGTAAAATAGTGTGTACTAAATACATGTAAATAATGATGGAGTAACCTAATGAGTGTTCGTCGCAACAATTTTTTTAAAGTAATTTTTTTTGGTTCAAATGGTACAAATGCAAATGTTTGTAGCGAGAGCAGATTAGTTGAGTGAACGAAATACTGTTCATAGTAAATAAATACTTTTCGAGTAGATTTATTTGGTATCTGCAACTATATTTTTCTCCTAGTGTGCTGTAGTCATACCGAAACGCAGTTTGATAATATTTTATGTGAAAACGTTTTTTTTTGCTAGCCATTACCAATATACCGTTTTCTCTCAGTTTTTAGTGCATATTAACTATGAAACTAGTATTATAATTTACAAACCAAATATATGTAAACATTTTATTTAACGAAACAGCGATGTACTTTAATGTCTACTGAAAAATAAAACGCCTGTGATTTATGATTTATCTAGGAAACAACCAGACATGTTACGTGTAGTTGTTTTTAAAGTTTGATTTAAAAAGTGGTACAAAATACTTTAAATATAGCAAAAATTACAAAGGATATTAGTGAGCAAAATGCATTATTTTAAGTCTATGTGAATATTTTTTATTTGAAAACATTGGCTATGTAATTCCAGGCTAACTAAAAAAAAAAAAAACTATTTCGATGGTTTTTTTAATAATTTTATTGCCAAATACCAATTATATTTTTCTTAAAACCTGGGACTAATATTTTACACAAAAAAATAAAAATACTATGAACCATCTCAAGGTATCAGTGATCTCGCGCGCGCACACAAAATGTTTGCATGTTGTTATGGTTAATAGGAAACTTTTACATGCACTCATTTGCAAAAAAAAAAAAAAAAAAAAAAAAATCATGAACGCAATGCGCGAGTACAACGAAGGTTGCCACACAGTATCATCACAGCCCGACACGTGTCCTATTTGCGTTTTATGAGGTTTTCTTGCGCGGATGTGCCGTTAGGGAGCATACACGTCCCTCCATCATTCATTGGCTGTCAAGATACAGAATAAGGTCTTAGTATCAGTGTGAGCCACAGAGCTCAGTTCAGTGAACACGCAGCATGCCCGGACGGCGCATTCGAAAAAGCCTCTGCCCAGCTGGATGAGTTTTAAGAGGGGCCACATCGTCGGCCTCCGAGAGGCAGGTTGGACGTTTCGGCGCATTGCTCGCCACTTGCATCGTTCTGCCTACATTGAGTCGGTGTAGCACGCTGTGGGGACAGGAGGGTGCACACGCCCGTCGAGAAGGCTCGGGTCGACCCCAGCGGACCACCGGCAGGGAGCATCGTTTCATCCTGCAACAGGCTGTAAGCACTGCACGGGCGTCGCTTCGCATCATCCAGGGACATGTCACGGTAACGGTGGGTACGCGTGTGTCCACCAGTATCATGCCCAGGCGGCTATCAGAGCGGGATCTGTCGTCGCCGCGTCCCCTACGACGTCTACCATTACGACCTGAGCATCGTCTTGTGACCTTATGCCAGGAACGGGCAGCTGGTAGCTTGCGGATTGGCAACAAATGGTGTTCAGCTACGAATCACGGTTCTGTTTGGATACAGACGACCTCAGAATTCGAGTCTGGAAATGTCCTGGCCAGCGCCGTGACCCACGCTTCATTATAGAGCGGCACACCGTCCCAACGAGAAGTGTGATGGCGTGGGGTGCCATTTCCTACGATTCCCGTGCCTCACTGGTGGGGGTTGAAGGAACCCTGATGGCACGGCGATACGTCCGGGATGTTTTGCGGCCATGTGCGCTCCCCTTCATGGTGCAGCTTGACAACCCTATTTCCCAGCATGATAATGGTCGGCCTCACACAGCACGGGTATCTCCGGCCTACCTTCTTGGTGTCGACATGCTTCCTTGGCCAGAAAGGTCCCCAGACCTGTCGCTCATCGAGAACTTTTGGGAACGGATCGGGTGGCAACTTCGGCCAGCGGCAACTACGGCGGATTTGGAGGGTCAGCTGCGCCAGCTGTGGCAGGATCTTCCTCAGGAGAACATCCGACGTCTGTATGCCTCCATACCCGAGCGTATCGCCGCCTGCTCCGCGCTACGGGTGGTCCAACACCATACAAGTGCAACCTCTGCAAATGTTGGTCCCTTGGAATACATGTTTGGTGTGGTGACGTTTTATGTATATTTACTACCATGTACTGTGCCTCTACCCACGTACGTACGTACGTACGTACGTACCCCTGCGATGGTGCCTTCAGGGTAATCAATTTTTTTTTGCAAATGAGTGTAATTTTGATTAGTTGCACCTGAATTTTTGTAAATTAACTTACGCCAACACACAAGCCAATACTTTGTAGCTGGCCGCGTATAATTTTTTTTAAACATATGGTTGATTGTATTTGCGTGTTTCAAAAATGTTTTTTGTGTTTGGCATGTGACAATGCAGAAGGTATAAAATATATTTTTTAATGGAAATAGTTATAATTGCACATGCTGTGTAATAGTTGAAGAGTGTTTAGCACAAATATAAAGTACTGAATTTTTGCTGTCCAATATTATTAATGAAACAACATCCGTAGTGACCACTAACTTCGAATTGATTGCAATAACGTTTCCTGGTGGGCAGACTTTTGTATCCAACGAGATTGACCGTCTTCATAAATAGATAGCTCACAGTCATTACAGCCGCAGATCGGCGGGTGTTCTCGGGGATCTCCCGTTTCCCTCGCCCTTGCATTCCGGCTCTGCTCCATACTCACCTGTCTTCACCCTCATCGGCTCTCAAGACCTCGATGTTAAGAGCCGCCCATATCTCTTCGCTCGCAGTTATTACAGTTTCTAGTCGTCTGTTATATGAAAATGGATTCATTTCAAGGTTAGATTTGGAAGTGCGAAAAATTAGGTATTTAATCGAAAGAACCGGGTTTCAATTCAACAATTCTTTGCAACAAATGTATTAAATACTGGTACACTGTAAGGATTAAACTTGTTTCGCAAAGAATGCAATATTGATGAGTAGGCCTAAACAGTATCTTATAAACTGCTTATATTGCCAGTGATGCTGGAACCCATGGGCTACAAATATGGGTATTATCGAACAAAATGGTATATCCCAAATTCACGAGACATTTATTATGACATACAAGTGGAAAAACTAGTTTGTGTTATTTTTGTGTGATATGAGGCTGAAACACAAGAGTCCGGCTTGATAAGTTGTAAAATGTTGAACATACCTGTGTAAATATGACAAAAAAATAGTAACAAGGAAAGAACTATGACAGGATTTGTAAACATTGGCACCTTGTTGACGCTGTGACTGTGAACGTATTCGGTAGCTTTATGTGAATGTAATATTATTTTATGATTATGTTCTTAATTCAATGATTTCATTAGACTACTGTTGGATCGCTATACGATGGGTTCTGACTCCGTTCTTGTGTTATCACGTGACAGCTTTTCCTCCACGAAAAGGAACGTGACACTGTTTTTATATGCTGTTCACGGTTAATTAAGCATTTTTGAAACCAATTTTGAAAAATGTAATTGCCCTTACTCGCATTTATTTGTACGGGCGCACTGATTGTCATGCGTCCAGTAAAATTGGTAACGTTGGAGGAAAAGCAGTTCCATGTTTTAAAGTTGAATTGAAATTGTAAGGTAAATATTAGTTAATAATAAAATTATTTAATTTTTTCTCTTTTTTTTAAAATGCATACAAAGGTAAGAATTAGCAACACATTTTAAAATGTATACTTTTCCAATAATTTAACAGATTCACTTGGCCGACGCATGAATAACGTGCCCAGGTCCATGGCAATGTTAATTTTACACATTGTGTAAGAATACGCAATGTGCATACAGTAGCTCCTAAGTAGTTTTTTTTTCTCCAAAAGTGCTCAGTTTACCGCGAACAGACTATAATTACTTCATCCGTATGGGTGGAAAATAATTGTGGATGCAGCAGAGGCATTCCGAAATGTTGTAATGTTTATCGCAAGCGGCCGAAGGACACAACACACTTGGCTACATGCCTGACCACCGCACGAGATGGATTACACAATTGGCTCTCCACGGTAGACACAGGAGAATGCTAAAGGGCGGGATACTTTACAGTGAAGCCTGTGGAGACTTATGTCTAACTGTAGTGAAAATTGTGGCCTTGGTGGTGGTATATGTTAACGATGTTTTACTGTTCATGCAAACGAGATCGTAGGTTTGAGCTAAGCCGCTCTCTCTGCTTGTTTTTCCACATGTCTAGTTCAGTTGAAATGCAAGTCATCCCTGGTATCCTTTTAGGCATTTAGATCTACCAGATTGATAATACGCTATACGTAATTGTGTTTGTCTGCTTGGTCAGTTCCACTGTACCTTTGTGTTTTATTACATTACAAACATATTGTGTTAATGGCATTTCTAATTTTATTTTTTTTTTGCAGGGAGAAGAGGCAAAAGATAGAAGATATTAAAAAGAATATACGCGATGCAATACTAGTAAGTAGCAAATTTACTTTTATGAAATATTTTTTTTGTAAATTGTAGCTCCGTATAATTGCTTTTGCTGTTACAACAGCTAATGTGTTCAAAATGTGAAAGGCTGTGTACCTTTAGAAAAAAAAAAAGGGTGGTGGCGGTGAGATTTTATTAAAATACTATTGACTGTACACTCGTAATTAAAAGTGTCCTACGATTTGTTTGAGCCCATACATCTATGGCGGCTCAGATACCAATGTCTCGTTTACCAGTACCGAAACTCCTGCACAAGTAGGTTATACGAATTTTTCCTTTTACTATGGTGACCAATATGTGGATTTTGTGAAATACATAACCTCTGAAACACTATCGCTTGTAAATAATACCACGCAGAGCTAGGCCTAACACGTTGAGCGCCACACAACGAAGGCATGCACCACACATTTTGTGTATTATATTGTAACAAATAGGTGAGAGATGGACGTCTTAATAAAATAAGTAAATTTAATCTCTTATTTACAAAGTTTTAACAATACACACAGATATTATTTACAGCTTTATATTACCTATCTGTACTCGTAACGCTAATTATTCTTATCAGTGAGCACAATATTTAATGCCCGACTCTATTGAAGTTAAATGTCCTTAGCACGGTCTTTATACTAGCTACAGTCACTTGAATCTCGTTTATTATTTACAGATATGCGATCAAAATGTCAATTGCCATACATTATTATTCCAAATGTGTGTCATGCGTCGAGTCCCATTTCCCATAGTCCAGCCCGCCAGTCTAAAACTCTGTACTCTCCTGATGCGCGCAGACTACACTCGGCTGGTCATTGCTTTGTCGCCCGTCTTTCCGATTGTACTACCACTCACTGGCGCTAATGACCCCCTCCACGACTCCAGACTCTCAACACAGAGGCACGCCGCGGCTTGTATAGCTGAGCTGACCCGGCCTAGAAAGTTCTTCGCCTTACGAGTCTTGTTGTGATTTGGAGGGGGGGATGACCAGAAAATTCGTGCAGTGACTACCCAAGTCATTCAATCTCCCAAGGACGGGAGCGGCATTGAGTCCTGATAGTCTTATCGTAGCACGCGCCAGTGTTATGCAGCGACCCGTTTGTAATCTTTGCCTTCCCTTTTCCAATTACAGGTGATATCAACGCGCGCCTGAAGGGGATATAGGACAAATAGCGCAGGAAACAAAAAAATTTGTCGAAATCTGAATTTTTGCACACTTATAGAGACGAATATGCTTAATAACATATATTAACTTTACCTCTCAAAACCCGCGTGAGTCACATCAAAAACTTACAACAAACTCATAAGTTACGAGTTTGTGTAGAGTTCCACAAAATTGCTGCTTTCAGGCGTAACTTTTGACATACAGTTTATACAAACAGTTCAAAATAATCTAGAAACAATTTTCTACATAAGTATATAAAGAAATACATTGAAATGTTATGTTAACTATACACTGTAAAACAATAAAGTGAGATAATGTATTATTTCATGACAGTTACGGAAATTAGCTAACGATTTTCAGCTAAAGAGGAAACCCTACGTAAAAATACCTTAAATATTTTTTGTTGCTTATTCTTTCAGCTTTAGATTGGTATATTTGTGAAGGCGCTAGCGTATTCCGCTGGATCACGAGAGCTGTTCGAGCGTAGCAGTGTACCTGACTCGGCGCGGCGGCCAGGCCTATGGCGAGGTACTGCGCCGCGCATCTTCACTCCGCTCGTTCTTCATACTTAAGATTTTATCAGCGTGGCTGCTCGCCTTGCTTCATACGCTTTCCACAATTTATATAAAACGCTCTGGCGTGTTTAATTTCCAACTTGCAGAGATAATCAGCATTATTTTCACCATACTCTTTTAATAAATAGACTTAAATTTTCATTAAATCACATATTGTCGTTCCTAGTCCAAAAAAAAAAAAAAATCAAAAACAGCTGAAAAACAGGATATAGCAAAAAATTAGAAATATCTTAGGACTATGTAGTAACACAAAAAAAAATTGAATTTTCACTGACACTACAAAAAAATTGTTGGAAATAATTTCCAGTTTAAAAGTCACCACTTGGTTGATCTTTGTTTTGTGGTAAATTTCAATAAAATGAAAATTAAACCTTGTTCATAAAAGGAAATGTTTGTAAACTTTATGAAACAATCACTATTTATAAACACTGAATAATCTCTTAAAAATACAACTTCATTCAAAAATAAAATAAACTTCATAGAAAAATATAATACATCTTGATACATGAACAAACTATACCTTCATAGAAAAATAAAATAAAATATGAAGTGCCTAAACTGTGAGTTTCTTAGGCATCTATTAAAATATTATATAATACACTCAACACTTCTTGTGCAAATACATTATGATTTGATTCCTTTGCATAGCAAACATAAGCAGTATATAGCCTGAAGACGTCTCCAAAAGTTTTATGCTGTTCTTGTTGAGGCCAGTTAACAGCATGCAGTAAGTATCCACCATCTAAAACGACGTGATTGTCTGACAAGTGAGAATCTGAATTCGTTAGTCCTTTACAAGGACCAAATTTATTTGCGAGATCTGACTGCTTGTTCATTCGCATGAAATCTTCTGCATCAAAAAGGGCTGGAGGCTTTTAAACTAGCTCAAACTGGAAGTAATCACGAATGTCAGACATGTGTAGATCTCTAAGGCACATGCGCAAAAATTACAATTTGGTATTTAAAGAAAATTTTTCTGAAATCCTGTATTGTTTTGAAGTGCTCTCATTAAGAGTTATTACGTTATCACAACGTTTCAGGTGAACATTTCTAAAAAAAATTGCCAACAATTTTCTTCCCGTGACAGTTTGTGAGCCAAATATTTCATTAGTTGCATATACAAATGAGCTGCTTTGGCATGATTTAAGTGTCCAGCTGAATGGAAGTAGGGCAGCATACTTGCTATAGTACTTAGACGCAGATCCCAATTAGCTGACCTCTCTGCGCGGATAAACTTGCCCAAAATATTGACACCAGAAAGCTGCAGTGCGACTGCTGGTGGATACACCGGTTATCTTTTAATTTACAATGTCCTTCAGTTGTTGGACAACACAGGAAATTAAACTTCTAATGGTTACATTTTACCTTCAGAGAATCCTGTGAACACTTGCATTATGCTAGCCTTCAAATCGTTTTCGATCAGATCACATGTTTCATCTAAGAGTAAATAACCAAGAACTTTTTGGGTGAGGAAATGGGCACAGAGGGCTCTTGTATATGCATGCCCAAGAGCATAGGTGTGACAGATGCTGCTGCAAACATCTGAGATCACAGTTCTTGCAAACCACTGCCTGCCATTGTCTCTCCTACTGATCCCATGAAAGACATCAAAATATGGACACCTCTAAGTCACACAGTCACATTGACTAGCTCTGCAGGTATATCACATGCAACAATTTCAATTGTCTTAATGTAAAGCGGATGATCAAATGTTATAAGGACCCCAAACTGACTCTGTTTTCTCGCTTCTTCAGCAGCATAGCACAGAGCTGTGTGGATTGCACTTGGGTTTGCAGGATTAAAATTCATGAATGGAAAAACCTCAATTTTGCTAACCTCGCAATGCGCAAGTCCACTCATGGCATTATTCATGTAACCATTCCACGAAGGGGCTGAGGGAATGTTTGCCCATGTTCCATACAGCCACAGAACATCCATTGACCTGGTTCATTGTTTAATACTGAGAGTTTCGACAAGGTGTGTTATTTCTCTGATCTGAATATTTTCAAATCCACGAGAACTGGGTTTTTTTTGTACCACAAAACACTTACGTGTCCTTTCAGTGTATAAGATCGCAGGCTGATTTCGGAAGATGGAGCCTCCGGGTGGGAGCACATAGTTGACTGGAAGATGGAGTAGAAATCTTGATACCTCCCAAACTGTTACATATCCCATGACCGTCAAGAGTACGAATGTTAGCATCAGCATTGTTAAATGCAAACTAATGTACGTTTCTGATAGCGAGAACTGCAATTAGTTTGACATTTAATTACAAGGAGTATGCTGGTCCCGCGAAAAATGAGGCAACGTTGTACGTACAGGAGAAAATGAATGCTGCCCGACAACTGTTGAAATTTTCTCACAGTTTTTATTTTCTTTATCTCTGCAATCTGTTGCTTATTTTTGTCACTTATCATATTTTATTCAAAGGAAGCCACGCGAAACCATGTGAATGTACTCGTCTTTTGCAACACACTTTTTACATTTGACTGTCTAGAGAAACATTATCGAGTACAAAATATGTATTAAGAAATAATTCTGAACATTTCTTAAAATATTTTAAAGAAACGTACATATTTGTACTGTCGCAGCTAAAATCACATAAATTTACAAAACTTGGCCTGTACTGTTACAAAATTAATGTTGCAAACCTGAACCTTGAGGAACACATTCTTTTCAAACCATTCAAAGTGGACTTTGCCCTGTCTTCCAAGGAAAGAAGTAGCCCTCGCCATAAGTGGATTCTCGGAAGTGATGACTCATCAGTCTTTTAGCACACATCTTAACTTGAACTTCTGAAATTTTGTCAGCCTTTTACTGAATATCAGTATTTATGAAAGAATTTTTAGTACACCAGTACAGCTGTTGCTCTTGTAAGTGTACAAATACAACAAATTTACAAGATTTTTTTTTTGCATTTACAAAAATTTGTTTTTATGCAAAAACATTTCAGCTCCTAGCTCCGCTCACAAATTTTTTTATTGTATATAATATATATAATGTATATATGTGTATATATTATATGTATGTATGTATTATTTCAGTATGTTCCAATTTTTTTTCTGTCCGATTATGGTAGTTGAGATAAAATAATTTAAGTTTAAATCCATTATTTGGTTTTACTGTAATCCATTACCCAAAATTTAAGCCCCGAATCAGCTGATTATACTCTTTTAACGACGAATTTTACAATACTTCAAACAACTACGAAATTAAAGTCTATAAAGTATTTCATATTAGTCATAATATAATTTGCCGCTTTAATATGCTGCAATGACATTCTTCAAAATTTGATGCTGTTCAAAAAGTCGAACCCTCCTCGAGCCAGGTAGGCTATTCTCGGAACGTGTTGAATTCCCAGAAGTGACGAGTAACACGTGGCGCTGTTTACAATGTCTTCGTAACACAAACTTTTTTCCTTATTCACACAAATGTTATTCTTACAAATGAACAAGCACTGCAGATTTACAAAAGATAACTTTGTGATTCAACAAAATGTTGTAGTTATACAAGAATTGGTCAGTTCCAGCCATAAAATGTTTTTACAGTGCAACGGAATACGCTAGCCCCTTCACAAATACACCGGTCTAAATCTCAAAGAATATGCAACAAAAAATATCAGAGGTATTTTTCACGTAGGGTTTTCAATTTCGCTGAAAATCGTTAACTAATTATAGTAACTGTCGTAAAATAATACGTTCTCTCAATTTGTTGTTCTACAGTGTACGGTTAACATATAAAGATATTTCTTTGCGTAAGTATGTATAAAATAGTTTCTAGATTATTTTGAACTGTTTGTATAAACTGTACGTTGAGAGTTACGCCTGAGAGCAGCAATTTTGTGGAACTCTGCACGAACTCGTAACTTATGAGTTTGTTGCAAGTTTTCGATGTGGCGCACGAGGTTTTGAGCGGTTAAGTTTATACGTGTTATTAAGCGTATTCGTCTCTATAAGTGTGCAAAAATTCAGCTTTGGACAAATTTTTTTAGATGTTTGGGCCTCAAATGATCTTAGATTCTTGGGCTAAAAGGCGAGCGGCCGCAAGTAACATGATTAAAAGTTATTTATGCTATGTATCCTTCCTAGAAGGAATTTGCACATAATAAATCTTTGGACAGTGACGGGTATAATATCGTAATTAGCTGTATTTTATTAATAATATTTTAGGTACAGTGCTCACCTGACTAAGAAAAGAGTCGAGGAGATCCGAGAACACTGGATTAAACTTGTGTATATGAAAACTGTTAATTTATTACTAGCATGATTTTTCAAATATCTACAATAGCATGAACTACGCTTTAAAAATTACACAATTAAACATAATAAATATATAAATGTTAATAGTTTTTGCTACTGTTACAAAATTGAGTGTGTGTATATATATATATATATATATATATATATATATATATATATATACACACACACACACACACACACACACGCTTAACAATATGTATAAACTTTACCGCTCAAAACCTCGTGCGTCACATCGAAAACTTGCAACAAACTCATAAGTTACGAGTTTGTGTAGAGTTCCACAAAATTGCTGCTCTCGGGCGTAACTCTTAACGTACAGTTAAGTTTTGAGTAGCATAGTTATTTGTACTAAATGAGCATGGCAATCTTGCCTGAAAACTCAACAAGCAAAGTGAAGCTGCTATTGCATTTATTGTATGAAGATATTTTCGCATTATATCGACGGAAAGAGTAAATGCCTGCACGCTCGGTGTCTCATCCTGTATGTACAAGTTGCTACTTTGCAGTCATGACTCGCTAAATGTCGACAACTGGACGGTGGTATCTTTTGACTTTTTCCGTTTCCAGTGGACGTCTTCTCATTTGGAATTGTGCTGGTTGGTTGTGTATAGTGTGAAGAGTGACGTTACTGAGTTCACTATTTGAATGAACGTCAGTCAGGCGTGACGATTAGTCGCTTGGAAGTTTCGATCGTCTTGTGTGCGGGTACGTGTGTGCGTGTGCTCTCGTGCATGCATGTGCGTACCAGATATATCTCGTTATAATATGGATACCCTGCTGGCTTGTGAGATTTTGTCTTCCATTATGTTGCCTTCAATGACGCCAGTGTTCAAAGAAACTGGTCGATTGTACGCCAATCCTCTTTGTATGCAGTGCGTAGCTGCACGACTGGTATTTTCTAGTATTTATGTTATTTGCTGAAACCTGCAGAGACGTATGCCTACATCACCTGAATATTTCGTCTTGCATTTCATGTTCTTTGTATTATAATGTTTTGTGTATTGCCCGCCTGCCATGTATTGCAATGCTTGGTTTTAAACTTTGTGCCTTTTTTTCTTCTTTCGAAAATGGTGGGATTTAAGCTAAAACATTAGATAGCCTTTTTTTTATAGTCAAGTTTGACTTGCTTGCTAATAACCCTTAGTTAAGAAACAAGCATGAAATAAATTATCGGTTCAACCAGTGGCGTAGTACAATGTTTTGAAATGGGAACGGTAGATAGTGCCATGTACTTTTCTTAATTAGTCAGGGGCTTCGGAAAATTTGAAAATTTGATCTGAAAACATTAACTGGTTTAGGGGTATTTTAAATGATAAGTGTTATTGCTAGCCTGATTTTTATTTTGAAGCACGTCAGAAACTAGCAAATGTAAGTCATTCAGACCTCAGTGGTACAGTTTGGGCTTGGGCCTACATGCATCCAGCTGTATCACACTCCCCACCTGTTCAAATCTCAGTGTTATCGAACTCAACATCACGATCACGGTGTAGCTACGTAAAGTAATTGTTGCCCTGTTGGTTTTCTGGGAGAAAAAAAAAACTGATTTCTTTTCCTAGATCAGTAATTCTCATCATTAATGGAGTTTCTGTCTCTTAACTTTTATTTCTACTTTTTCCGATAGCAATAATAATAATAAGTACTATGATTATGATAAGTCTGGGGCATCGGCGTCTGGCGTAGGAGCCGGCCGACGCCACCTCTAATTCCCCCCCTTTTTTTTAATCAATTTCCCTTTTTTCCTTTAATATTTCCTATTTTTCCCTCAAAAAGCACCGAGCCCCTCATTTGCAAATAACGAGCCACTTAAAAAAAAAAAAACGAGCCATTGAAAGCATTGTGCCCGTGATATTGTTTGACCTTGAAACTAAAAAAAAAATCAAAAAAAATCTCCAAAAAAATTAAAGATGTAATTGTAGGTCCGGGGTTCAATGGCAGATGGATTGACTGAGCTCACGACAGGACCGGCCCTCGCCAGGTCGGCCAGTGTCCATCTCGTCTGCCATGTTTGATGTCGGTGACCTTGACCCCGGTGACCTTTAACCTTGAAAACAAAAAAATCCAAAGAAATAAAAACCGAGGTAACAATTACACTGAAATAACCCGACTGCCACCTTGGATCCAGGTGACCTTCACCTTGGATCCAGGTGATCTTCACCTCGACCCGAGACCTTGACCTTAGATAACATTGAACCCAAAAAATTCGCAAAATTTATTTAAAAGTGATAAAAAATTTAAATTTTGTATGTTTTGGGCTAGAGAGGACGGGGGACCGAAAACGACCAGCCTCCATGATATGACATCGCCAAACCGCCATATTGAATCCAAGTGACTTTGAACTTGAATTTTGACCTTGACTGTGACCTTGTACGACCTTAAACCCAAAAATTACAAAATTCAAAAAAAAAAAAAAAAAAAAAAAAAAAAAATCATTCATAAATTATTATTAATTATAAAACAATTATTTTTAAAACTTTGTTTTAAAAAAAAATTACATTTCTCTAGCTTCCTTCAGGACTAAATCCAGTATGCGACTGACCCTCACCAAAGTTTCTCATTGGTTAATTATTCGGTTCCTCTCCACTCCCTCCACCAATGTGTTTCTCATCGGTTGATTACTTGTGCTTTCCCCCACCACCCTCCAAAAGTGTATTTTGTTGGTTGATCACTCATGCTCGTTCGACCCGACACCACTGCGTATTCAACAACAGATTAATTAAAAACCGCATTATTTGCTTCATTTGTCTTCATCATCTCGTACCACGTGGTAGCCTCGGCAATAAAATTTTGTAGAAGACCTCCGTAGAGGTTCTGTATATCTTCTGCTATCGCTAAAAATGCTGATTTGTCTAATTTTCTCATATTTTCTGGGTGAAGCTGCATAAGCGAAAATGCTTTCTTGTGTGTTGAAGAAAATCGATTTTTTAGTGAAGAAATAATAGAATCTAAGTATGGGATAAATATAGATATTCTGAAAAATTCTTCCACATTTTCAGATGGTTGATTTGATCTGTAAGTCTGTTTTGCCACTACTCGAGGACGCTTAAATTCAACATCCAGTTTTTCGCAAATTTTTTGAGCTTTCTCGAAAAATGACTGCAAACTCCATAGAGGCATTATCGCGGTGAGATTGAAGCACATCAGTTAATTTATTTACGTGATCGTGTATTGCCTTTATATTCATATTTACTTCTTGTAATTGATTGCACACGGGTTCAAGTTTGGCAGAATAGGCAGCAATTACTAAAAGTGTCACAATGTATGTTTGAGTAGTTGCAGTCGTGTAGAGCTGATACGCTTTGGTTTTCGTTGTAGAGTTCGGCGCGTCCTGCGAAAGTTCTTCTAAAACTTGTACAATAATCAGAAAGTTTTCAGATAATTTTCTGATATTTTTGTACAAAATAGAGGTATATTTGGAATTTTATTCCGCCGCACGTACTCTGTCTAAAAAAATTTATAATGTCCTTTGTAGTCCCAGCAGTATTTCTCACTTCACTGACAGTATTCAGGTCATTAATGACAAGATTCAATACATGGCTTGCACAGTGGAAAAATAGGGCTGAAGGATATTTATCATTAATAATTTTCTGAACACCACCTACGTGACCTGCCATTGCAGCACAACCGTCGTATCCTTGGCCAACAAGTTTATTTAAATCAAAATTACAATCTTGCAGGAAGCGAATAATAATTTCCGAAATGGCTTTTGCGTTCAATTCTTGTACCGGTACATATCCGAGGAATTCTTCACAAATTATTGGTTTTTTATCATCTTTATCATAACGTAGATAGCGAACACCAATCGATAATTGCTCTGTGCCACTAATATCAGCAGTCTCATCAGCCAAAACCGAAAAATCCGAAGCATGTTTCACCTCTTCAATTATTTTGCTTTTCAGAACATCGGAACAAATTTCAATCAATTCGTTTTGAATTTTATGCGATATGTATAAGGAATTTTTTGCTCCTGATTCTAAATGATTCTTCAAAATCTCGTCTCCCGAGTCAACTCGAAAATGTAGCAGGTCTGTAAAAACAGAACCCTCGTCCACTTTCCCACTAAGTGGAAGGTCAAGTCGCCCGCAAAATAAAATTGTTGAGACGATAGATCGAAGTTTTAAACGATTTTCTTCAACTTCCTTGTTATATGTCCTATTTAAAGATTCATGGACGCTTAGTCCCCTTCTATCCATGATCTTTTCAAATGTATTTGACGAAGCCAGTGCGTCACAATGCCACTTACTTGTCACATGAGACTGTGCAGCTTCATGAAACTTTTAATATTTGAGGCAAGGAGAAACTTGTAGATCGCGCTGCATTGGAGGCCGAAATAAAACACATATCCTACACAGAGGTCCCTTTGCTATAGCTGAGTAGGCTAACCACGGATATGTTGTAAGCCAAGCCATTCATGTCGAAAAGCTCGTTTAGCATCAAGGTTAACGTCATTTTTTAAATTGTACGTTTTACTAGGGTTCCAAGGATGTCTTAGTAATTTCAAACGTAGATCATCATTGGCTTGATAACCGAGGTCCAAACACAACTCAATATCCAATAATGAATTGGTTGTGCTTCTGCTAGAAAAATCGAGCGATGCATCTGCTTGAAAATCTTTACGCGCAGAGCTGGTACCTTTACTTATCAATTAATGCATTAAAAAAATCAAAAATATTTCATGAAATGATATGGTGTATACTTTACCAATTTTTGTGATAAGAAATCAGTTAACATTTAATTAGTGATTTAAAAAGTTTCTATTAATTTATAAAGCTTTCAATTTTTAATGTATATTTTTATAACTTCTATACATAATCATTCTAGANAAGTAAAACACATATCCTACACAGAGGTCCCTTTGCTATAGCTGAGTAGGCTAACCACGGATATGTTGTAAGCCAAACCATTCATGTCGAAAAGCTCGTTTAGCATCAAGGTTAACGTCATTTTTTAAATTGTACGTTTTACTAGGGTTCCAAGGATGTCTTAGTAATTTCAAACGTAGATCATCATTGGCTTGATAACCGAGGTCCAAACACAACTCAATATCCAATAATGAATTGGTTGTGCTTCTGCTAGAAAAATCGAGCGATGCATCTGCTTGAAAATCTTTACGCGCAGAGCTGGTACCTTTACTTATCAATTAATGCATTAAAAAAAATCAAAAATATTTCATGAAATGATATGGTGTATACTTTACCAATTTTTGTGATAAGAAATCAGTTAACATTTAATTAGTGATTTAAAAAGTTTTTATTAATTTATAAAGCTTTCAATTTTTAATGTATATTTTTATAACTTCTATACATAATCATTCTAGAGAAAATAATACAAGAGTTTAAATAATGAATGATAAGTTGCCAACTTTTTTTTACTATGTTTTATGGGTACTGGTTACTAATTTTTTTTTTCAGTGTAGTATAACAAAAATGTGAAGTATTTTCTATTATCATTTCGTTGTTTTTGATTCTTATTTTCCTCTGTATGCGGATAATAAACAATACATTAAATGATTTGGGTAGAAACACCAACACAACATACCTGGACTATTTAGTCTGTCTGTATCCGGCCTGGATGTCTTAATATGAGGTGAATCACCTTCATCAGAATGATGATTACGTTTTTACACAAAAAACGTTTTATGTCACTCATAACTTGAACAAAACTTATTAAGCTACACAACAAATTACCTAAATGGACTATAAATAGAGTCGCTGTTTAAGCAGATTTATTACAGACAACTGATTTGCGCACTATCGACAACTACAATTATTAATAGGTACCATTAGAACAGCGTGAACTGACGCGGTCGCAGGCGGGAAATCCCCCGCATCCACCGCGCGGCAGCGGGGATTCCCCAAGCAATAATGCCAACCATCGACTACAGAGATTAAGTATGTTTTCGATGAGCGAAATATATTCAATCAAATACCCGCGCGATTTGAATTTGACATTACATTTATCTACATAATATACATGTATAATTCTATATTTTATATTAGTTTATAGTATAATGTGTAGATGCAGATGCAACTCCCTGAAAGTAATCCTGGCGGCGCCCATGAATGGAGACATACATTTATGAGTAAATTGATTATGCGCACAGAGGGTAAGTAATAGAGAAATTAAACATGTTTATATATATATATTTTTTTACACACATATATAGAGGTACTTAACCGATAATTTTTTATTACTGATTTTACTTATAAAAGTAGTGAGAAATGGTGCAGCCGATATACAATAATAGTACATCTGAAGTAAAATAACCACGTAGGCCTCAATGTTTCAGTTTTGCTACTTCCGGGTGACGTTGGATGGCCGATTACATTTACGTTATAAATTATATTATAAATCACAATCGTTATAATAGAATCTTTTAACTAAGATTGGGCCTACCGTGGCACTAGAGTGATTTAGTATCGGTATTGTAATCAGTACTGCGTTGTCTCATTTTTCTGACCAACACAAGGGGGTTCACAAAGCATGATTGCTGACAAATTATATCTCCAAATGTTAAGAAATATTGCAGGTTGGCAAGCGTACAAACTTCATTGGCAACCAAACTAAATTCGCTTTACTAATCGTTAATTTGTATATTTACGAGATGGTGACACGTATTCGCAAAAAAATTCGTTTAGTATTAAATAACCCCAATAATGTGATTTTAATCATATCAATCGTTTACATATAGTTTACTTAGTCAGCAATAATAATAAATCAGTTTGAGTTAGTTGCTGTTCTTACCTAATTTGACTAGCACTGCGAAAAAAAATNTAGTCAGCAATAATAATAAATCAGTTTGAGTTAGTTGCTGTTCTTACCTAATTTGACTAGCACTGCGAAAAAAAATTGAATGGCGGCTCTTTAAGAGAAAGGAAAACACGTGGCTGATCACAAAAGTTTTGATGGAGAGTTGGAGGAAGGAAATGAAGTAGGCCTGGCCTATCTTATTGTCACTGTTCTCTGGCTTCAAAGCTAGTAAGTGAGGAATATCTTCACCGTTAATCTCCCGCCCAGCGATCAGGGGCGGATCCTGACTATTGGCAGACCGCCTCCTTCAAGGGGGTAATTTTCCCATTGGGCAGGTGTAGTCATATACTTCAAATTTATCATTTTAAAATATTAAATTATCCTATTTTAAACAATTGTGGTAATATTTCGTTGCAGTTTTGAAACGTTCACAGGACAGTTCCATGTAAACGTCAGAGTTTTGGCGTATGTTGGGAGATAAGTCTCATGTGACCCAACACCAGTGATACATACTGAAGAAAGTAAGTAGTTTGCGCTGTTTGTGCCATTTCCCCCTACCCCTATTAAAACAACGCACTAAAAACCCTGATCTGACCGGCGTAGATCAAACTCTTCGCGCAGGTTCGAGAAAGGCGCGATGATCAGTGAAACAGAAAGGACAAAACGCGACTTTTGATGGGTGACGTTACACGTCTATGTTGCAGAAAGTTTACTTCCAGTTTACTATAAATATTTGCAACATAATTATTAATCATTTTCAATTGATCGCCAGGCATGTAGGCGACTTAGTACGGTGCTACATCATGGCGTTCAGCCTTGCCTTAAAGATATGTATAGACACTTATTGCACATGTTTACCTTTTTTGTCCCATAAAATAAACGGATTAATGTTGTAAGTTCCATAGAGACGGAAATGTCTTTGCCGTCCTTATAGCAACACACAAAATACCTTCATTCAGGAGGCGTAAAGTTCAACCGATTTTGTAGTATTATTTGTATTCTGCTGCAATTTTAAGTACACAGAAATCGTTTGTGTACAGTTACGAGTCAGAAAACGTTAATGTTAACTGTCTTGGGGCAACTGTTCCCAGATAGGTAGAAGGTCTGGTTAATATATGGTAACTAAGGACGATTGCCATTTGACTGTTGGTTCTATTCCAGTTGCCATCAAGTGCTGATTTTAGAAGCGTGGCCGATTCCGGGAACTTTCTCGTGAAGGTTTTAAACGGCGTGCGGAATGTGGGTTTTGGAAGACGACAGTCGTTGCCTTTCTTTCCCTCACACGACCGTGGGCCACGTGTGCGGGTCATTTACCTTCGCCGTAATTATAACTAATTTACCGCCTCGTGATTGGTCAACATGAAGTGGCCTCTTAGTCTTACGTCACATGCCCGTCTTGGCATGTAAGGAGGCAACTTTCACATTTTGATGTAGATTTCTTACATTCTGTTATTTTCCATGGACACCTGTTTAAATCTGTTATAATTATCGTAGAAAAAGTTCTGCTTCGAGTATGCTGTATGTTATTGTTTTAGAGCTCTCGATTACGTTCGCTTGAAAAGTAATTGTTCAGTATTAATTCCGCGCGGTAAATTTTTTGCAAGCATTCCTCCACAAACAGTTGCACAAAAACTCACATTTACTTTGAGTTGTGTAGAACCTTATCGTGATATTTGAACGTTAAGGCCATATTACACGATACCAGATTACGTAAAAGCTTGTGCTAGGTCCGCCATAGCGGCCGGTATACGGGCTAATGTGGCACTCGTCGTGGCATTTCCCGTCTTGTACGGCCAGATTTTGTACCAGGTTTGGTAATAGGACACGCCCTATTTTTCGTGGCAGGTTCCATACCTGATTTAGTACCTGGCCAATCACATCGCAGTTTCAGAGCGTAGGGCGCTCCCCGTGGCTACCACTTGAAACGAGTTGATGAAGAAACCAAAAAGGACGCCTCCATCTTGTATATATATCTGTGAGGCTGAAACTCGTTGAAATAAATTAAAAATACGACAAAGACGAATAATATTGGAGATGACAGTCTTCAATGACTGTTGAAAACCGTCCTAAATACTTAAAACATTACCTACACTATGAAAAAAATTAATTCAAGATATTAACATATCTACAGTATACACACAGGTCATCTTGTGTATGAACTGTTAGCACAGTGGTAAAGTCACGGCGCTAGTGAATATAAAGGTGACTTTTGTGCTGAGTTCAAAACTTCGTCGGACTCCCAACATTTTTTTTATAAATAAATGTTGCATGCGGATAACAACTTGGTATATAAAGAAAAAAACTACATTTTGCAAACGGTTAATAATGTTCGTCAAAATTAGAAATGAACACACTCTTAATTNACATGCGGATAACAACTTTGTATATAAAGAAAAAAACTACATTTTGCAAACGGTTAATAATGTTCGTCAAAATTAGAAATTAACACACTCTTAATTATACTAGTAAGAAATCAACTGATGTAAAAGGCCAACAGCAATAAATCAATATTAAGATGTGCTGCTAGGTATATGTATAGGCCTACGCAAGTTACTGACTGGTAGCAGTTCTATGATAGGGTTCATATTTACTAAAAACCACACACTGCGCACCCGCCGAGGGTGTCAAATGATACTACGCAAACTGCTGTCGTGTAATATGAATCTCCCAAATCGGCTCATATAGCGGTTGGTATACCGGCTCGTGCACCAGGCCGTGTACAAGCTTGACAAGACCAAGTACGGCAGCAGGTATTGTGTGTTATCGGCTTTGGAAGTACCCGCATTTCAGTTTGTAGCCACTGAAAATGGTTTTTGATTAGCAAATTCCAAGTTACGTATTAGTTAAGTTACAGCAGATTGGTCACAACTTGTACACTGAAGCGCCAAAAAAAAAAAACNAATTCCAAGTTACGTATTAGTTAAGTTACAGCAGATTGGTCACAACTTGTACACTGAAGCGCCAAAAAAAAAAAAAAACTGATATAGGCGTGCGTATGCAAATATCAGAGGTATGGAACCAATCAGAGTAACGCGATGCTGTCGGCAGCTAGATCGGTTACTGCTGCTACAATGGCAGGTTATCAAGATTTAAGTGAGTTTGAACGCGGTGTTATAGTCGGCGCACGAGAGATGGGACATGGCATCTCCGAGGTAGCGATAACATTTGGATGTTCGCGTACGACCACTTCACGAGTGTACCGTGAATATCGGGAATCCTGTAAAACATCACATCTTCGACATCGCTGCGGCCGGAAAAAGATCGTGAAAGAACGGGAAAAACGACTGACGAGAATCATCAAACGTGACAGACGTGCAACCCTTTCTCAAATTGGCGCAGATTGAATTTGTGGACTGTCCTGCAGGATTCATGGTGTGAGTTGCCTCAAGTCGAGTTGATACTCGACTTGAGGCAACTCACACAATGAATCCTGTCTACTTAGTACATCAAGTCCCAAAATACATCCGTCTCTATTTCTGCTGAATAAATATTGTACTTTAGACTAAGGTCACCAAGCTTGAAGTGAAATCTTCTCTTACCCCTAACTGGTGTGGTCTCGCCAGTTACTGTAGTTAAATAGCATTGTCCCATGCGGTCGTTGGCCGATCGCTGGCGGAAAAGGCCTGAGCTGTCTGATCTTACCACTGTTAAGGTCGCCCCATTGTCGAAGACCATCTGAAAAGGAACATGATTCAGGCTCCCCTCTCCTAATATGGCATCCGAGTGATGCTAATTAAATATACCTATGAGAATATTAGGGCCTTCTTTCCAGCAATCTCGTCTTTGCTTCTCAAGATAGGTGCGGGTCTGTGGTGATGTAGGGGTTAGACTACTCACCTCCCACTTAGGCGAACTGGGTTCGATTCCCAGTGAGGTCGCTTCCGGATTTTCACATGTGTGAATTGTGCCGAACGATGCTGCTGGGTGGCGGGTTTTCTCGGGGATATCCAATTCCCCCCGCCCGTTCATCCCGGTTCACCCTCATCGGCTCTTAAGACCTCGATGTTAAGAGCCGCTCGAATTTCTTCACTTTTTCAATATAGACGTGTTCAAGTTTCGCTATGTATTGTACTCTCACCTTGTTCTCGCTGCCTTNTCTGCAGCTTCTTCAGTGTCTTCTTGATGATGCCATCTTTGCTCAGCGCCACTGCACGCATGGGACGCCGGGTTGCTGACACCTTTCTTGCTGACTCCACCTCCAGTGCCCGGCCAGGGCGTCCTGCATGGTGTGGTGTGTGCAGCCAGGCGTACCGTTTGCCATTCCTTTGTATCGGTCATAGCATCGATGAAGAAGCCGACTGCGATGACGTCGGGTGCCTCCTCGGGGCACCCCTCCGTAAATAGGTTTGACAGGCACACAGTGTCCTGCCATAGCTCCCGCGGTGACTCCTCTGGTCGTTGGATACGGCTTCGCAGTTGGGCTTGCTTGGTGTGTCGCAGGTATCGGTCGCCGAAACGTAGCTGCAAGGCCTGCACCAGTGTGGAATACTTTGCTCTGGCAGAGACTGTATGTAGTATACTCAGTGTGGGGCCTCTCAGTACAGCCGCGGAGTAGTAAGCCCACTGTTCGCCTAACCAACCATTTAGGGTCGCAACTATGTCAACTTCGTGCTGGTACTTCCGTCACAGAATCTGGCCATCGTAAGGGCGGGCTTAATTGCGACCATCTTCCCCCAGTCCTGAATGTGCGACACCAACGCCGCAGAGCTGCATCCGAGGTTGCTGTATTGTCTGTAATAACGTGCCCTGTATCCCCACTTTCCTCGGCTGCCGGCTCGGCGATCTTGAAACTACGCTCATCGGGCATCCATCCCACCATGCTTACCACTTGGCTGCTGAAGAAATTCCTGCCATGCCTTCTTTAATGCACTCATATCTTGTTTCATTTCCTCCTCGAAACTGTCCATTATTTCGCCGACATTGTCCACTTTTTCATTTATGCTGTCAATTTACTTCTCCACAGGGTCAATTATCGTATTCACTTACTGTACTTTACTATCTACATTTTCTTTTACCGTGTTCATTTTCCTATCTGCTAATTCACTCACATTGGTTATTTGGCTATTTACATGCTGGGTAACACTGTTTACAATACTATTTATTTGGCTATTTACATGCTGGGTAACACTGTTTACAACACTATTTATTTGGGTATTTACAGTTTCATTTACACTTTCTGTTACACGAAAAGTGTGTTTTTAAATTTGTCATTTACACTAATTTAGTTATATACACCATCTTTTAAGCTATTTACATCTTGTTTCAAACCATTTACACTTGCGCTGACTTGGCTACTCAGCCTCTCGATTAATGCTTGCATTGCTTCCAGTTGGGCGGACATTTTGCTCGTTAGTATTCACCGATATGCTTGTACAGAATAGTCCTAATTTTGCAGTCGTCGACTATAAAAATTAATTTATTTTATTTATTCTCACTAATTACTGTCCTTTTTTCTAACATATTTACAAGTAAATGCTTTCAATCGCACTTTTTAAACTAGTATTTCAATTTGCCAGCAGCATAACAGAGTTTGTACAGGATAAAGATTAAAAAAAAATGTGTATAGGAAAAACTAATTTAATTTCTTAATTTATTTAAAATCTTATAAACATACATACATCTATTATTTACAGCAGTAAACAACCTATCTATACTTTAAACATTTATTCCCTTTAGTGAGTGCAATATTCAACGCCAATCTTTATTATTATTAATGTCCTTATCAATGTCTTCACACTAGCTATAGTCACTCTACCCTAACTATTTTTTTTTTACATATATGCGATTAAAATGCCCATTGCCATACATTAACATCTCAAATGTCCGCCACTATAATGCATCCTGTCCCACTTTCCCACGGGTCAGCCCGTCAGTTTCTCTCTCTACTCCCAAACTTCTTTCGTTGGTCACTCGTTGCTCTTCACTCCGATGGTACCACACTCCTGTCGCTGATGGTCGTCCACAACTCCAAAACTCTATACACAGATGCACGCCGCGGCTTATATAGTTCAGTTCACGTGGCCTAGAAGGTTCTTCGCACCCCGAGTTTAGGCGAAGGGGATGTAGTGTGATTACCAGAAAATTCAGGCAGCGACTATCCCAAGACAGTTAATCTTCCAAGGATGGGAGTAGCACGAGTCCCGATAGCCTTATCGGGGCACGCGTCATTGTCACGCGGAGGTCTGTTGTAACTGCGCGCGCTCTTTTCCAGTTATCGGCGATACTATTATAGCACTGCGCTTCG
>NQII01002059.1:362749-391968 GCA_002778355.1 Clitarchus hookeri
GTTTTTGCCTGCCGTAAAATGTTTTAATGTGCTCCTCGTTTGTAGCTCTGTGTATGTCGAAGTGATATTCGACCTCCGTCCACGTATTCCGAAGCACCGTGAGCGTTATTGTCTCGAATGGCAGCAGCGGTTCTCTGACAATGATGCTCTAAATCTCGGATTTTCACAGCGTAGACAACGTTCTTCACATATCTCCAGAATAAATGTCTAATGGGGTAATATCAGGGTTTCTAGAAGGCCATGGGGATAGGGCCACCTCCCCCGATTCAACCGTTTGGAAACCTCCCACGTAGGGCACTGCGTGTGGCTAGGCCCCGATGCGGCGGTGCTCCATCTTGCTGGTATAATGCACGGCTTCCACTTTACCTTTCAATGTCCTCAGTCTGGGGGAACATGTGCAACTCTAGCATGTCCAGATGAATGTTGTCTCTGGATCGTGCATCAACACACACCAGACGTTGAGTTTGGGAGTGTCGCGAATGTACCCGTGGGTTGCGTTAGGTTGCTGTGATCCCCAAATTCTACAGTTATGACGATTAACCCACCCATTAATGCGAAAAGTTGCCTCGTCACTTAAATTCTTTTCTGTGTCCACATTTTTTTTCTGCGTCCATTATTTTCCGGTTTAATTTCATGCCACAATTGAATCTTTTGGGCATGACATCTCAAATTTATGAAGAACATTTTGCATAGTAGTGTTTGGAATGCCAAGCTCCGAACTGCGATGAGCAATTGACTTTTTAGGGCTGCGCACACAAGATAAACTCAGCTGTTCCACCTTCTCTTCGGATCTCTTTGCCGTCTTGGTGGTTTTTGTTTCTGTATGTCACCTAGATACTGTCGTCTAAAATTACGTTGAACGGTCACTGTAGATTTGAACTCCGCGAACCGCAGAACGCACTGTGCTTTCTTCTGCACGGTCGCCATCTCAATGAGAGGTCGGTGTAGGTGCCAGATAGCGCACTCGTTCTTTCTAAACCCTGGAAATCAATGTGCGACTGTCGTACATCCCTGAAAAGAAAACTTTGATCCTTACAGTGAATATTGGCGTGACAAACAAAAAAAAAAAATCGGTGAAATAATTTTAAAGCTGTGATTTTTTAAAATTGTACCTTTCTGTATATTAACCCATTGAGACCCAGTACACAATTGCGTACACAAATCAGCAGAAAATAACATAAATATTGTACTCTGCGTGGCGCTCTGCTCAATGGTATTTATTCCCGGTGCGGTAACTGATTCTAAACAGTGCTACAGCTGTGTCAGTTTAGATATAGCACACACAAAAAACTTTCTAATTTTAAACACAGTGGGCCAGGAAGGCTTAATAAAAGCGTGTCTGATATCCCATTCATATAACTATAATTTGAAATTTTTGCCGTGAAATATTTAAGTTAGATCATTTGGAAAAATATCAAATTCGGCTATTTTCATGCTCAAAAGAAGCGTAGCGGGGGAAAAAGAAATTGAAAATATCATTGTATATATTTGTTGACTTTTGATAATGTTAGTGTTGTACTGGCTTACTTTCGCTGTATTCGTCATGTACTAGTTTTTTAATTACAGGTCCCTGATACAGACAGGACCTAAACTTTCCCACCCTTTTAACTTATATATATAATATTACAAATCTTTGTAATCATACTTTATAATCGGTCATTAGAAATCAAATCTTGACATGGCATAGAGGACAACTTAACAGAATGTTTGAAGTTTGTATGGTTTCAGTTATATCCATATTTTACCTCATGGGAAAATAATTAAGTCACGAGGGAATTAAATCATGAGGGAGGGAACCTTTGATTATGGTCATAGATGTGAAACGAGTTACGGGGAGGAAAATAAGTTCGATATCAGATTAACTGTTGAGATGGTCCCTATGGCCTGACAAGATTGATTTTTTTTTTTGGGAGGGGGATGTGTCTGCGTCGTTATCAGTCCTCCTTCCTGTTGGCCGAGACCTCAGTTAATGCGTGTCGTAACAAAGTGCTGCTGATTTGCTTGCCGTACAGCCTGCATTTGTAATGGAGATCACAGTGCACGGGATGCGTGTGTATATTGATTCGCTGTTTTGATGTCGGCGACTGATGTGCTGTGGTGGTGTTGCAGACCATAACGGGCGCGATGAGCACCCTCACGCCGCCCATCCCCCTGGAGAAGCCATCCAATCAAGCCCGGTTCGACTACATCCAGGATGTGGCGTCCCAGCACGACTTCGACTACCCCTCGGTAAGCTATCTGCCACCCTTGCATGCATACATGTGCAGCTTGTGAGACACCATTTATTAGTAGCTAGATGTAAATGTCTATAAAAAATTGTGATTCGTGAGACTGTACACCGGAGAATATGCTTTAAAAAGTTTTCCAAAAATGGCTGGCTACGTAAAGAAAGAGAAATTTACTGAGTGATAACAACAGAGAGATGATTTTTATTTTTGCGGGATACGTATTTACTGCAAGAAGTGTTTTAAATACTGGCATATTGGACTGTTTGGACTGTTTTATATACATCCTGCATGTTAGTTCACGAACATAAAGGAAAGTCTGGCAGTTCAAAACCTATCGCGGAAGGCTATATGAAGATTATCTTCAGATTGTAATAAGAATGCGTGGTTCGGCACATTGAACGTATAGTAGTGATTAGGTAATTTATTAGTGTATACATTTCATATAGTATCGGTCTTCTGTATTTTTTTCCAGAGTATCTGTAAAAAAAGTTACAATAACTTGCCAGTAATTTAGTGGTATTTTTTTTTGTGGAACTTATGCAAAATACTGAATATTAGAATTGTTGTTTACTGTACTTTTATGGGTTGAGATCACAGTAATGATTTCTACGCGAGAAGTAAGTGAAGTCAAAGGGTCCAGTGCTGTAGGTATGAAGGCAGTCAAAATAAATACGCCCGGCCCAAATGTCGCTAAATAGGTGGTACCAAAATTACGGTTTACTGACTTCGAATTGTTGCTGTTGGTGCCAGACAAGCTGTGTGAGGCGGTAGACGGGCCCATGGTTGCCAAGTTCAATAAACACACGGCTACCGCCTTGTTTTATAATTTTTTCATTTATTCGTTTTCCTGTATGAAGGCACAAATACGCCCATTTTTGAGACTGGTGACATGTGTGAGGTAAATTTGTTTGGGGGGAGGCGCTTGTTAAAACTGCTAGACTCGTGTGTTCACGAGCAGTAAAACTCCTCGGAGAATCGGCAGCTGTAGGAGACAAGGCAGTTGCGAAAAAAATTAATCTTGCCCGTGGTGTGAGGAAAGCTTGCTAAAATTCTAAAAGGAAGTGCTAGATTTCCTTGTCCGACAAGTTGCTCTAGCACCACCATCTTTTGAAATTACAGGTAACAAACAGGCTTTGCCGAATTTATCCCAGGATAAAAATTTTCCAGTGATAATTCTCACTTGAATAGCTGTTCTTAAATTTACTACGCTGATTTGCACCGAAGACATATTTCACAGCACTGCCAATCTTATCGGCATCCCTAATCACTAAGGACTAATATCTGACGATTGTGAATGTCCCCGGCATGATGCAGGCCTCGTAAGCACCGATTCGGTAACGAACACATTTGTGTATGTGGAAAGTTCCGTCGCCTCTTGCGGGGAGCCACGGTAGGTCACCTGTTCAGACTACTACGCTCCCACCAAGGTAAACAGGGTTTGATTCTCGGTGAGGTCACCCGGCTTTTCCAATGTGCGAAACGTGGCGGACGTTACCGTTGGCCTGCCGGTTATCTCGCGCTACTCTAATTTTTCTCCCGTCTTTGTATTCCGCCGCTGCTTTATTTTCAACTGATTTCACGTCTCTTTCACCGACGCTTAAGACCTCGCTGATAAACGCCGACCAGAATTTCTCTCATCTCTCGGCGCCTCTTGTGTATCTTTACACGAAACGTGCAGCTAAGCGTCAGTAAGTTAACTTACCCAGCAGTATCTGTGCCAGTACTGTCCATTACAGTTAAATTCGACGTTTTTCTTGGATACAGCTTGATCTACTCGTAATACATTAACAAAAAATCCATCATCCACCTATTAACGTTTTGTGGGAATTGAATGTTAATTTGTAGCAGCTTATTTGACACATTTTGTTGCAGTAGTAATATTTGGTATAAAGCGTAGGTTTTACGGTACGCGGTAACGCACTGAAAGGTCAAAAGGTGACGGATTTCATGTTCACTGGGGAATTATAGCCTCTATGGAACTAATAAATTCGCGTTTCAGCAGTTTCTGGCGTGCGCGTCTACTTTCGCTTTGTTCGTATTCTTTTTTCCGTCATGTATTTTTCATTATCCGCATGTTAAGGATGTCGGAAACGCTGTGGCTGAGAAAAATAATTCCTTACAATTTCGCTTTGTTCGATACCATTTCAAACATGCAAGAAAGTTGTATGCTAAAAGGGGAAAAGTTAGCCACTACCCAGACATTATTTTTACCTGGGAATGTTTGGCGTGCTAAGCTGCAATTACATGTAACAGGTAACACGCAAGTGATTCACGTTAGGCGGATCGAGTTCCGCATTTGTAGTTCGCTACTACCAAGTTTTTATGACGTGAAGTTAAACATACGTTTACTTTATTAAATAGCTTGTCAAAGGTCGCCATTTCACTTTGATGTGCGATGTGTGTTATTGTGATTCGTGATTCTTACNATGCAATTACATGTAACAGGTAACACGCAAGTGATTCACGTTAGGCGGATCGAGTTCCGCATTTGTAGTTCGCTACTACCAAGTTTTTATGACGTGAAGTTAAACATACGTTTGCTTTATTAAATAGCTTGTCAAAGGTCGCCATTTCACTTTGATGTGCGATGTGTGTTATTGTGATTCGTGATTCTTACGAATAAAATGCCTTTGTAGATGTGTGTTGCTGTGNACGAATAAAATGCCTTTGTAGATGTGTGTTGCTGTGTTTCGTGTACATTTTTGGGCGATGTTTTAGTTCCCAAATCACACACTACACGCCACTGAGGGTTTTTTTTTTGTCATGTTAAGCTTTGGATATTTTTGTTTTCTGGATAATTTTTTGACCGGCAATGATTGTCAACAGAAATATGCCTTAAATTGTGTTTTAATATGGGCCTTGAGTGAAGACGTTCTATGTATGTGCAAGTAGACGTGCTGCATGCTAATTGGTGCGAAAACCAATAACGATGCCGGCATGAGTGTTATGTAGCAGCACCTGAACGAGGGAATTACTACTGGAAAATGAGGGGGCCGCGGTGGCCGAGCGGTTAGCCTGCTCGCCTCCCACCAAGGCGAACCGGGTTTAATCCCCCGCCGGGTCATCGGATTTCCGCATGTGGGGATCTTACCGGACGATGCCGCTGGTCGGCGGATTTTCTCGGGGATCTCCCGTTTCCCCCGCCACATCATTCCGGCGCTGCTCCATACTCACCTCAATCACCCTCACCGGCTCTCAAGACCCTCGCTGTTACAAGCCGCCCAAATCTCTTCATTCACTCACTCGGTAAGATTATATATGCACCCGGGAAAGAATGGGGACCCGAGTGCTAGCGTAGCTACTTAGAGAGGACGATGAACTCGACAGTTGGTGAAATCTGCGACGACCGTTAGCCATCTACGCGAGCGCGTTGACATCTGCATATACAGGAATGTCGAACACAAACCCGGTAGTCAGCCTCAAACTACACGGATTTGTCACGGCTACACTGGCCATTTGCAGCCGAGTGCTTAATGCACTCTTGCCACAGTCAAATAGTGGCGAAAAATTAAAAAGTCTGTCTCAGCTACGGAGGCAAGATTTTGACAGCCGGTGAGTGATAATTGACGTATTCGAAACTAACAACGCACCGTGTACAAAATCTTGTTTCATCTGATGCGTGAACGAAAACGAATGAATATTACGACGGCTGTTCCGGCTGCCCAAGTCGACGCACATCAGACGAGGAGAAAATACGCTGACAAGAAGGAGTTCGTAGACAGATTAATATATTTTATCTTACATGGTCCCAGAACAGCTGTTATTAGTGAAACTAACTAAACTTCTCCGTAACATTACGGACACGTTGGTTTTCAAAACCGTACTATCCGCAAATTTCACGGAACCTCTCCGTTAATTTCCTTGTTAGTTTTTTGTACTTCTGGTATAAAAAAATTTAAGAATATTTAATTTTCGTTATGTGGATGTTCTACTTAGTATAAAAAAGGTACTTCAAAGGTTAAAATATTTTATACCTGAACGAAATTTGAACCCGGGTAAAAAAGTTTNCTTAGTATAAAAAAGGTACTTCAAAGGTTAAAATATTTTATACCTGAACGAAATTTGAACCCGGGTAAAAAAGTTCATTACTAACCAATTTACTACAATTTCTCTTTCGGTTTTGAGATCTAACTGTGGTATTTCTATTACAGTCATATAAGCAACTTATTCAATTTCTATTAAAGTTAGTGTATTTTAAGTGTTGCTAAATGTTACAGACTCCTGATGCTGCTTTTTGATGTTTGAAAGAATAATTCTTGGTAGCGTGGATAATCTAACTGCAGCAAAAACAATCATCTTCTGGTTACAGCGGCGAAGAAATCTTCGTGTAGACTCGGCATTGTTCGTTCCCGAAACCCGAAGCTACGAGAAATACGGAGGCTTTCCGNGCGAAGAAATCTTCGTGTAGACTCGGCATTGTTCGTTCCCGAAACCCGAAGCTACGAGAAATACGGAGGCTTTCCGTACTTTGTATTTAATGAACCCAGCCAGCTCCGCTTTTCGTCAATGCGGATTGCGTTTCCGTATATTTACTGTACCTTTCCGTAACATTTTCGGTAAATATACGGAAGTTTTTAACAGTGTAGTTGTCATATGGGTCTTATTTTAAGCAGTTGTCCGTTCTAATTAAAAAAAAAAGTATGGAATATTCCGATGGAAATTTTTTTTCAGGACAGAAATGAAGCCAATACTCTGTTGTGAATTCATAAATTTGGTTATTGAAACAATAAATGCGGTCGTGAAAAAGCGTCAGTCTGCAAAAATCGCTGTAAGTAGTCCTCTGTTTACGATATTTGTTTTTCTGTAAAACAAGTGTTACAAGCTATAGCGACAATGCAGTATCTTTTCTGAACAGTTTATTGTATTAAAACCCTGTGAAATTCCGAGGAAACAGAACATCCGCGAAGGTTGTTTGTGGTATCTTCAATCACCTTCGCATTGCTTCCTTATGGCGGGATTTGACACTGAGGCGCTTAATATTGTTTACTAGGGAGGCTCCGTAAAGCTTTTCTCCATCCTTGCCCGAGGAAACTGTTCAGTCGTTCCCTAGCGTACGAAACCTCAAGGCATTGTGGCCATCAGGCTTGTTACGACTCATCGACGCTAGTTAGCGACCTACCGTGGCCGGAGTACGTTTTTTGTGACTCATCACTCTCCCCTGCGACAGTCACTATACTTTGGGAGACGGGAATTTCACTGTAACAGTGCAATTGAAATACTGTGGCTTTCTCTCTAAAATTATATTGAAGCAACCTTAGTATTATGGGACTGCGGCGTTGAAGTGGCTAGACTACTCGCCTCCCGCCTAGGCGAACCGGGTTCGATTCCCGGCGTAGTCAGCTTCCTCCACAGGTTTTCGCATGTGAGAATCGTGCCGGTCGGCGGGTTTTCCGGCTTTGCTCCATACTCACCTCGCTTCACCCTCATCGGCTCTCAAGACCTCGCTGTTAATATATATCTCTCTCTTTCTCTCTCTCTCAATATTTAATTTAATTATTTGGTTGTTCTTAGCGTAGAATTAAATATGAAAAAGTGAGTATGGAGGAAGATATGTAAATTTAAATCTACTGTAGTTGTAAAAATTGTGACTTTTCCTCACTTTAGGCATGTTAATGAATTTAGTCTTACATCCTATAGTATGCTTTCATCATGTTATATTACTGAAGTCCACTCCTGATATATGTATATTTTTTACTGTAAGCGTGTATGACACAATTTTATGCAGTGACGTAAAAAATGTTAAATAGAGTTTTATAAATTCTTTCATATTTTTATATCTACTGCCTTCTGTTTTGTCAACACTTCCTGCTTGGCTTGTTCATGCTCTTAAATCTTATGCTAATGTATTCTGCATAAGTTACGTGATTGCATAATAGCTTAGGGTTCCACTGGAGAAAGGTTGTCCGTGTCCTTACATTTACATGAGTAGGGTTCCATTGGAAAAAGGCGGTTTATTCAATTTTATAAACAAAAGAGATACTCATATACTGCATGCTTCACTTAATGCTACCCCGAAATCTTCATGTTTAGAAACAAGAAAATAACTACGTTTTTTTCTCTCAGCTGTCATAGCCGAACTTACCTCAAGTACAGTCGCATTTAGTTTCTTTTTGTCGTAATGTGTTTTTAGGCATGTATTGATATGTTACTTATTAACCGTGCATCCATTTCAAGGAAAATTCACGTAAGATGATGCAGTACACGAACCTCACAATATGTAACTTTACTAAAACTGTATGCGACAAAACACAACCACGCCTGTATGAGCAGGTTGGCCAGCCTTTGTCCCACCGCGGCCGCGGTGGTGTAGTGGCCAGATCACTCGCCTCCCACCAAGGTGAACCGTGTTCCATTCCCGGCGGGGTCAGCCTGAATTTCGCGTGTGGGAAACATGGCGGGTGTTTTCTCGGGGTACTCCCTTTCCCCCACCCCTGCATTCCGTCGCTGCTCCATCTTAACTTCACTTCGCCCTCCCCGGCGCTAAAGACCTCGTCGTTAATGTCGACTAAACCTTAAAACCATCCAACCATTTCGTGTCACCGATCAAGTGTCCTAGTTTAATCTTCCGTCACGGCTGGTGTACGAGTATATACAGGGTGGTCCGCGTAACGTGGACACCCCTAAAATTTCCGAAACTGTTGCAGATCACGAAATGCGGTTTTCGCTAAATGAAATTAATGTACGCGGGCAAGTAATTTGCCGCAAAGTGACTATTCGTAACACGTGTATGGACACAAATAATTAACCACATATGATTTTTTCCTTGGAAACATACATTTATTTCAACGGCGTCTGAAAGTACGTGCAAAGAGGAATACAGTGACATAGCGTATGCAATGGAAAGTAACACAGAAATGCCAAAATATAATGTGCAAATATGTTTAAGTTAAAGTGGGCCGATAGCATGGGGCAGTGAACCTGTACACACAACTGTAAGCAAGCAAGCAACACGCGCAGTGACTCATCCTGGCGGGACCATTTCCTAATAGCATCGCAGCACCAGTCCCCGTAATCTGTTATGGTAAGTGGTATTGCAGTATGTGGCTGTACGTACGGAATGGAGTTCGTGAATGAGGAAAAAGTGGACGCTCTACTTAAGAATTGCACACGTGTGTTGTCACGAGGTGATTGGAATTCCACGACACGAGTGCGACGAAAGACTGCTACTGGTGAGACGCACCAACACGATGTGATGGCACGTATCGATGCAAACCCACACATGGGTACGCGAGAACTTTCCAGGTTCGTAGGCATAAGTAAAACAAATGTGTTACGGATACTGCTCCAACGGAAATTCCATCCATATCACGTGGCTCTTCATCAGCCATTACATGAAAGTGATTTCCAGCAGTGTGTTCAGTTTTGTAGTTTTGTTCTTGTGTCTGTAAGGGATGACAGTTATTTTCTGAAGAACATACTTTTTACCTATGAAGCGACCTTCACAAACAACGGGCGCGTAAATTTACGAAATATGCACTGCTGGGCGACAGAGAATCCGCGTTGGGTCCGGCACGTGGAGCGACAGTGGAATGTGAATGTGTGGTGTGGAATCGTTGGAGACTGTCATAGGGTCATACTTCACTCAGGGGACAATAACCATTTGTACGTACGCCCATTTCCTCAGAGACCCTACCGGCACTTCTGGAAGACACGCCGCTCGACATACGTCGTGATATGTGGTTTCAGCATGACGGTTGTCCTGCGCATTTTGCTTTGGTTGCGAGGCAAGTGTTAGATGAAACTTTTCCAAACCGGTGGTTAGGGCGTGGTGGTGTTGTAGGATGGCCAGCTCGCTCCCCCGACCTCACACCTCTCGAATTTTTCGTGTGGGGAACACTGAAAGGTAGGATGTACAACACGGTTCCTACGACGCCAGAAGACCTGCAGGAACGCATTATGACAGCTTGAAGAGGCATTACGCCGGAGACACTTCAGGACGCTCGTCGATGTCAGATTTGCCTTTACATTGCCCGTCTTCCCTCCGCTGCGGTGCTCTCCTTTGTCCAATATCGCATTCCGTGCCTCCTGCCCCATTAAGGTAAGCGCTGCACTGCTATAAGGAAGTGGATCCGCCAGGATGAGTCATGGCGCGTGTTGCTTGCTTACAGCTGTGAGTACAGGTCCACTGCTCCATGCTACCAGCCCACTTAACTTAATCATATTTGCACATTATTTTTTGGCGTTTCTGTGTTACTTTTCATTGCATATGCTATATCACTGTATTCCTCTTTACACGTACTTTCGGATGCCGTTAAAATAAATGTATGTTTCCAGGGGAAAAATTATATGCTGTTTAATTATTTCTGTCCATACACCACAATGCTTATCAGTGAAACGCCGTTTAATGAACGGGGGCAACGTAATTTCATTTAGCGAAAACAGTATTTCGTGATCTGCAACAGTTTCGGAAATTTTAGGGGTGTCCACGTTAGGCGCACCAACCTGTGTATCGTTGTGCTCCTTATAAGGCTGTTCTCAAATTTTGCGGAAAGTAATCGGGAAGTGAATAGTACAATAACACAAAATGTCTCTATGAACTTTCGTATATAGTTTCCGAGTTACAGACCTTCAAATGCTATATTAGCTGTATTCGTAATAGTCTTCCTGACACATTCCAGTTAGAGTATATGTAGCCATGTTCGTGTATAGGCTATTCACGGTAATGTAAGCATTNAGTCTTCCTGACACATTCCAGTTAGAGTATATGTAGCCATGTTCGTGTATAGGCTATTCACGGTAATGTAAGCATTCAAATTCTCTCATGTGGAATAATAGTCGATAAATATATTTTATCGTAGCCTTAGACTTTAACATTCAAGTTCTGTGGAATATACACACTTTGTTTATTACTTGCATGACAATATTGATTTTAAAAGGTGGTTAAAAGATTTAAAAAATGGCAGAAATAAAAAGATAACTAGGGCCTATAAAGTGCTCACTTTACAGTGAACAGCATATACCAGCGGTGATAGACCACTCTACAAAATAGAGCTCAAAATATCCACCTTGTACCTGAATGTACACCTGTACACGCCTCACACCTGTACACGCCGCGTCATTGATTGTCTGACACGTTGAAATACTTAAGGAATTGTACTTATCTACTAGCAACCTTGCCCCATTCCCTGGCGAAGCACTGCTATGTCCGGAACTAGAGTGGCGTGAACAATGGCCTTGAGATTCCCCCCCACAGGTAAATAGTCCAGTGGATTGAGATCCGGGGTTCTAAGCGCATAGTATTCGACGTGAGTCGGCTGTCAACAGTGCAACGGGATAGGTAATAAAACACGCCATTCCACAGCTGATCACACTAGCAGGCACACCTCGCAAAAGATCGACTGTTGCCAGTGCATGCGGCACAATGTTGGAAGATATATAACTCTGAAACTATCGACTTTAGTACATATGTTCATAGGGACATTTTGTGGTGTTTTGTGGTTAACTGTCCACTCCTCGATTACTTCCCACATATTTGGGGACATGCTGTATACGCGGGGATCCCTCAACTACACCGCTGTTCAAAACTACAATAAAATCCATATACGGCGAGGAAAAAATTAAACTATGTTAATTAACATGCGAACTAATTATTTAAATTATAAAAATAATTTGAACTATGTGTGACCGAATATGTTAACATTACCTACATCCATTTCACAATCAGCTAAAGTGCTTTCCATTACGCTTCAATCGCGCATTCAGCACGGCAAAATAGTGTTTAAATAAGCCTAACCAAACACACCAAATGTTACTTAGCTATACAATTTACGTCGTTGCTAAACGTGTTTGTGTTGTCTCTTATAAATCTGTGTTGTTTTCGTACGTGGTCTTTATACACCAGTTATGTTTAAGTTTCACGTATTTTCTTAAAGAGAGAAAAGTATTCGTCGTGGAGTGCAACGACACGTCAGGGTTTACATAACACATGAAAACAAATATGTGTTGCTTGTTATTTTTAACTAGCTAATCGTACACACTGTTCTAATACGCAAGCAACGCTGTTTATAAATTCCACAATTTAATTACAGTAGCGTTCGTGTACTAGGATATTACAAAATAAGGAAAATAACCGTCTTAATGTGTAGTGAGCGGTAAACGTTTTTTTTTTTACCAGAATTAATTATACTGGGGGAAATGTAAGTTAATGCTTGACCATGTCTCGTATTAAGCGGCAACGTTTTGTGCTTTACTTAATGACTTAATTTAATTTCGGCTCGGTAATAAACTCATTTTATCATTTTAGAATTTTTTTTTATCTCCGCTCTTGTCCTCATAAGCTTGCACATATCAACGTGAGTGGTACAGGCGTGTACTAAGTTTCGAACTGAATTATTTTGCGTACGTCACTGTTTAATTTTTTATAATGCGTGGATAACGTTACCCATGTGCAGTTTAGGGAAGATAAAACCGCATGTCATTGCTGTTGTAGACCCAAATACCCCGCGGTATATATTCCATTCCAATTGTTCTTAAGTCCTGCTAAAGTTGTACTTCCAGTATATTCCTTCGTCTCATTAAAACAAAGCTTAACCAAGTATAGAAAATTACACCAAAGGGACACCGCACTCCATTCGTGCGCACTTGTGTGTGTTAATATTTTGCATAAGAACTATTTCTTACTAGATGTTACCAACACACATGTTTTTTCCCTGTTTGTATTCATAATAAATTATAAGTGAATTATATTAATTTATAGATAAAATATAAGTACAATTTAATTTTAACAGAAAATAAGATACTTGTATGTTAACAGAAGTATAAAATGCTTATGATACATGGCATGTGTAGGAAATAACCGAAAACGTCATGCATGGGGTGATTTTTCAAATGTTAGATTAAAAATACGTGAAGAAACAGTTAATAATCTATAGTTAATTTTCCTTCTCGTTTATGATTTTTTCCTTGTAATAAAATGGGGCGGTGGGTTGTGTTACAGTTTTATTTTGATTCTTCGGGTTTCGGATCGAAAATATTCGTTTAGTTTTAGGATGGCAATAGTATCTGGGATCTGCTCCTCTGTAGGAAGTAACCGTATGTAAACAACATGCTTTCCGTGTACGGCTGACTGTTGAAATGGGTACCCGCGAACAATGTTAATAACTTTTGTCTGGCACATGTTATCGCGTTCTCTTTTCTGAAAAGCCCTCGGCAATCCCAGGGCGATAAGAATATTGATAACGAATGTGCACGAAAGCCTAGCTGTCGCGAAGGCGTTAAGTGTGTTCGCGTTGGCGGTATGTAGGTCCGGCTTGGCTCTTGTAAACTTCCACAGTTCATTTACTTGCATTAGTTCAGCATTATAAACCAGACAGTACCTATAGGCTGTGCACGGTGAAGTGAGCACTTTTGAGTCCCTAGTTATTTTTCTACCAGCCTTTGTTTATCCTTCCACCACTTACAAAAAAAAAAAAAAAAAAAAATATATATATATATATATATATAGCCATGCAAGCAATAAACACAGTGCATGTATTTCACCGGACTCGAAAGTTAACGTCTAAGGCGACAATAAAATATATTTATTGACCACTATTACAAATGAGAGGGATTCAAAAAGTTCTCACTTTACCGTGAATAGCCTATACACACTCAGCATGTGCAATTTAAAATACTGTGTTGTTGCGACACTACTGTTCGGATATTGCAGATGGTGAAGGTTTGGATGTTACCTATCATGGCAAGGTTTATTCAGGATGATCCTAAAATCATGGGACAAACATTGAGGGGTGGTAAAGCTCACTAAAACAAAGGATTATTGTATAGGAATATTATGGGCGTAAGTGACGCGTTGGGGCACAAACACAAAAACATAACACATTAACGTAAACATAAAATGTTCATTAGCAGCATACGTAACGAGTGATTCCGCACAGAAAATGTTAGAACAGTTGCTGGAAATGCATCCACCGACAGTCAAACGGTGAGCCAGTGACCTGCTGTATCAGCATCATTCCAACGACGCTACCAAGCTTGCATTACTGTCGGTTTTGAGCAATTATTATAAACATTGCTGTAAAGAGGCATTTAGCGGCGACGTTGTAAATAAACAATGTGTTGCATTTCATGTGTTATTTGTGTGTTTGTGCCTCAACGCGTCACTCCCACCCATATATTCCTATACAATAATTTTTTGTTTTAGTGAGCTCTACCACCCCTCAATGTTTGTCCCATGATTTTAGAATCATCCTGTGAGAAGCGGAGTTAATTTTTCGGAAGTTTGCTCGAGTGTTATGGCGCTAGCTCTCGCTTCTAAGGTCTCTGGTTGAATTCCAGCTTGCAGCCGGTGGGGATTTTTTTTACGGTGAAAATCACTTTGTTAGTATGAAAACATCTATGAACTCTGTACAAACGGTGGAAATTCTTCACAGAGGATGAAGATATGATCGTGTATTCTATCAACGCTTTACTTAACGTCAGTTCGATTCATGTTTGTTAATTGGGTGATCTCAGGATTTTGCACTCTAAAACGGAATCAGTAAATATCTACCCGTGGCTGACCGCCGTCGCTGAAGCTGTTTCTCACGGCTGTTTTTTTTAAAGCATTTGCTGCTAAGACAGCTGTTGACGGACGCTAAAGCTGTACGATGTTAGGCCTAGTGCACTCTCTTCCCCTTTCTCTTTATTGTATTATTCCTTTTGGACATTAATAGAAAATCTAAGTTCTTTATTACGTACTGAAAATAGAGTAAATTATCGTCCCTGTGAATTTGTGGCCGGTCAACACAGTGCTTTGAATTAAAAAAAGATGAGTTTTAAGAAAATACTACCACAACATTGACCAATTCCTTGACAATAAAATAAGCAGAAAATTAGTTAAATAAACTAGCTCTTGTAGGGCTAAAATACGGAAATAACTTATGCTGTTTTTTCTTCGCTCTGTTTTCCTCTTTCTTCTGTTAATAACCCCCGGATTTTCGCATGCGGGAATCGTGCCGGACGATGCCGCTGGTCTCCGGTTTTTCTCGGGGATCTCCCGTTTCCCCCGCCCTTTCATTCCGGCGTTGCTCCATACTGACATCAATCACCCTCGTCGGCTCTCAAGAACCTCGTTGTTAAGAGCCGCCCAAATCTCTTCTCTCACTCTAGTAGTATTTTTTTTTCTGTTACCATAACCTCCTACTTGGCTATACTCTATGCAATGCTTAGTTGTTATTGTAACTAGATGTAACCCGGCGTGCGATAGTTGCCGGCAGGAAGATTTTGCGGACACAGTAGCATTTAGGCTGGACTCCACAATTCTATGCATCCTTGAGCCTCGACTACTTGTTCATCGCCTGCTCCCGGCGAGTAGCTATTTTACTCCAGACCAGGTTGCCTTCTTGCTTGTTTGCTCGTGAATCAGGATTTTCCAGTACGTGTCTAAATATTACACTGGGGTCTAATTGAGAAAGGAACAGCATTGCACAATTATTTTAAATCTTATTGTGCCCTAAAATTTGTTCTCAAAATGTTCCTGTCCGTAGTGATAGTCTCACGGACTTGTGCGTTTTTTTTAACTTATGTAAAATATAATTAACATTTTTTTTTTACAAGAATATAGGGCTGTAAACTTATTTTGTTTAATCGAGAGAGACAGAAAAATATTTCTGTAGTTGTGATTCACATAGATTCCAGTTTTAAGTTTTATTTTTTACAATAATTTCTGAACGTATAACTCCTAGAAGTTGCCAAGTGTTTTGTTCTAAAATAATTATGCCGTTTGTGTACGAGTAAAGATATAGGATATGTATTGCGACGTACGTGCGCCCGGTTAAGGGAGCCCGCAGTCCTATACTAATTTCGGCAAAGAGGTTTCAGGACGCGGTCTCCAGATTTTCTTTAGTAGGCTTGACGACGTCTACTGGGATGGAAGTCACAATCACTCTAGAAATAAGTACTCGGGGTTAGGTAAGATCACGTGTTTATTCCCCTGAAAAATAGACACGGTGGCCCGTACTAACTCCCAACTATCAATTAACTGTACTCGGAAGTAAACTACGGTAAACCAGTGGAAGGGGACAATAGCAGAAAAAGGCTAGATATATATGATAACAACTGACCCTAACTAATCTATGCTGTTGTCCAGTAGGGACTCGGGGTTCACTACCGGAGTGGGTAGTGAGTGTAAAAGGGGGGCGAAGACTTCTTCGGTGGTTGTTGGACGAAGGTCTAGAAGACTTCTGGAAGATAGCGGTGGTCCTTCGCGAGGAAGGCGGAAGGCATAGAGCTCCAGCACACGAGGTGGTGGAGCGAACTGCTAGTGTTTCGGAACTCTGCGATCGCCTATATGGACGGCCGGCTGTTTTCGGTGTGAATTGGTTGCGTCGCTCCCGCGAGTTTAGGGGCAGCGTCCTTGGGTGCGCCCCTATCCTAGGGTGTGCAGGTTGGCCCTGGAAGCAATTCGTCCTGGATTCAAAGCCCGCTGAAGTTGACGTGCTTTCACGTGAAGATGAGGTGTAGTCGTATTTAGTAATTACGTCAGTACGCGTCAGGCTGCTGGTGAGAATTGCTAAAGAAGTTGATATCGCAGGCAGGCAAGGAAGGCATTCTGACTAAAGTTCTCAGTCTTTGTTAACAGCGAAGCTCTTGGGGGGCGACGATTGGCTCCGTTATGTAAATTAATATCGTCAATCCAGATCTATGCATTGGGTGCTTATATCGCTTTGTAAAGTCTGCTTACAGTAAAGTGAGTACTCTTGAAATCAACCTTTGAAAAAATAACACTGGCATGGAGGCTCGTATAGGCTGTTCATGGTTAATTAAGCACGTGTGGAAGCCCTGCTAAGTAACTACTTCGCTTCCATGTTGTATCCTCCCGCTGCATGCAAGATTAACATTGCCATTGGCCATCTCACTTTATTTACGCGTCATGCAAATTGTTACCGTCTAAGTTAATGCGCCCTAAGACAGTACAAGTTAAGGTAAAGTACTGCTTGGAAGGGCTAGACAGAAAGAGTAAAAGACTCAATTAAGCTGAAGTCACGTTATTACTTTAATCCACATTACATAGCTTAACATAAATCTCATGGATGGCAATCTGACATTATGAGCAATTCTAGCTTTCTCAACAATAATTCTGAATTATTTAAATAATGAAAGGTTTGCAACAAAGCTGCTAATAAACCCCGACTCACACACTCGACCAGCTCAACTTCTACCACTGTATTCTTTATGCAGACATGTAGACGGTACTCTATCGAGGGCTCTCGCTAGGCGCTGGTGCAGTCTGCCCGCCTGGCACTGACTTCCGCGCACGGCAGTAGGCCAAGACCTTGCCCCAGTCTCGTGTGTGGCTTATATACGCGGCGTCGTCCTCATTTCTCGGTGCGGCGGCTCCGTTTACCCACATCTCTCAAAACACTCGTACCCCTTCAGCTCAGGCACCTCTTTACAGGCTCCGTTGTACACTCAACAAAATGGAAACCGAAGTATTTTTTTAGGAAAGTATAAATGTGTCAATAATATTAAAATTCGTGCTCTTTTGTATATACAACAAAAAAAAAAAAAATCTAAAGACTTCAGTATCCGTAAATTTAAATATTACACTTAATATGACGTTAGGTCTTGGAACTATTTTTATTAATTCGCTGCAAATTTAACTGGGAGCTTATGTGTCAGTGTGTACTGTAGTATAGTTAATAAGCAGTATTATTTTCTTCAATGTTTGATTTCAAAAGTTTTCACTTTACCGTGAACAGCCTTTAGTAAATTTGTCAGCGAATTATTCAAAATACTTCCTAAATAATTTAGTTTCATTGCGCGTGTAGTTTATGTATGTCCACTGAAATGGGTGTTTCTTGTGTTATACACCTTAGAGTAAGAATTTACGTACAGTTTCGCTTGAAAGACGTATGAGTAAAAAGGCCAAACCCTTGGCTATGTTAATTTTACGTATGGGGTAAAAATGTAATATGAGAAGAATTCCTAAGCAGGCGTTTAAAGGGTTCANGGAACTATTTTTATTAATTCGCTGCAAATTTAACTGGGAGCTTATGTGTCAGTGTGTACTGTAGTATAGTTAATAGGCAGTATTATTTTCTTCAATGTTTGATTTCAAAAGTTTTCACTTTACCGTGAACAGCCTTTAGTAAATTTGTCAGCGAATTATTCAAAATACTTCCTAAATAATTTAGTTTCATTGCGCGTGTAGTTTATGTATGTCCACTGAAATGGGTGTTTCTTGTGTTATACACCTTAGAGTAAGAATTTACGTACAGTTTCGCTTGAAAGACGTATGAGTAAAAAGGCCAAACCCTTGGCTATGTTAATTTTACGTATGGGGTAAAAATATAATATGAGAAGAATTCCTAAGCAGGCGTTTAAAGGGTTCAGTTAAGTTGGTCGTTTACCTGGCGCTTGAACCTCGTTGCAGCATGTTTGAAATACACTTTTTTTGATGAACTTTTTAAACTTGCCCTAAATATGATTACTTATGGTAGGAAACTGTACCCCAGACGAGGACGGAATAGTACTTTAAAAATATCGTGCATGCTATANCAGACGAGGACGGAATAGTACTTTAAAAATATCGTGCATGCTATAAGTATTATTGTTACAAGTGGTACCTTTTTTTTCTACAGACTATTATTTCATACCACAACGCTGAAGGAAGTTCAGTCCCCGCAATCTTGGATTTGTATAATTTTCGCAAAAAAACCTGCATTATACATTTTGTATTGAATNTTTGAAATACACTTTTTTTGATGAACTTTTTAAACTTGCCCTAAATATGATTACTTATGGTAGGAAACTGTACCCTAGACGAGGACGGAATAGTACTTTAAAAATATCGTGCATGCTATAAGTATTATTGTTACAAGTGGTACCTTTTTTTTCTACAGACTATTATTTCATACCACAACGCTGGAGGAAGTTCAGTCCCCGCAATCTTGGATTTGTATAATTTTCGCAAAAAAACCTGCATTATACATTTTGTATTGAATNAGGAAGTTCAGTCCCCGCAATCTTGGATTTGTATAATTTTCGCAAAAAAACCTGCATTATACATTTTGTATTGAATTTTACGTAACGACACGACACAGGACATTCCCTTTTACATTTTCTGAAGTTGGCATTGCTTGAATACCATGGTTGGTTTAACTGCTGTAGTCGGCCGCAAGGAAAAATTACTTCTTCCCAGAATTTACTAGTAAAAAGTTAATAAAGGTAGTGAAAACGTTACGACATGATAACACTTGAGAAGCTATTGTTTATGCTTTGTCGTCGAAAAATGTTGTTATGGCGAAATATAGATAAATCCAAGATGGCGGGGATTAATTCCCCTTAAGGATGTCACGTCTTAAATAGTAGAAAATTGTGTAAATATAGAAATCATTGTAACTTCTTGAATGCCACCCAACACTTCAAGGTCACGTCCGGCAGTAAGGAAGCATTGCGACGGTGATGGAAAATAGTGAGTGAGTGAAGGCATTTGGGCGAGTCTTAGCAGGGAGGTCTGGAGAGCCGATGAAGGTGATGAGGTGAGTATAGAGCAGCGCCGGAATAAAAGGGCGGGGGAAACGGGAGATACCCGAGAAAACCCGCCGACCAGCGGCATCGTCCGGCACGATTCTCACATGCGAAAATCCGTGAGTTGCCCGACCGGGGATTTAACCCGGTTCGCCTTGGTGGGAGGCTAGCAGGCTAACCGCTCAGCTACCGTGGCTCCATAGAAAGTAGCATAAAGTTTCTAGTGTGTCANTTGGTGGGAGGCTAGCAGGCTAACCGCTCAGCTACCGTGGCTCCATAGAAAGTAGCATAAAGTTTCTAGTGTGTCATGTTTCCTCATAATTTTAAGCGGTGACTATGGGAATTTAATACAGCAATCTGTTCAGAAAAGTTACAGCATTGTCGCTATAGTTTGAAACACTGTTTTACAGAAGAATAAACATATCGAACAGAAAGCTGCTTACGGCGATTTTAGCTGAATTTCGTGACACTTTTCAACGGCCAAATTCGTGTTTCAATAACGAAATTTATAAATTGGCGACAAATATCGACTTTCATTTCTGCCCTGAAAAATAAAATTACGGTGTTCCATAGTTACGGGCACCTGTTTNTTGGCGACAAATATCGACTTTCATTTCTGCCCTGAAAAATAAAATTACGGTGTTCCATAGTTACGGGCACCTGTTTTTCGCGTAAAGGTTCCATGACCAGTTATACTCCAACACTCTCTAGCTACGATCCGCTTTTGTGATTGGGCGATCTTGATTGTCACGCGTCTCTCGTGTCTGCCTGCGAATCACGGAGGGCCAGAGTCGTAGCGACTTTAAATTCTGATTGGCCCGGCCGGGTATGAAACTGTCTTAACAAAATTACGCAGCTAATGACAACATTAAATTTGCACTTGTGCACTGGGATATTGAAGTCTAGCCGCACTGACATCTTTTCGCGGAAAACGGGTAGACGTATCCATAGTTTCTTTTAAAACCTAAAAGACACAATTTCTTACGACGAGATCCATGTAAGACAACAAGGGAGGCTCCTTTAAGGATCGGCTTCACCCTATTTGCAGAAATTCTTCGTTTTCGAGTCATAATTTCGGATTCATGGCAATTACTAACAACGTACGGCTATAAAAAATTTGCATTTTCCGAGTCGTGTAATATTTTTGTACATAATTTTGTGTTTCCTGCTTGTTGTGAAAAGCCAAGAACATAAATATATATATATATATATAATCAATAAATTCCTGCCTTTTGCAAGCAGGAAATAACACGCAATGGAAAAATAAGATGGAAACGTATTAAACAAGCAGTAAATCGTAAATGTTGTGTAACGAAACATTTCCAGTAATACCACTGAAACTGAAACTGTGACACGGAAACGACTAATTTCTGAAACAAAAAAAAAAGGGGGGGGCGAAGCCGAGCTTTAAGCACNTTTGGAACCAATTTTGAATATATAAACTTGAAACAAATATAACAATTTGTTTTTCAGCATTTTTTATTTAATTACAATTTTTTGATCCAGGAAACCGGTTATACATTAATGGTACAAAAGGTTTCAATAGGCAAGAAGCACATGTTTTTGTGCTCACAAAAGGTCTATGGTGGTATATATCTATCTTTAATAGAAGCGCCAAAAAAAACAGAATTCCATTTACGTGTAATTTCCCTATACCAAATTCTCACTGTTTTCGAACCAGGCAACAGCCTTANAAAAAAACAGAATTCCATTTACGTGTAATTTCCCTATACCAAATTCTCACTGTTTTCGAACCAGGCAACAGCCTTAAGCCCTTTAGTTACCGCACACTGTAACCCTTATCAGGTGTAACTATTGATGTGGGTCGAGCGTTAATAAATAATAATTTTTTGAAGTAAAGCATTTAAAATATTGACGCTGGAATTGTAGCAGGTTATAGCATAAATATTTGAATCGATGATGGCAGCATACCAAATTACCATTCAATATTTACTTGCATGTAATATGTATTTGTAAACAGACATAATTTATTAATCACGATTCGTGTCGATATCGCAAAAATGAGTTTACAAAAATGTCTACCTTTTTTAATAATATGGAAATTTGTGGTATGTAACTATATAGTAAATTACAACAATGCTATTTAAGGGATCTATTATAATGTACAAGTTACACTATGGTATCTTCAAAGTACTGATTTATAAACGATGATGAATATAATTTAGTTTTTTTTAAGAAGTTTGGATTATTTTTTCTTGTATTGGACAGTGTGAGATCAATTTTTATAATCGGCAGTAGCCAATTATGGGGTTTTAACAATACCTTGAATGTTAAATTAATATATTGTAAAATTCATTTTTATAATTGATAGCGGCTAATTGTGAGGCTTATGTGAACAATACCTTAAATGTGAAATTAGTATAGCAGATTGGTAAATATGTAGTACAATTTTTTTGGTATGTTTTTGGTTCTTGATTGTGNTATAGCAGATTGGTAAATATGTAGTACAATTTTTTTGGTATGTTTTTGGTTCTTGATTGTGATATACAAGTATCCAGTTTAACGATGTTTATTATTAAATAGCAAGATCGCTGATTTAGAAATATTTCAGGTTCACATTTCTCGTTAATGTAGTTAGTCATGTTGGGTTTCTCAGTAGTCCCCGTATTTTTCCCTGATAGTTTTTTGATGTAAGGGATAACCACGTTGCCTGCAAGATTTTCTTTAGTTCGTGGTATTGTGAGCATTGTTTTGTTCGGAGCAGTCAGGCTCCTGATGGATTTGTTTGGATGACCATTGCTGATCAGTTTGTGCTTTATGTGATTGGTTTATGCTCTCTTTCCCTAACCGTGTAATTAGTCTCGGTCTTAATCAACCATTGTATAAATTGTGTTTTCTTTAGTGCTCTTTGAGTAGTTAGAAGTGAAATTCAAATACTGGCCAGTGTTGAGTTTGTTTCCTACGTTCTGCGGCATTGAGTCTTTTTTTATTCTGCATACAAGTTCATCTAAGGGATGGATTGTACATTTAGTTTCATATGTGAAGTCTGTAGAGGGCCTATGGAGAGAATGAATTTTGCATATTGAGTTTCTCATGTTGTCAAATCAGGAAATTATCATGCACATATGGAGAAGTTTCAGAGCATAAATATGTCGGTCCTTTTTTTTTTTTTTATAATTACTGGTAAAATTCATGGTGGTAATATATCTGATAGAAATTTAATCCTTTGCACTCCTATTTTGAACCTGGTACAATATCTGTAACTTCTTATTCCAGTGCAAGTAAATCCTTAAGTTACCAAAATTGTGTTACATTGCTCTTTGGATTTTTTGGAACGCACCATCTTTTTTTCAGTGCGACGACAAGAAGTAATTTTCCGTGCATTAAAAGATTATGGACCTGGTTTGACATAAAGAGTGTAAGTTGATTAAAGAATATGTTAGCCATCAAAACGGGAGAGAAAAGAATCACTTGCCATACCATTCGGTTTATTTTATAGATTTTTCTTTGAATTGAAAATAATTGGTGTTTGCCCATAGAGTTATCAGTTCCACAATTGTTGGAATGGGGTTGTTAGTTCTGTGCTTCAATTCCGGGTCTCCAAGTCTCTTCTTTATGATGCTTAATGTTTCTGGTGAATATGTATGCAGTGTCGAAAGTAGCTAACAATTAAATGTTGTATTTGCCGTTATATAGTGTTTTTTTATGGACTATTGATTGTGGAACGTTACTAATTAGGAATATGATATTTTGGTTACACTATATGTATAAATACAGTTTATATATATTGTATATTTCGAGAATAGCCAGGACGTGTGCTTTAGTGCGGAGAGTCAGCAATAAATAAATAAATAAATATGTATATAATACACACACATACATTAATAGATGGAAAAGGGGAATTCACCTGCGAGGGATTGGGAATGCGGAGCCGCGGCAGCCATCTTGGATGACTTCACTTTCCCCTTGCATCCTCAAAATTTATCGTTTTACCCTCAAAACAGCCAAAATCGTCAGAATTTCCCTTAAAACCACCAAAATTTCCCGACTGACATTTGCGCAATGCGGCGGGATCAGGCGGAAATCGAGCAAATGCCAGTCGGATTGGGCAATCATATACAGGTACTTAACGCTCTGTCATTCCATGCCAGCACCATCCATCTTGTCTGAAGAATGCTCGTGTTCATTGCCCCGTCATGCAACTTCATGTACTACCGTGTTACAAGCATATATTATACGACCTATGTCAAGTACGTATATGCTAAGGACAGAAATACCAATCACGCACACATATATGCTCATTGTACATATATATATACTAATCGCACTTATGCTAATCGCGCATACGTCAATCACCCCGCCACCGTACATTTGTTCCCCGCCAACTAGGATTCCCGCCCACGCCTGCTCTATCCCTCGCTTTTCTCATATTCCTTATGGGCTATTTTCTCTCTTGCCTTCTATCATTCCTTCTTGTCTCCCACCCCTATCCTCTCGCTCTCTTGCCTTATACGCCTTCCATCTTTAATTCCCGCCAGCCTGACGTCTGCTGTAGGCGGCCATCTTTATTCCCACCCACGTCCACTCTATCCCTTGGTTTTCTCATATACAGACCAATTGGGATTTAATTATGCAATTCATAGATACCGCAGACTCTCTAGCATGGGTGAAAGAGACACGATTATCGGAGTGAATTGGAGATGTAGGCCCTATGGAATATCACAGGTAACAACCATTCTACCTGGTGCAACGTCCCTTGTTCAGTCGGATGTATCCTTTTTTACGTCAATAGTAGTAGTACGCGAAAAGTTTCTGTGAGCTAGTTATACGACAACACTGATATTGACCTACAGAGCCGTAACGCTATCATCAACTTGCATGCGCTTATCCGCAATCTGTTCAGTGTCCCCATATTCAATTGCATAATTAAGCATGCCTGGGAGAAAGCTACATTTCCAGTTGAATGTGATGCCTTTGAAGCTCCTGACAATTTTACGTGGGACACACAAGATTCGAGTTGTTCAATTCCCAACTGCACAAATGCATCATTCACCCATTTTTTTTTATTATCGTTTAGGTGCTTAACCTATTTCTACGTCAACACCCACAAACTTGTTTACGTATATGTCTAAAATGAGTAGAATAATTATGATTTATAGCAGAGTTCCCTGCAGTATTCACTAGTTTACCACTATCTATCCAGACTCATAAACATGTATACTTTGTGATATGGGAAACTAAATTTGGTACCATAGGGTAAATGCACCAGTAGTCGACATCCTAAGCTCGAAATCTCAGTTTTGCACTCATATTTCCGTTTGTTGCTAAACTCTTAACTTGCAGTTTCGTTTTCCTAGTTCATCTGCTTCTTATGTTACTCTAGTAATTGTCTCAAACGTATAAATTGTTTAACACTATTATAAAACCTACATATTCCAAAACCCATGTTTTGCATTAGTAGTTGACACTGTCGAAAATCGAATGTGCCAGTAGTCGACATGGGTGTTTGAAACCCATAAAGGGTTCAGAAAAACGTTAGAAACACTTGAATATCTCGTTTTATTTTAACGTGATTCATTTTATCTACAATATTAGAACTCATTCTTGTTAAAGGAACTGTCGTGTTAAAAATACCGTGCATATTGTTGGCCCACAAAATAGTTTTAGGGTTGGTAACTGAGATTATTAAGTACATTAATTATAAGTAATTCACAACTATTCATAATACACAGGCTCTTTATTTAGAGGATTGTACCTAATATATGTAAATTAGAGACTAGTTCTTCAATAAAACACGAAAAAAACTATTAGAAACTCCAGTTCAAAAACAAACACTCTCAGGAAAGTATATGAAAAATCTACGCTGACTGGATGTGGAAACTGATATCTAGTATTTAAAGAATCTCCTCCAAATATCAGTGGCCTAGAGATTCCCTCTATTACTTGATTTGTATTTATAATTCGTAATGTCTAACCTGAAATAACTATATCTGAGCAGTTCAACAATTTTTATTTTAGCCACTCAATAGGTAGTTTATAAGTCCTGACAGAAAACATTATGGGGATTCAGTAGTCGACCACTGCAAAATGTTAAGAAATGATCTCTAGTAGTCGACACTCTCTCACACCTTGAATAATTAATGAATTCGAACAACCTAAGGTGCAATTTAGAAGCACAACAACCTAATATGAAGATAAAATGAAATCAACCACAATGGACAATGTTTTTCGGACAAATAAACACGAAGTTAATCTTACCTTCCTTGTCAGCACACCGTTGTGAACACACCACTTTGACGACTGATCAACAGTGCAGATTCACCGGTCACTCTTATCACATTTTACCCGCCAATATCCGCATGGCAACCATTGTTTATCATACAGGAGGCATTAAGTTTGCCGCCACAAATAAGAGTATCGCTAAACAATGTTCTTAAGCCTTATTATTTGGTGTTAAAGCCCACAGTGTCGACTACGGGTACACTGTCGGCTACTGGTGCATTTACACTACATATTGATTACATCTGAACTTTCCATCGTTTTTGATTTTATTCCATTATCATTAAGGCGCTTCGCTAATGTACCTTGTGATGCTAAAACAATAACATGATAATTTCCATTGTGATAATTTACAAAGCATTTTATTAATCATAATAAATACAAGTACATACATGAAAGGAAATATGTAGATATATAATTATATTGGTAAAAAAGAAGTTAAATATCCCGTAAAGATTTTGCGTAAACAGATGCAAACCCATCTTCAGTAAATTGTCGTGTTGCTTCTATTGTATTTGGAAGAGATGAGTCCACGGGAAGAGGCTGTGATTGTGGTGAATGGAGTGGTTGTGCGACTGACACTTATTTTGAAGATGTTGCCGGAAATGCAGCCACTTTCAATCGTGTCAGTGTTCCTTGCATTTCGCTTTGGATTTTGCGGAACTTCGGTATTGGCAACTTTTTAAATGTTAAGGACACAAATCTACCCAAACGCATCACACTAGTCTTCGTCAGGTTCTGGTTGTAATATTTGCNCTTTAGTGCGGAGAGTCAGCAATAAATAAATAAATAAATATGTATATAATACACACACATACATTAATAGATGGAGAAGGGGAATTCACCTGCGAGGGATTGGGAATGCGGAGCCGCGGCAGCCATCTTGGATGACTTCACTTTCCCCTTGTATCCTCAAAATTTATCGTTTTACCCTCAAAACAGCCAAAATCGTCAGAATTTCCCTTAAAACCACCAAAATTTCCCGACTGACATTTGCGCAATGCGGCGGGATCAGGCGGAAATCGAGCAAATGCCAGTCGGATTGGGCAATCATATACAGGTACTTAACGCTCTGTCATTCCATGCCAGCACCATCCATCTTGTCTGAAGAATGCTCGTGTTCATTGCCCCGTCATGCAACTTCATGTACTACCGTGTTACAAGCATATATTATACGACCTATGTCAAGTACGTATATGCTAAGGACAGCAATACCAATCACGCACACATATATGCTCATTGTACATATATATATTAATCGCACTTATGCTAATCGCGCATACGTCAATCACCCCGCCACCGTACATTTGTTCCCCGCCAACTAGGATTCCCGCCCACGCCTGCTCTATCCCTCGCTTTTCTCATATTCCTTATGGGCTATTTTCTCTCTTGCCTTCTATCATTCCTTCTTGTCTCCCACCCCTATCCTCTCGCTCTCTTGCCTTATACGCCTTCCATCTTTAATTCCCGCCAGCCTGACGTCTGCTGTAGGCGGCCTTCTTTATTCCCACCCACGTCCGCTCTATCCCTTGGTTTTCTCATATACAGACCAATTGGGATTTAATTATGCAATTCATAGATACCGCAGACTCTCTAGCATGGGTGAAAGAGACACGATTATCGGAGTGAATTGGAGATGTAGGCCCTATGGAATATCACAGGTAACAACCATTCTACCTGGTGCAACGTCCCTTGTTCAGTCGGATGTATCCTTTTTTACGTCAATAGTAGTAGTACGCGAAAAGTTTCTGTGAGCTAGTTATACGACAACACTGATATTGACCTACAGAGCCGTAACGCTATCATCAACTTGCATGCGCTTATCCGCAATCTGTTCAGTGTCCCCATATTCAATTGCATAATTAAGCATGCCTGGGAGAAAGCTACATTTCCAGTTGAATGTGATGCCTTTGAAGCTCCTGACAATTTTACGTGGGACACACAAGATTCGAGTTGTTCAATTCCCAACTGCACAAATGCATCATTCACCCAATGTTATTATTGTCGTGTAGGTGCTTAACATATTTCTACGTCAGCATCCACAAACTTGTTTACGTGTATGTAAGAACTCTTAAAATGAGTAGAATAATTGTTATTTATAGCAGAGTTCCCTGCAGTATTCACTAGTATACCACTATCTATCCAGGCTCATAAACATGTATACTTTGTGATATGGGAAACTAAATTTGTTACCACACACATTGATTACATCTGAACTTTCCATCGTTTTTGATTTTGTTCCATTATCAGTACGGCGCTTCGCGAATGTACCTTGTGATGCTAAAACAATAATATGAACATTCTCATTGTGATAATTTACAATGTATTTTATTAATCATAATACAAGTACACACATGAAAGGAATATGTAGATATATAATTATATTGGTAAAAAAGAAGTTACATATCCATTGTGCGTAAACAGATGCAAACCCATCTTCAGTAAATTGTCGTGTTGCTTCTATTGTATTTGGAAGAGATGAGTCCACGNTGCGTAAACAGATGCAAACCCATCTTCAGTAAATTGTCGTGTTGCTTCTATTGTATTTGGAAGAGATGAGTCCACGGGAAGAGGCTGTGATTGTGGTGAATGGAGTGGTTGTGCGACTGACACTTATTTTGAAGATGTTGCCGGAAATGCAGCCACTTTCAATCGTGTCAGTGTTCCTTGCATTTCGCTTTGGATTTTGCGGAACTTCGGTATTGGCAACTTTTTTNAGCCACTTTCAATCGTGTCAGTGTTCCTTGCATTTCGCTTTGGATTTTGCGGAACTTCGGTATTGGCAACTTTTTTAAATGTTAAGGACACAAATCTACCCAAACGCATCACACTAGTCTTCGTCAGGTTCTGGTTGTAATATTTGCGCCATTTTCTTTTGACGCTTTACAGCTTCAGTCATGACTGCCGGGTTCATTTTTGATAATGCATGGGTGCGGGGTGGTCTTCATGTCCCGGAGTGCCGTCTTCATTCCCTGCCTCACCCTCTGACCACCTCGTTTCGTAACTTAACAACAATGCAGTGTGGGGTGCACGTGCGGTTTTTCCAACTCTTCTGTCATGAGCTAGTGGTCGGCCGAGTTAGAAACGTAGGGATGGGGAAGGTCAAGTAGGCGAGTGAGAATGGGTCGTCCGTCTATCTGCTCCCGACTCTCCCATTTTATAGCCAAAATACTAGCTCAGTATTTTCCTACCCTTTTACATAGGGAGAGTGGCTTGCTTTTCCCTACTTGCTCCACTTTTACCCTACCCCGTTTACTCGAGCAGTGTAAACGGGCCTGTATGTAATCATGCGAATTTACATCT
>NQII01002060.1:0-14710 GCA_002778355.1 Clitarchus hookeri
GTGGCTAAACTATTTCTTCAAAACTACATTTGGTATCACTGATTTCTGCGAAGTCGATTTTCATGCTATTGTTCACGTACTCCTGTATATTATTATTTTTTTACGTATGCAGGAGAAATGACCCAAAACCTGCTCGCGTCAGTTATGTTTTGCGATAGCGGGAATATACACGGTAATAACACACTGGATTCGTATTCGGGGGGGAGGAGGGGCTCGGATTCAATTTCCGGTCCTCCCGCCCTGATTTTGGTTTTCCATTGTTTTTCGAAATAGCTCCCTCCATACGAATGCCTGAACGGTTCCTTTAGAGACCGAAGCACATTTCTTCCCCTTTCCTGGCTGCCCAATAAAACGACTACGTCACAAATGACGTCACTGTTGACGAGACGTCAAGACAACAATGGAAGTTGAATAAGTTTTGCGATGAAATTGCTAACGTTTTTTCTGCGACGGCGCACAGTAAGTTTTCCAGCAAGTGATAAGTTAAAAAGTACGAGTAAGCAACGGAAATTATATGAAAACAGCAGAATGTACGTTATTCGACACGCAACTAAGTCCAGTTATTATTCTCGTCTCATACGACAGTTTGTTCTGGCGCAGTCGAGGAGGCGACCACCTCGACAGTCCGACAGTAAAATAAGAAGCCATCAGTCGGTAATCAAAGTTTTCAGTTCTGAGGAGCGTTTGCTGTTGTGAGTGGTGCGTTGATGGTTACAGTTAAAACAAACAGTAAACTTTTAATACAGCCGTTACTTTTGCGTAATTTACTTACAGCAGCTTGAGACCTGTATTTAAAAAAAGTAATTTCTCTCCGATTCGTTAATTCTTTTTATTTATAATTAGGCAAGGAGTATTTGAATTAGTTTCGAACGGCTCTAAATTTTGTATGTTATAGTTAGACAGTCCCTTAACTACATTTTGAACGATTAATGTGAGTGTCTCTAACTGCCAATAATTTGTTCAAAACCGACCAAAATGAAAAAAAGAACAACTGTATCGAGTTTGACTGAGTGAGTAAGATGTTGCATCGAAAAACGAAGTTCTGTTAAAGGTTGTCATATAAACCAGAGACGTCAATCGACTCCATAATGGCTCTGACATTTAAATCATATCTAGTTGAATGCTATAATCTTATCAACTACAGGCCCGGACTACAAAAAAAAAATACTCGCAATATTTAAAAGTGTGGCATAAAGTTACGAGGAACTGAACTTTGTGGCTAGAATGAGAATAATCTCAACAGTTTTTAAATTTTATGACCTTGAAAATCACAAAAAGAAACATCGCTCCAACGAAAGCAGTTTTATAATGAAAACTGTCATTGAATTTATTAATGCCGATGAAAACAACAAACTTAAGTATTAAATGACGTAATTCGGAACAAAGAAAAGTTTTTAAAAATCATTTTAAAATTGCAATTTTGTTGGTATGTGAGAGGAAAAATATATTAGACAAGGATAATAATTAAGTCCGCTCAGCCACCATTTTTCGAGTATCATGCGACACCTCTGTTTGTTAGGTGTCCATCTGGCCAAAATGGGTAAGTCTCAGTGAAGTCACCGTTGCCAAAGTACAGATGTTCACTCGTGACGTGTGGAACCAACGTACAATCCACCGCACCTGAGTGAAATATTTCTCTCATTAAATGTGGGTGCTTTCTTAATCTATAGGCTATACATTTCCCTACAATTTTCGAACAGCATATAAGACGTCAAAAATTTAATTTCCGCTGGAATCCTAAACTTACGCAACAGTTGAAACTTTACTAATTGCATTATAACAAATTCTGAGGGTAAATTTTTATAACCTATTTGCTACACGCGTTGTAATTAATAATAATTTGCAAACTAGAATTTACATTCTACTACTTAGTTTATAATTACGCTTAACAATTATGCACGGTAACGTGGAAAGCTAATAAAATATTTGCTTGTATTATAGAATTTCTTTTGTTGAGATAGTGGAGTAATTAAAAAGCAAGACCTAACCTTGGAGGCTCGTAGTATCAGGCGTACTTACAAGAACATTTAAGGGCGTTGGCCACGGAAAAATGTGTTATTTTATATTTGAGCCATATATAGTTCAAAGGTAACTAACTACCTTATCTTCAGGTCAAATATCTTTACACTGCGTGGTTTTTGCAAAATGGCATGTCAAAGTCAAAATTTTATTGTTATTATGATGTAAAAATGAAATAAACGAACAATTTGCAGAAAATTCGAAAAAGATATCTGAAAGGTAGGTTTAGCAAAAGTAATTTTCTAGAAATTTACGGGCAGCCAAAAATAAAAGATATGCAAGAATTTCCTGGTTTTAAGCAATTTTTTTAAAATCGAGAAAACATTTCCTTGTACAATTTTATAGACGTCTTGAAGTAGCTCTTGGCATCTTATTTCAGTGTGAATTATCTTATTTCTGTACGTAAGAGGGTTTTTATTATTTGTAAATCATAAAAACAGTAAAATTTTGACTCTGACGTGCCATTTTGCAAAAACCACGCAGACTAAAAATATTTTATCTGAGGATAAGGTAGTCACAGACAATGCCTACCAGTTGAACAATTAATGGCTCAAATATTAAATTACACATTTTTTTTCGTGGCCAACGCCCTTAATGGTTGATGAATTCCGCAGTACGACCACTTGCTACATTGAAAATGTTTCATTACAAAACACACACAACAGAAAAAAACGAGTAGTATACTGGGGTAGTGCGCAAAATTCACCGTGAAAAAACCAGTGGTGAGATGTGCCAATTACTATTGGGTAGAAAACTATGCTCATTTTAGGGATAAAATGTAGAACCCGTAATGTAACTAGGTACTGTGTATTTACATTCATAATGTTGAAGTATAGGGCAAAGGGTGTGTTAATGAGCTCCGTCACTAATTAAAGGTAAATAGTGGCTAATCGATTAATTGACAGATACGTCACGGCCTGTAAATACTCCGTAGTCAACGTTTCGCGAAACACGAGTAATTAAAAGAGGCGGAAGGGAAGCTGTTTATTACTTAATTTTTTGGCAAACATTGTTTAATTTATAGATGCGAAAATAGTATGGGCGTTAACATACATTTTAAGGCTCACAACTTTTTTATGCAGCGCTATGTAAAAAAAACGGTTCCGATTTGGATCACGAAATAAAATAACCGACTAAGGAAAGTAATATAGAAAGCTGTAAAGGTCAAATTCAAGCTAACTAATTAATAAATAAGAAGTACGATACATTTTCAGGAAAATGTTTAGGGATGAAATATGTAAAAAATTAAGCTGAATACGTATTTGAGAAATACAACACTTGGAAAAATTATTCCCCCGAGCATCATTTATCGTCAATGGATTGTCGAAGTAGGGAAGTTTAGTAAAGAACACTTGCCATGAGAGCAGTTTGAATAGATGTGGCTGCATATCAAACAACTTATTTAATAATTAATTCAGTCGTACGCAGCGGTACTACATATCAATTTGTACAATATGTTAAGAGTTATACCACAATAAAATGCTTAAGAATCGTTCAGTCATTTGGCATTTAAAAAATGATTACATGGGCGCAAGCCACTGTACTTGTCCCGAGATTTTGAGTATTGTGCTTGCCTTTACATTTCAGCTATACTTAGCTCATCTGCATTGAATTAGTCGTTTTGAGCCAGGAAAAAACTGGACAGTGGCATTTTACTTGCTAGACGTAAGCTATGCATTTGAACAGCACGTGAAATGGTAAGGGTTAACATTTTTAGGTGAATGTATTACAACTGAAGACTATATCGACTTGTCACAAAAATGCTTAGCTGAAAGAATCACTAATTGTTAGCAGATGAACATGTGATAGATCTTTGTAGAACTGCTGATATACAGGACTACAAAATCATTCGATTAAAGCCGGAGTACAGTGTGGCCAGTATTTGCACTTTTCGCAGGTGGAACAGGTGGGAGTAACGCGGGAGGTCCAACACAGCCTGTTTAATAACNTGGCCAGTATTTGCACTTTTCGCAGGTGGAACAGGTGGGAGTAACGCGGGAGGTCCAACACAGCCTGTTTAATAACAAAACAATCCTAATCTATACTCAAACAATGTAACAGCCAGGGGACCAAGAAATGGATCTACAGGAACTCAACGATGGTAAGGAATTTAATCAAATTAACACCAATATTTCACTTTAAAAATAAACAAATATACAGATATAATACAATGGCTAAATTTGATTATATAACTAAACAATAAAGAAGAATTTATTTCTTTGTGACAGTTAAAATGTAAAATGAGCCCAAAAAACACAGAAAAACCACGGGCACCATAGATAATACCACCACTGTGAACAACAAACACATACACTCTTACTCTTTACATTTGTCCTGATGTTCATGCTCACCTTACACTTCATTTACTTTGCTTCCATTCACCCGATCGTACGAATGCGTGTTTACTGTGTTGAACCTGGTGTACGTATAAAACATAGGGCTTAGGATCGACTGGCTCGTGTGCAACAGCTGTTCGCACGTAACCCTGCCCTGCCTCAGTCCTCAAGGGCCTCGCTGGAGTATTTACCTCTACGGACTGTTCGAGGTAAAGTTTTGAGGCCCTGGTTACTTTTTTCCTTTCAGTAATTTTTTTTACCACTTAACTACCTTTTAAAATAAACATCGCCATGCAAGTGATAAAAACAGTGCGTATATTCCCCCGCACTCGGAATTTAAGGAACGTCTAGGGCTTAAACAAAATATACTTACCTACTTTTATTCCAAATGAGAGGGCTTTCAGAAGGGCTCACGTTTATCGCGGTTAGCCTATACGACCAGGATCTGCACCGACGGCGGCTCCAAGGCAGGTTCGCACGCACCACCGCCATCCTTCTACTCGTCAGGACTTCTTCAGGCGCCGGGGACGAGGTCCCGACCTATCCCAATGCCGCTGACGGCCGAGTATAGGCACGACGCTTCAGCGACGTCCATCTTCAGGGCTAGTTGGTTCAATCATTTACTTTGCATCTGTGCAGTCGTGCGAGTGCGTACAGCTGTAAATATTACGAATTCGCAACTTCCCGAATATGTCGATATCAAATAAGCCCAGAACATATGAGTGGAATGGGCAACTCGACTACTACTCGTCCCTTGGCAAATTATGTCGATTTAACTCGGCTCTTAACCACAGTGGTAATTCCTTTACAAACTACAGATGCACGCCTTGAACTCCACGTGATTTGCGATTAGTGGCCCCAAGTGCAATACCTCGGAATTCAGCACTCTCAAAGGAGGTGCTCAACTTCATTACCATCTGGTATTTGGTTCAGCTAAATAAACAAAGTGACAACGTGGAGGGTGAAACTGGCAAGCAGGGGTGACACCCCCTGATCCTCGCCAGGACTCCATTACATCTCCTCAGAGTAGCTGCTGCGCTGGCTTCACGAAAATCCCCGCCGATGCCCGACCAAGAAGAAGGAATCGCCCAGAAACTTCGTACGCGCAATAATGCTGTACAGAACACAAATATTGTTTCTAATTTACACAAATTAAAACACATGACCGACTGCTAAAACCACAAGCCTCAACACCGATAACAATACCGGTAAACCGAGCACTTTTGAACGTAAAATTAAAATTGCCATGGGTCTTGTTACNGCCTCAACACCGATAACAATACCGGTAAACCGAGCACTTTTGAACGTAAAATTAAAATTGCCATGGGTCTTGTTACTTTATTTGTGCGCCGGTCAAGCAGAACTGAAATTATTAGAAAAGTAAATATTTTACGAATTTGATAATTCTTACATCAATGCAAATTAAAAAAAAAAAAACATCGAGCAAAGGAATTAATTTTAGTGTTCACAAATGTTTACCTGGGACTTCTAATGCAATGTTAAAACACGTAACTTATTTCATATCGTCGTTACCAACTTAACAGGCCGCTTGCCACTCAGTGTGCCCGGTAATACGTATGCAGGTAGGGGCAGTGACATTTTGCAAAGGCTGCTTCTCAAAATGCTCAATCAAACGTGAACAGCGTACAGAAATCTAGACGAATACCACCAGGAACCTGTCCATTTTACAACGAGGCACATCTACTACTAGCCAGCGGCATGGTGACCTGCCTGCATAAAGTGCGCAAATACTTGCTCCCGGTTTGCGAATATACGCCGCTCTCCTGTACAATCTCTCCTCTTCCTCCGCTGCAAAAACCATACCTAGCGCACAAAGTGACACACATTAGTAATACATACTAAGACATCGCGGAAGCTGCTGGAAAGTCCAAGGATATTCCGCGAAATATGTGCTTACTTTAGTGTAAACGAACCTAGAAAAATACACGCGTTTAAAAAATAATACTTATGCACAGGATGTCAGAAATTTAAGTTTCTAAACTGGATGATAAATGAATCAACGGGATAGCTCTTCAAAGCATTTCAAACAACTAGACATTGCACTTCGTCTAAGCACAGCATTAAGTAACAAACGTATGCTGACAAGATACGTCAGTACGACACTTGTTACCAACATTTGTGGTCAAAACGTCACAATAAAAAAAAAAATTCTTCCAATAACCGGTTGATCGAAATTTATTATTATTTGGGCACAATTTGGGAGGCACATGAAGAGTATTCTCAGATGAAAGTATCCATGACGGTAAAGTAGGCCTGAGTGTAACAGGCATAAACCTCCTTCCTTCCACTAACGCTGATATTAGGTAGAACAGTTAATAATCGTCTCGTTTAACGTGCGCGAGCACATTGTTTGACACGCACAGTTCTCTTCCGTAGTGAAAACATATCCAAGCGAAGAGAACTACGTGTCCTGAAAGCTAAATTTGCGACGGAATTCTGAAACTGATATTCATAAAGCTTCACATCACACGCGTTCCATCGCGTTAGGTCTGACAGTTCCAAAACTTCAAAGTGAACACATCATGCAATATTTCTGATATTTATTGCATCTCACGTGCCGGCCTATAAAAAAAAAGCGGAGAGAGAAAAACGCTGTAATAAATTTTTTGCATTTAATATATTNCATCTCACGTGCCGGCCTATAAAAAAAAAGCGGAGAGAGAAAAACGCTGTAATAAATTTTTTGCATTTAATATATTTCCGATCTGACTTTGCGCTAACGCAGTCAGAGCAGTAAATTTTTAATCGCGGAAACGGTTGATTATCTCTTCATTTCACGTAGTATGTTGCAATTAAATAGCAAACTACTGAAATTACAGGAGTGCTCGATCTCAGAATTATGACAAAATATGAGTTGGAAGATAACGTTTTATTGTTTCCGTATTAATAATCCGGCTTGTTTAAATCCACAATAAATGGCCCTCTAATTGTTGCACACNTAACGTTTTATTGTTTCCGTATTAATAATCCGGCTTGTTTAAATCCACAATAAATGGCCCTCTAATTGTTGCACACTGAAATTTGTTTCTAAGCTGGCGAAAACATTTAAAAATAAATAGTTATTTCTATAAGAACATTTTATTTAATGAAATCACGTGGTAATATTGCCGTAAATATTGTCGTGTTCCGCTAACTGTGGAGTAGGGCGTTACACTGTCTTAGTTAAGTGCAAATAACTTAAGCTTTTAAAGAACACAGCGCTGCAATTACTCAAGTGCTTACTGTTAGATATGCATTAAAAAGTTTGTGAAACATAAAGGGTGGCATAGCAAAAAAAGAAGAGAGGGAGAAAGGAAGAGAGGCGGGGAGGAAGATAATAAAGAAAGGAAAGAAGAAGAGGATGCGTTCTTCTTAAAAGCTCCTTTTCGGATCATGGTAAGAGCTTGAAATATTTGGCCTGTGCGTCTGCATCCGTACGTAATTTTTTATCCTTCGATGTGGGCTTAACATTGTTAAAAACACATTTTCCCAATTTTTTAATGAAATGATACGTTTTACATAAAAATTACTTTTGATTTTGGCTTTGAGAGTAATAAGAAACATATATGGTATAATAATTCCCACAAACTGTAACAAATATGTATATTACTTTAGTAGCTTCCATTTTGTAATCGAAGTATTAAAATCATTATCCCTGGACGTTTTTTTTACATCTTGTGAAGGAGGTTTCTAATCCTCTACCAGAATATTCAGTAATTTTATGACACACCGTGGTAAATAATCATCAGAAACGTCTGACATATATACTTTTTTTAATAGCAATAGCAATAATCGTACAAAAAATAAATTAGAACTTTAAACTTAACTTGTTTATTTTTATTTGTTACCATAATATTTCTAAGCGATCCCGTCAACATATTAATGCAAATTTATAAATAGCTATGTAGCACAGAAATTCCATGAATGACAATGAAATGACTTTCATTAAAGGAAAAGAGAGGTCAAAACAACTGTTTACTCTTCTGGCTTGTAATTAAATATGTGAAAATTATACTAAACTCTTTCATTTATATAAATCAGAGTATTCTAAAATGCAGCTATGTTCACGGTTATACTGGAAAACAACTCTCATTCCTGATAACGTGGCTCAACAACGTTTGTGCGAAATGTGAGACAGTCAAAAATATTAAAGCGAACAAATACGCGTTCCACATAAAACATTACTCATAAAATTATCTTTGCTTCGGGTAAGTAAACCAATATTTTACAGCAGTGAGTTAGCTGCATTAATAAAATTGGTTAACCTAAATAAACTTTGCTTTGAAAAATATATTTCGTATAATTTACAATTAATTTTGGTTTGTGTGTAAACATCGCATTACGCAACTGTTTCTGGCGTTGTTATGTAAAGCAATGGGACTTGATCTCAGAAAAGTCCCGTTTCTTCATGAAAATACCTTCACGTGGGAAGTCGCACAAAGTCTACATCAATAACTCGAATACAACTAAAATTAAGATAAGACCCGTTTTCCATCTGATTGCTTCAAATTTTTTATAAACAAATGTACCCTTAACATTTATAAGATACATTTTCTATCATTTTTTTTTCAATAAAATTGAAATTTTGTCGAGGTTCTCGTTCGGAAAAAAAGGCCATATGTGCAGAATGAGTCAAAACATCATGAATCACGTGTAAGACATAAACTAGTCTTTTATTTAAGTGTTGAAATAATCACTCACAGTTCCTCAAAATATTTCCGAAAATGCTCCCATAATTTTGAACCCCTTTTCCCCCCTTATATTACACTGAATTGCAGTCTCCTTAGATATGAATTAAATTCAATACAAAGTCATCTGCCAGTTGATTTGGACACTGTAAGAAACTGACTCCTCTTACACTGTGCACGAAGTTTTATGCACCCGAGCATATAAAATATCATATTCGCGATGTGAAGTACAAAACCAGAGAAAATAAGGGATTGGCCTTAATGATGGATTATGAGTTTAGGAGACTAATTTGGTCTCACCTTTGCAATATATTAATCCGGCCAAGTGATTAAGTTTTGGTTCGAAACAGTATCGCTCATGTATGTTTTCTGAAGAAACAAAGACTTAATCATCTTTAAAAGCAACAATGATTTTTGAAATTGAAGTTGTACGTGAGATAAATCATGCACAAATTTGCATTTAATCAATTACCCATGAAAATGTAATGTTTTTATGTGTTACTTTGAGGTAAAAAATTTCGCTCGTGTATCTAGCGAATTTCGAAAGGGAAGTCAAACAAGACGGGACATAACCAATTCCAAAGTTTTTGAAATATGCTTTAATCATATATTTTTATATCGCTTTTAGTTAATCGTGGAAGCTGAATCATCTCTTGTGGACTGACAAAATATTCACTTTCATTGAAGTTTAATAAGTATTATCCAGAAATATTTTGAACATAATGCTTTTAGCTTACTTCCTTTTGGATATTACTTACTAATACCATTACTATTACGATTGTGACGATCATTATCAGAAACTATTTTGGTATGAAGTTCCACGAATAAACAAATACCAAAATGCAATTTCTAACACTTTAATACCAGAGCTATTACAAGACTGGCTCGAATGGCATTTCCACTTGCGACATCCATCACATGCAGATGTGTGGGCTCCAAGGTAGGTGGGAGGTGACAACTTGCCTCTAAACGTGTAGAACAACTACATCCCACATAGCTTTGCACCCTGCAGAAGATAACTGGCAGAATGAGTCATTTAACATTAAAAAAAGGAAACATTACAGTTTATTGGAAACGAGTGAAGTCGTAGAGCTTATATTTATTAGATATTTTTTTTCGGTAAACAGAATATTGCATTTTTTCTGTGATAGAATATTTATAAACAAACGAACACAAAAAATATATTATTTTATTTAGTAGAACGATTATAAATATACAGAATGTGCGATTCACTACAGGACTCTTTTACCTCTTCTGTGACTTCTCGGTAAATATTCTGTTGGATTAGAAACGATGATGAAAACTCAGTTCTTCAGAGATGCCAGTTTAATTAATGAATTCATTAAATCCGTCAGCAATACAGTAGTGTCAGTTCAGACTGTAAAGAGATTTGTATTTCCATTCTCGATCAATTAGCTACTTAAATACCGCGAATACCGTAAAGTGGCATTCGTACTTTATATTGCGTGATTTTACTAGGCACAGCAAAGATAAATTAGGAAATAAAGAAAATAACATAGGCCTAGTATTAATTCAGTAAATGAGAAAGTTTTATTGCCAGGGTGGGTTCTGTGGTGAAATTTTGAGCAACACTTAACGCAGATCACAAATTGTGAACATTTAAATAATAATAATTTGTGTGCATAAACGCGTAAATAATTTACGTTGGAACTATGTTCACCTGATTATGCAGCATGGACGTTCACAGAACCCCGCAAGGAAAAGTCTTCATTCCTCGTGCGTGTCAAACTGTGACATAAAACTTCCTACGATTATTGTATTCGTAGAACCTGCACAGAACATCAGCAGTTTGAAGTGATACGTCAACTTGCTAAATTAAGTGATAAAAACTAACGCACTCATTCTGATGTCGCTTCTGTAACTACACTGGAGAGCGAAAAAACTAGTATAGGCGTGCTAATGCAAATAACAGAGGTATGGAACCAATCAGAGTAATGCGATGCGGTCGGCAGCGCCTATATAAGACAACAAGCGTCTGGCAAAGTTGTTAGATCGGTTACGGCTGCTACAATGGCAGGTTATCAAGATTTAAGTGAGTTTGAACGTGGTGTTATAGTCGGCGCACAGCGATAACATTTGGATGTTCCCGTGATTATCAGGAATCCGGTAAAACATCAAATCTTCGACATCGCTGAGGCCGGAAAAAGATAGTGAACGAACGGGACAAACGACAACTGACGAAAATCATTAAACGTGACAGACGTGCAACCCTTTCTCAAATTGGTGCAGATTTCAATGCTGGGGCATCAAAAAGTGCCAGCGTGCGAACTATTCAACGGTCCATCATTGATATGGGCTTTCGGAACCGAAGACCCACACGTGTACCGTTGTTGGCTGCACGACACAAAGCTTTACGCCTCGCCTGGGCCCGCCAACACCGCCATTGGACTGTTGATGACTGGAAACACGTTGCCTGGTCATCTCGTTTCAATTGTATCGGATGGATGGACGTGTACGGGTATGGAGACATCCTCATGAAACTAAGGACCCTACATGTCAACAGGGGACTGTTCAAGCTGGTGGAGGCGCTATCATGGTACGGGGCGTGTGCAGTTGGCGTGAAAAGGGACCCCTGTTACGTCTAGATACGACTCTGACAGGTGACAGATACGTAAGCATCCTGTCCGATCACCTGCACCCATTCATGTCTGTTGTGCAATCCGACGGACGTGGACAATTCCAGCAGGACAATGCGACACCCAACACGTCGAGAGTTGCTACTGAGTGGCTCCAGGAACACTCTTATGACTTTAGACACTTCCATTGGCCACCTTAATCACCAGACATGAACATTATTGAGAATACCTGGGATGCCTTGCAACGTGCTGTTAAGAAGAGATCTCCACCGCCTCGCACTCGTATGGATTTGTGGACTGCCCTGCAGGATTCATGGTGTGAATTGCCTCCTGCATACCTTCAGACATTAGTAGATTCCATGCCACGTCGTCTTGCGGCACTTCTGCGNTCTGCTTGCTCGCGGGGGCCCTACAAGATATAAGGGAGGTGTACCAGTTGTTTTGGCTCTTCAGTGTAGTTTAACAGGAATGGTTTCATAATATTGGTAATAAACGTATGCTAATAAATATATAGGTAAACTTAAACTGACATTCTTGTATTTTGGATGACGATATGCATGTGTAATTAAAAATTGTTCAGAAACAAAGTATATCAGAATACTTATTTTAGTACTACAATACAATATTTAACTAAGTAGAGGCAGTTACATAAAGTTTATAATATGATAGGCATACTAAGTCCAAAATAATTTAATTTCCAAAAAAAAATAGTGCCACCCAGAACAAATTATCCACAGGAGGCGAAAGTTGATTCATATAGTCCCATCACGTTTAATTTTCGCAGTTGTTTTAAGATTGGTCGTGGGTGGTCGAGTAAAACTGCCACCAGAGTTCACAAACACCGTTATAATCGGCGTACAGTCTGTTTGTAGTATAATAACATTTTTTAAATCAAACATTTGAAAAATTACCCAATGTATGATTTTTTCCTAAATGTCATGTATCACAATCGCGTTTACTTACATTAACAAAAAAGTATCTAATTTGGTTAAGTTGAAACTTTATTTATATTTCATACAAAAAATACAATATTTAATTTCTAACCATAATCAATAAAAACAGAAAATATATGTTTTGGTATTGCGCAATAAGAAGTAGTTCTCACGCGAAACATTGTTAAACTGCGTGCGCACGACTGCGGTGCGTTGTCCCTTTGGCGCAATTTTCTAAACCTAGTTAAGCTTTGTTTGCATGAGGCGGAGGAATACCCAAAAAATATAACAAATCTGGACTTACTGGATGTTCTGTATATGTTGAGCGACACAGCCATTATTGGCGCGTCAAGGCGTGGGAAGCGATCCGTATGAATCTCCGTTTCTCCGGGCCGTGATCAAGCAGATATTGACGGCATAGAAATACATTCAGGGCATTCATCAAAAGGATGACGCCCACCCCCATTAGCGCGTGTTCCCGAGGACTTAATTCGTGGTGTCGAATACCTTTCATTCGGCCAGCACAGTCACCAGACACTTCTCGCCCATTGAACTAGTATGGAACAAACTGGGACGGAAGCTTCAGCAGTCTAAGTGTCTGTAGTATTTGGAGCTGCAATTATAACAATCTAACTGTGCCCACGGCTCCGCTCGCGTTCACTACAGAATTATTGTTGAGGTTTTTTTTTTTAATAAAGTTGAATTTTACTTAGTGTTAATTATGAAGTAAATAATAATTAGACAAATATTTTAAATTTAAACGTACTTTTATTTTTTACATTTTAATATTTTGCATGAAGTCGTGTTGATTTTTTCTTTTACTAATCTAAAGACATCTATTTTAACGGTTATTATTATTTCTTTGTTTCTTTGCTACAGCGGAATTATTAATGTCTTTTTATTCTACACAGCTCTTTACTACATGATATTGTTCCATCTTTAACGGTTTAGACAGTGTATTACAAGAGAGCGCGCTGGCGGCAAACTTTTTTCCGACTTGATTCACTGTTATCGTCACTGCTTACTCCTTATGTTACTTTACGTAACAATATATTTACTAAAACCTGGCCAGTAGAATATAGCCATGAATAAAAAAAAAACACGTAAATCGGATAAGTGGTTCTCGAGTGATAAGCACACTAACAGACAGACAGACAGAGAGACGTTGAGTTTTATAATATGTATAGACTTGGGACGATCTTCCACAGGATAACAATATACTTACTTTGGCTCCATGCCATACCGTATTAACGCGTATGTCCATGCTAGGTGGGATGCTACATTTCTCCTGAATATACTAATATACTGTAACATTTTGCCCGAATAAACTGCTAGTATATCTTGTTGATAATCTCAGTGGTTTGTAACATCGTTACCATTCCCTGTGCTCATGTGCCACAATTTTTTCGGCAATGAGTGTACTTTTCTTTACTTGTTTACGTTAAATTCAGTTTTTCATATATTAATTTTTTCTTTCTTTATAAAAATAAATTTAGTTTTGCAATACGAAGAGAAAGACACGCCTATATTTTGGATGTACATTTTAGGAGAAAAAAAAGCACATATTCAACATATTTATGAGGAACTGTATTAATTTTATCTGGTAAATAGAGAATATTGAGGACTGGAATGTTTACGAGTTTAAAGGCTGAAAGACTACAAAATCTGAGTTCCTACCGTTCCTCCTCGATCAACATTAATTTATAAAGAAAGTAGCCGGAATGCAATCGTCGCCGAATCCTGGACTTGAACCTTGACCTCCACGCCAGGAGCTGGATACGTGGCCGGTAAATTTCTGCTGACGATAAACTAGTCACATTTCGTTTGCTAAATACTGTCACATGCGCGAATTATTGGTGACTTATTTTACGTTTGTTAAACACGGTCACATGCGCGAATTACTGGTAATTTATTTGACGTTTGCTGGAAATGAGGCATATTCGGAGGGTAAAAACCAAAGCACCTTTTTTGGTTACAAGCAAACTGTGATTGCAAAAGAAAAAAAAAACGTTAGTGTCATATTATAAAGTTAACGATGTGTCGTGTGTCACCTTTCTTGTTTAACACTACGTGATTGACATACTGACTGAGTGTTCCCTCAGAGTTCGGCCGTCGAACTGGCTTCCACTCCGTCAGCG
>NQII01002060.1:14916-88623 GCA_002778355.1 Clitarchus hookeri
TTACGGTAAATAGGACCACCACGAGTCAGGCGAAGCACCCTGGTGTGCCTAGGGCTGTGCAATATACATTTTTCAATATCGTTTCGCAACCTGACCGTACCGGTACCCGTGCGATGTATCGCTTTCAGAGATTATTGAAAACCGATGGCGTTGCATTGCAAATATTGGTCGTATTGATATCGTAAATATAGCTTATCACCAACAACGATAAGCGACACGTTGCCCTACACTGTTGGAACTTATCGCAGTTGCGATATTTCAGAATATTGCTTCGTGATCGACATATTACCATATCGCACAGCCCAAAGTGTGCCAACTCACGAAGATTATTAAAAAAACCACGTACGTAGTTTTAGGTTTCACTGTTGATTTATAACCTCTCCGCTTTGTGCCGGCACGCTGATTGGGGGACGTCTAACCTAATCTCACATCCGAATAAACTACACACGCATCCGTGGAGCACAAGGATCCGAACACGCCAACTCTTCCTGATCCCAGGGGGCACCTTAGCGATTTCGACCACGGAGATGGCATTTTTATCAGAGCGATAGTTAGTATTCTTGTTGAAATGGCTTAGTTGATAATCAGGGTTTGTAACGTACTTGTCAAAGTACGGGTTTCGGTTTGCCACCAAGTTGTGTTGTATTTGCTTGCGAAATATTTAGGCATAATATTTTTACACTATATAGGTTGCCATTATGCTGTCCGGAACCAAAGCTGATAATGGCGTATTATCGAATAACTTTTGTCTAGGATAACTTTAATGACGAACTTGATCATGGGTAAGTTTAATGTAGAATATGTTTTACAGTTACATTTTTAAGTGGCAACGTTATTTATATAATACATTATGTTATCACTTGTATGATAAAGCACGGGGGGAAAAGGCTTCTTATTATAATATAGGCGCAATTAGATTGATGTATCTAGTTATAAAAAACTATAAAACTGCCTGTCATGAAATCGGTTCAGACTAAGGAAAAGAGTTACGTTGTCATGTAAAAATATAACTCAGAATAAAGAGCAGCACATTTAACTATCAACTACGAAGAACGTAATGAAATGTGGCAAATAAAAGCCGTAGAAAATAAAATTCACTCATGAACTCTTATATCTATGTAAAGGTTAGTCTGAACTCCGTAATCTTACAGTGGATGTCGAGGGTATGTATGACTCATGTATGGTCCTCTCCATATAATATATGACACTGTCACACGAGGAACAACCATATGTAGATAAGCAGTAGTTGGGGAAGTCCTTTCCAAAGTGTGATACCCCATACTGTTTTTTAACCAGCTTTAAATACAGTTAGGTCTCGAGTCATCATTTTGATTGTTAACACTGTGGGCTGACGTTCTGACATGTTTTACCTACTGATATCGCCTGCAAGTATGCAACCTGCCGTACGCTTCATCTCGCGGGATTGCTTACTCCACCAGGCGCTAGCGGCAACATGAAGATTCCTGAACCATATCCATTTGCACTCACGTCGCGTGTGCTTCGCATTTCGGTCAACTAACGTGCTGTTTATACTTGGCCTTGGCTTCAGGCTGGTTAAAAACGCAGCGTTAAGGCCTCACTGGGAAGGGACGTTGATATCGGAAAAAAAAAATTCGATTATGTATATATATTGGTTATTTATAAAAGTATCGTTTCACAAAACGACATACCGAAAGAAAAATATTAATCTTCGGTAGGTACATCGAAATTCGGCATTTTATGTGTTAAAGACTTGGCGAATGTAAAATCTCCCGTTTCCCATGCCCTTTCATTCCGGCGCTGCTCCATACTCACCTCGCTTCACCCTCAACGACTCTCAAGACCTCGATGTTAAGAACCACTCAAATATCTTCACTCGCTCACTAAGTGTCGTGTTTACAATTATACAGATATCAACTACAGTCTATTCGCGGTATCTTCAAATTTTTGAATCAAACTTTTGAAAAATCATCCCATGAATGACGTGTTTGGTTGCTTTCTTAATATGTAATGTATTACAAGCGTTTATATTTCGGTTAACTTTTAAGTGTAATCGGAAGTTTGCATGTGTTTTAGCTATAAGTTATAATATTTCATTTATAATTAATATCAATAAAAACAGGAAGAAAATAGGCGTGTTGATAATGGCCAGTAAGAAAGATTAGTCACGGAAAAAAATATTTGTTTGCTTGAGGTGCAGGAATAGCATGAGAGTGTAACATAAACAGTGCTTTTGAAAAGTTGGGAGCGACGATGAGTTGACTATAGTCATTGGTTGCTTACTATCATAGCGGGAGGCGATGACTGCTGCTACGTTTTGTTGAGTGATCGTTATTGGCTCGGCATTCAACAAAAGGTTTCAAATAGCGCGTGGACAAATTGCACAATAAGCATGAACGTTGGAGTTTTTGAATTATAGCTTGTCACTAAATGAATACGAGAATTTTTGAGTTCCCTAATGTTCAGTATACGAAAAGAAAAATCGTTTTGACAGTTTTAGTATTTTTTTTCTTGTTAATGTTTACTTTTGATGTTATATGTAGTGCATATGCTGTGAAAAATGCTCCTGAAATTGGTAATTAGTGAGCGAGTGAGTGAAGCGATTTGGGCGGATATTAACACCGAGGGCTTGAGAGCCGATGAGAGTGAAGTGAGATTAGTATGGAGCAGCGCCGGAATGATTATAAAGGGAGGGAGGGGGAGATCCCCGAGAATACCCGCTGACCAACAGCATATCGTCTGGCACTGTTCCCACATGCGAAAATCCGGGAGTGACCACGCCAGGAATCTAACCCAGTTTTCCTAGGTGGTAGACGAGTAGTCTAACCACTACACCACCGCGGCCCCCTAAAATTGGTAGACTGCTTATACAGTACAGCAACGAAGTCAGTGGAAATGTTTTGTAATCAGTGTTACATAATTGTGTTTACTAAACTTTAAGATATCTAAAAATTATTATAGTGTGGAAGTACTTGATATGCTGAGGTGAAAAGTTCGTATTGTCAAATTCACTGTAAAAAGTATTCTGAGTGGCCTATTTGCTGCTCCCTCCTACCATTATGTTACACACACACACGCGCGAGGCGTATAGAACTGAGTTAAAATACTGTTTTAAAAAATAGTTTAAAAAAAAAGTTTTCTTTCGAAAAAAATAATAATATATATACTTATTAAAACAACCATGGATTTTAAGTATTTGGATAAAATTGGGAGTATACAACCCAAAATAACAGACAGTGTGTTAACAGTTCTTTCAAACAATTTGATTATTACACTGTAAAAAATGCATAAGTACGCGTAATTTCAATACGTAGGAGAATTGTGAACAGGGCTGTTATGATTAGCCAGTTCACCCTAATAGCAGACACGGNTTTCAATTTCACTCAGTTCAATTCCAATTCTTAGAAGGTTTAATCTCGAGCCACACTTTACGGTGCGGTACCCCGAGAAAACCTAGGCGCTAGCGGCAACATGAAGATTCCTGAACCATATCAATTTGCACTCACGACGCGTGTGCTTCGCTTTTCGGTCAACTAACGTGCTGTTTATACTTGGCCTTGGCTTCAGGCTTGTTAAAAACGCAGCGTTAAGGCCTCACTGGGAAGGGACGTTGATATCGGAAAAAAAATTCGATTATGTATATATATTGGTTATTTATAAAAGTATCGTTTCACAAAACGACATACCGAAAGAAAAATATTAATCTTCGGTAGGTACATCGAAATTCGGCATTTTATGTGTTAAAGACTTGGCGAATGTAAAATCTCCCGTTTCCCATGCCCTTTCATTCCGGCGCTGCTCCATACTCACCTCGCTTCACCCTCAACGACTCTCAAGACCTCGATGTTAAGAACCACTCAAATATCTTCACTCGCTCACTAAGTGTCGTGTTTACAATTATACAGATATCAACTACAGTCTATTCGCGGTATCTTCAAATTTTTGAATCAAACTTTTGAAAAATCATCCCATGAATGACGTGTTTGGTTGCTTTCTTAATATGTAATGTATTACAAGCGTTTATATTTCGGTTAACTTTTAAGTGTAATCGGAAGTTTGCATGTGTTTTAGCTATAAGTTATAATATTTCATTTATAATTAATATCAATAAAAACAGGAAGAAAATAGGCGTGTTGATAATGGCCAGTAAGAAAGATTAGTCACGGAAAAAAATATTTGTTTGCTTGAGGTGCAGGAATAGCATGAGAGTGTAACATAAACAGTGCTTTTGAAAAGTTGGGAGCGACGATGAGTTGACTATAGTCATTGGTTGCTTACTGTCACAGCGGGAGGCGATGACTGCTGCTACGTTTTGTTGAGTGATCGTTATTGGCTCGGCATTCAACAAAAGGTTTCAAATAGCGCGTGGACAAATTGCACAATAAGCATGAACGTTGGAGTTTTTGAATTATAGCTTGTCACTCAATGAATACGAGAATTTTTGAGTTCTCTAATGTTCAGTATACGAAAAGAAAAATCGTTTTGACAGTTTTAGTATTTTTTTTCTTGTTAATGTTTACTTTTGATGTTATATGTAGTGTATATGCTGTGAAAAATGCTCCTGAAATTGGTAATTAGTGAGCGAGTGAGTGAAGCGATTTGGGCGGATATTAACATCGAGGGCTTGAGAGCCGATGAGAGTGAAGTGAGATGAGTATGGAGCAGCGCCGGAATGATTATAAAGGGAGGGAGGGGGAGATCCCCGAGAATACCCGCTGACCAACAGCATATCGTCTGGCACTGTTCCCACATGCGAAAATCCGGGAGTGACCACGCCAGGAATCTAACCCAGTTTTCCTAGGTGGTAGACGAGTAGTCTAACCACTACACCACCGCGGCCCCCTAAAATTGGTAGGCTGCTTATACAGTACAGCAACGAAGTCAGTGGAAATGTTTTGTAATCAGTGTTACATAATTATGTTTACTAAACTTTAAGATATCTAAAAATTATTATAGTGTGGAACTACTTGATATGCTGAGGTGAAAAGTTCGTATTGTCAAATTCACTGTAAAAAGTATTCTGAGTGGCCTATTTGCTGCTACCTCCTGCCATTATGTTACACACACACGCGCGAGGCGTATAGAACTGAGTTAAAATACTGTTTTAAAAAATAGTTTTTAAAAAAAGTTTTCTTTCTAAAAAAATAATAATATATATACTTATTAAAACAACCATGGATTTTCAGTATTTGGATAAAATTGGGAGTATACAACCCAAAATAACAGACAGTGTGTTAACAGTTCTTTCAAACAATTTGATTATTACACTGTAAAAAATGCATAAGTGCGCGTAATTTCAATACGTAGGAGAATTGTGAACAGGGCTGTTATGATTAGCCAGTTCACCCTAATAGCAGACACGGNCGCGTAATTTCAATACGTAGGAGAATTGTGAACAGGGCTGTTATGATTAGCCAGTTCACCCTAATAGCAGACACGGATCCAATAATTTTGTATTTACGGTCCACACTTCTTAATATAATTCTTAATTCCAGTTAATGAAAAATCACGATAAACCTGCTCTTTTGGACACTTCCATTTAGTTATGTAATTTATTAAGGCTAGCATATTAACACAGTTTATATTGAAATTCCAAATTAAGCACGCAAATATAAGTTTAATCTTGCCGAACACTGAGCGTTTTAAACAGTTTTAATGCTTGCCTCGAATTATCAGTTTCCTGCGATCAACTCCTACTTATGAGCTCTAGTTTGCTTACCTAGGCGGTGTTTTTATTTCGCAAGATATAACATATAAGGAGTTGTCTTAGCGTTTAAGGAAAAGCCGAAACAGCACACAGTTAATTAGGCGTTACATGCACCTGTACATAGAACATGGGGCATGTCTTGACATAGCTAGCGTATTCTTGTTGACTGCCTTCAATAGAGAGACATTTAGGATATTTTGGTGACCGGTAGATTAGTGTATTGCTATTATACGCGTTTCAGTCAGAACAGATGCGAATTTGGCCCTGTGCATTTCTTTAGCATAATATCTTATGCTGCATTAAACTGTACATGTTTACGTAGTTAGAAACAGCTCGAGAAAAACTTCACTCTGGCAAAATATTTGGTCACAATGTTAGAAAAAAACATTTATCTGGTATAGTGCCCATTTTATTTTTCGTATTGGCTTCCGAAATCCTTTAGAATTCAAATTAAGGATCCACTGGTACCACCTACCAGTGCACAAAGAACGGGTGGATTAATGCGGACCTTTTTATTGACTAGCTGCACAACATCAAAAAACACGCAACTGAAACTGATTTTATTCTTATACTCCTAGATAACCACAGCAGTCATACTTATATTGTGGCCTTGGCCTGCGACGCCTGTAAAACAAACTTCATTTGTATAATACCACTTCCACTTCACGCGTCACATGGATTTGACTTTATTTAGCCCTCTAAAGAGTGTTCTTCACAACACAATCTTTACATAACCAGACCAGGTCATGGAAAAATGATCGAATATGACATTGCAGAGCTTTTAAATAAAGCCTTTGAGAAAGTAGCCTCGATGCGGAAGGGAGTTTCATGTTTTCACTCTGCTGGAATATTTCCATTTTACCCGAATAGGCATAGTGAAGAAGATGTTGCCCCTACCAACCAAGTAAGGAAGTTCACGATTGAAAGTAGTCCTGAACCTGGATCTCGTAATTCTTCACCATCACTTGAACCTCGCCATGCGTCAGATAATGAAGTCGGACCATCAACACCTGCTGGGCGAGATAGGCAACCACACGAACAACTTTTCTCAGCTTCCGAGACATCAACATCTGATACAAGCACATTTTTACTATATATACACACACACACACACACACACACACATATATATATATATATATATATATATATATATATATACAATGCCAAAGAAGATGATTCACAAAACTTAGAAAGAAGCAGAAAAAAATGTTATCTCATAAACAGCATTCGGAAATTCTGACAAGCACACCGGTGAAACGAAAATTAGACGAAGCACAGGCAAATAAGCAAATGAAGGAAGAAAAGAAAGCGCACAGAAGAAAATAAAACCTGCAAATGCCATTCGAAGATATATTGAACAATCATTGCAAGAAAATGAAGGGAAAGGAAGAAAAAAATAACTGAAGAAGCAATGAACACCAGATTCACCTGGGGAATCAGAAGAAAACGTTTCCAACCTTTGTGATAGTGATGATAAACCGGAAGAAGTTGATTGGAGAATTTTACCCACACTTGGCCAAGGATCTAACAAATTATGTTGCATCTGTGAAGAAGTAGGGGAGACAAATAATTGTGGTACAGATGTTGTTTTGTGTTCGCCTTGGCATCACGCGGAGTGCACTGACGCGGGTACCTCAAAATATTATCTTTGTTATTATTGTGAATCTGCTGTGAACTGAAAGGAAAAAAAGAGACTTCAGATGTTACCAAATTGTTAGGCGTTTCTTCTGTTAGTATCTAAAATAAAAATGTCAGTTGTTTTGGCACAAATGCGTTACTTTGTTATATTAAGCCCTTTTTTAATCCTTGTCCCAAACTTAGCTTTAACTGATCGCTACTATCCAACGTTACCAAACCCTGCGCTTATGGCATACTTGACCCTGCAGTCCTTTTCGTTGTCTGGGGTGATGTCTTTTTTTACGAATTTGGTGACTATATCTTAAACGGTTCGGAAATTACTGTTAACTATTTTTATACGTGCGCTTAAGGCATACCGGACCCTTCGGTCCTTTTCGTTGTCGGGGGTGATTCCAATGTTACGAATTTGGTGACTATAGCTTAAACAGTTCGGATATTATAGCCCACTTTGCTTATAAGTAGGCTTAGGGCATACTTGACCCTGCGGCCCTTTTCGTTGTTGAGGGTGATGTCTATGTTATGAATTTGGTAGCTGTATCTTAAATGGTTCGGAAACTACAGTCAACTATGCTTGCAGGTGGGTTTAGGACATACTTGATGCATGCGTGCAGTGCGACTCTATGCTAGCGTGCGTGGGCAGGCTTCATTCCGTGTCGTGCAGGTGGAATGATAGAGGACGCCAGAAGGAATATGAGAAAACCAAGGTGGAATGACAGAGCACGATACTCGTCCCCACCAAGACGCCAAGTGAAAGGAGACAGAAGGAATATGAGAAAATCATGATGTAATGACAGAGCATGATGAGAGAAGTGGCATGATGGGGCAATAAACTCGAACATTCTTCAGACAAGATGGATGGTGCTGGCATGGAATGACAGAGCGTTAATGTTAAGGTAACCCCTCAATCCCTCAACCCCTCATCACCAAAAAGGAGTCACTCAGCCACATTCTGGAGTCATGCTATTTTCGGACTGAGTGACTCATATGAAATTAGGTAAAAAAAAATTTCTGCGGGAATTTTTTTGGTTTTATGGGAAATTAGGGAAATTTTGGGTTTTTTGAGGGGAAAAAAGGGGAATTCTGAGGGTATCAAGGGGAAATGGTCGCCTTTGGCGCGGAATGACAGAGCAGGAGGTTGACTCGTGACGTCATACATGATGGCTGCCAGCTCGTCCCCTCGTTCCAATCCAGGATCCAGGTAGCTAGGAATGTCCATAATCTAACTACTTACATGTGGTTTACCACCGGTACTTATCTTACTCATAGGCTATTCACGATAAAATGAGAACTTTTGAAAGCCCTCCCATTTGGAATAATAACCATTAAATATATTTTACTTTAGTCTTGGACGTTAATTTACGAGTGCGGTGAAATCTGCGTACTGTGTTTATTACTTAAATGGCAATATTTATTTTAAAAAGTAGTTAAAGGATAAAAAATGGCTGAAATAAAAATGTAACTCGGGCCTAGTAGGCGAGCACCATTCCTCCACCACCCGTTGTTACGTACAAATTGTTATTATTTTCAGGTGTAAGCACAGATCTTCTCCACGCAGCTGGAGTAGCCGCGGTTCCAAAGCATTTAGCCGGGAAGAAGAGAAGATCTTCGAGCCCCCTCCCCTTTCCAGGGGACGCTAGTGATCGGGAGCATCACCGTGCTATCTGTATTCAGGGGGGAGGGCGGGGGCACGAACGTGCAGGAGTGGCAAACGCTTCCCGCACAGCAGTGCTTTCGCGTTTCTTATCCCCGGTTTAGTGTTCGCAACTCCGGCTGCAGGGTGGGTATGAGAGAGGGTGGGATTAGGCGCTCTCGGTAGTTCGGGCCGAACCTCTTCTCCACCCCTCCAACCAAACAGGCAGTCGCCTCCCTCCGTCATCGCAGAAACTATCATGTAATTACGAAGTTCGAGCCCGGGGGCTAACGATCTAATCTCCTTAGTTCTCCGGCGCTGCAGCGGGTCCGTTCTCCGATATTCCCTGCCCCAGCTCGCAGCTTCTCGAAGACTAGTGCCAGAAAACACGGGCGCCCGTGGTTGCTGCACCCTGAGAGGTGGCTGCGAAGTTTGATGTTCCGCGTCGTCTGCTAACACCATTATGCGCCCCCGTGTTACGCCAACTTACGTAAGCGGGACGTGAGTTGGCAGCGCTGCGTGAGGGAGTGCTAACTCTAACCTAACTATGGCCCTGGCCGTCGATCTGGATGTATCGTGTAAGGGTATTCGTTGAGGAAATTTGTTGTCGAACACTATGCTTTTCTTTCCCACATGACTATCCATTTTTCAGCCTACGTCTTTTATAACTACCCACCAGTTTCAGTTGATAGGTCCCACGGCATTAGAATGTAATTAAATAACGCGAGAAGCTACAATGTAGATTCATCACGAGAAAAGTCTAAAACATACATACGATTTTTGTGTAAACATTTTTGTAGGAGTTGTATACTTCTTCGGAGTTGGAAGTGAAGCAGTTAATTCACCGCAAACAGAAAGTGTTTGCGATACAACGCTGAGGGCCTAGACAATGTACAATCACACAGATCTGGGAGTCACTGGAAAAATGCTACTTTTGTCAAGTTATTGTATGGACACGACTGAGTTTGCCTTAAATGTTTCACGTGACATTTTGTGACGCGGAAGCTTAATCGGTTTTCTGCCGACGGATTATCAAGGAGCGTGTCAAGAGTAATAAAATGAAGTTGCTTTTTTCTTTCCGCAAAGAATTCTCGCAAACATTTGTCAACGAAGTTTTAAAATATCTGCAGGTAGGGAAGACTCGCTACTCTCGAGGCGTCAGTGTGTTATACGAGGGCAAATCAATAAATAAGTTACACTTCCACGTTATGGCCATGTATGAAACCACCTATACATAGGCAACACGGCTATGACAACATACAATGTAAGTTCACTTTTCCACATAGTCCCCAAGAGACTGTAAACATTTCTCGGAACTGTCAACCAACTTTTCTATTCCGGATGCGCAGACATCTCCTCCAGCTCTATGTAACCACCCGGAGACAGCTGCTTTCACCTCCTCGTCGTTTCGGAATCGTCGTCCACCGAGATCCTTTTTCAGCTTACCGAAAACATGAAAATAGCATGGCGCTAAGTCTGCACTGTAATAAGGATGTTGCCATACCTCCCACTTGAATCGCTGCAGCAGTTCGGACGTTTGGCGGGCCGTGTGAGGTGTTGCGTTATCGTGCAACAGAATCACACCGGCGCTCAATTTTCCCCGGCGCTTCTCTTTAATTGCTATACGCAACCGTTTGGTTACATAGCGCTGGAGGAGATGTCTACGCATCCGGAATCGAAAAGTTGGTTGACCGTTCCGAGAAATGTTTACTTACAGTCTCTTGGGGACTATGTGGAGAAGTGAACTTACATTGTATGTTGACATAGCCGTGTTGCCTATTTATAGGTGGTTTCATACATGGCCATAACGTGGAAGTGTAACTTATTTATTGATTTGCCCCCGTAAAACATGCGCAAGTCCACACGAATGAACCTCAGATGTATTACGTGTTGTCCAACTTCAAGCATTCCGGTTACTTTTTTTCTGAAATATTTTATGTAACACCTGTAATAAATTAGGGTTTCATCTTCAATTTCAAAGATATTTATCTCTGTTTGAAGTCTGTCGAATTATGTTTTCGATTTAATGTCTAAACTGCAAAACCGCAGCCGTAGGCTCGTCTAAGTTATCAAGTTAAAAATTGTGTGAGTAAATTTATATCTACCATGTTATATATATATATATATATATATATATATATACATACATACACGTCAACTACCACAAACTTTGCAGTCTAAGCCCCAAAAAAGGTTATCCTTCACCGTTCATTCCCTGTACTCTTTGGCGTGAATGCATTTATAGCATTACTTCTACACCATGCATAGAAAAGTCGTCATTTAAATTGAAAATGAAATTTCTCATTGTTATGTTTTCAACGTTGAAGCTTTTCTGCAAGAGGAGTGATTGGGACTTCAGAAAACTGAATTACGTAACAAACAGTGCATCTGCAAAAAGTCCCAGTACTTCATATTAATTACAATGCTTGCAAATTAATTTGTTTGGCGTTTGCGACAATGCGATAAAGGTTATGTAGATATTAAAGAGTCATCATGGCAATAGGCACAGCAAATCTATGTCTACTGACTATAAAGACACTAAACATTTTAAAAGCCACGTCGACGATCGTAGAGGACTTGTGACGCGGCCCAATTGTGAAAGTCATTAATAAGGTTCTCTGCCAGGAAGTGATAGCGCTTGGTTTTTACAGTTTCTCTGCTGCCAGGAACTCATTGATAACAAGCGCCAATTCCTGGACTTCGTTTGGAGCGGCGCGGACAACACACTCGTTGGTCTGAGGAGCAGCGAAACGTCCTGTGGAGCGAATAGTCATGTTACATCATCTGGGACACTGATGGATGTATGTATGCGGCCCTGGCGGATGCTTGGCGAACGACAGTCACCTGCGCGTGTTGTTCCGACGTCCACCTGGGCCACTGCACTCGTTCATTTCTTCTCTTATCGGGAGCTCAATTACGCGAGCAACGCCAGTCGGGTGTGGCGGAGTTAAACGATATTCTGATGACGTTCATTCGCGGTTACTACCGACGTTTCTGAGGCCCTGCTAAATTTCTTCTCTCGGGCCATTCCTCCGCGTTACGTAAACAAAGCTACACCGAGTTAAGGGTTTATTCTACTCAGGTCGGGAACGAACCAAGATATTTCCCGCGGGAGAGTTTGTCAAAGGGAAAAGCTTCCACAGCAAGTTGCACTGCTGTCACAAAGAGGCCGCTTTTAAGCTGGCGGTAAAAGGAGAAATTAAATTTATTTGTGTGTAAAAGTTCGTGTTGGCTCGAACTGTGATATATACGTTTCTCAGCAAAATTTTAAGTACTGACTTTATATCGTAACCGTCATTCACGTCCTCCAGTGGTGCTTACAAGTAAATAAAAAAAAATCTGTTTCAATGGAAAAACGTTACCAAATTACGTGCGAGTTAAATAGAGCCGTCATAAAAAGCAAATTTGTATTTTTTCTCCTTTCCGTTAAGGAAACTGTGCAGGAAAGCCTTAAAATAAATATTTTTAGCCATTTCACTTTTTTTTGGTTATTTTGTCATGTTTAAATAAAGTAATTGTGAAAGTCAACGTTTTGCTAAATACATTTTACGACAGAACATTAAACATGTGAACATGTTTCACTATATTTCCACTCAAGTGCGATGAACAAAGCTTATTCCGTACGTAGGTTCTAACACAATACGCATTGGAAGATTTCACACAGTTATATTCACTGAATGAAAATAGCAACTATTCCGTTTACTTAGATACAAAACGGAGAAATATTGTACACACGCGACATCAGTCGGGTGCATTGATGTCGCATGCGACCCGATTTCTTCGTTTTGTATCTAAGTAAATGGGATAATTGCAATTTCAATTAAATGGCGGCGAATATATTTAGTTGCCAAACTAAAAGCATGGAGCTTACCATCCGCAGTAGAATAAACATTAACCAAGTCTAGAAAATTACACCGCATTCCTGCGCTTTCAGTTTAATAATATTTTGCGTAAGAAATGTTTCTTACTAGCCAAAGCCACCACACTTATTTTCTCAATGTTTTTATTCCTACTAGCTATAAGTGAAACATTACAATTTATTAACAAAATATAAGTTTAGTATTACCAAAAAATAAAAAGCTTTTATGCCAACACAAGTATAAAATGGTTGTGATGTACGACACATTAGCAAACAACTAAGCACGTCATGCGTGGGGTGATTTTTGAACGGTGTAATACAAGTGTGAAGAAAACACGAATAGACTACATAGGCAGGTAACCCCTACACTTCTTGGATAATCCATTAGTATTATAATAATCTGCGTTCTGGCATAAAGGGGTAGGTGCCAGGCGCCAGCCTGGCCGACATCATGCTCTGTCATTCCGGTAGGTCGGCGGCCAGCTTGGCTCTGACTGACCTTGACACATGACCTTGACTCTGTGCCTGTAACCTTGAATAACCTTGAAATAAAAAAAAATTCAGAAAAATTATAAAATTTCAAAACTATCTATAAAAAATCAGGCACTTACAACAACAAAAAATTATTAACATTTTTTTAAAAAGATGTACATGTAGGAGGTACGGGGGTTCGATGACAAGTGGATCGACTAAGCCCCTGACACGACCGGCCCTCGCCAGATCGACCAGTGTCCATCTCGTCAGCCATGTTAGATGGTAGTTACCTTGACCTTTGACCTTAACCCCGATAACCTTAAAGCCAAAAAATAAAAAAAATCCCAAGAAATATTAAAACTTTAAAAATCTATAAAAATTTTAAAACATTTATTAAAATTTATTTTTAAAAATACACATTTTCAGAGGCCCCACCACGACCGACCCTCGTCAATTTTTTTTTGTATTTATTTAATCGGTCAATTACTAATGTTCGCTCGACCCCTTCCATGCCATGCCATATATAGTGTTAATTTGTATTTAGTATCACTCACTAGAGCGCACTGGTAACATGTTTCAACCCCCAAAGATATATTTCTGTCGACAAGAGTGCTATCGACCTGTACCTAATGGCGATGAGGTCAAGTAAATCGTAATATTAATTTTTTTTATTTATTCTTAAATACTGGTATTTTTTAAAAATATTTAAAAAAAATGTTTTTTTATATAAAGCGGGTTTTTTTATAAAATAAATTAAACAACATATTTTTTACACAAAATTTATTTTACACATATTGAAATATACATAATCAGCAAAAATGCAATAATTTTTATTAACCTTCTTCGAACAGAGACCAAATTGCATGTTTTATTTTTAATCTGCAGATCTTCAATTATGATTTTTGGGTATCTCGTAGAAGGCTGAGCAAGTCATGTAAGGCGGTAAGCAGCAGTGCTCTGCGAAGGGCCGCACAAATCACAGGGTCGCTACGAAGACCTTCGACACAAGCAGCATCAGAAGCACCAGTACTTGTCTCCGATTCACCATTCATCACATTATCATTGCAGTGAAGACTTAACGCCTCTTTGATCGATGGCTCTATGATGCAAGTACCAACATCCGGCTCATCGACACCAGGTCTGTCAGTAGCAGAACCTGCATCAGCAGCCTCGGAAGTACACATTGCTGGACGTCGACGAGTGGGTGCAGGTTCATCACTGGAACCGGGGGCAGAATCATCTGTGATGGGTACTCACACGAGTGCCTGGAATCGGCGATGCACTCGGCGGCGATTAGTCGTCTAGCTGGTGGCATCCTTCTTGGATCCAGGTTGCAAAGAGTGGACCGTTGGTTAGTGCCCTGCCTGGAGCGAATCCATGATACTGTCTTGCACGTGGATGGTAGCATGAGTCCGTGCCGAGGCGATGATTTAGTCCACGGTGCAGGGAAGCTGCGTCTGTGGCGTCATGTGAAACACTATGCAGGCCGATGCTCCCGGACAGTCCAATTGAAACTGCGTTGGTTCATAGACGATTGGAAAATGTGCGATTCGTCAGTGCTGCATGCCGCTCCCATCGCAGGTCTCGGCGTAGGTGCGCAGATATCCACCTTCTGCGATGAAACTATACACCATGCTACCATAGTATGGTTTGGTGCTTGCATAAATGTTCGTAGAACAGAATGGACTCATGGGGACGATCATACCTCTAGCTGTCGACTAAACGAGTTCGTTGATTTTTCCCACTTATATATAATCAGGATGAGATCAGGTGTGCCACCATGCGAAAAAATTACTAAATTCTCTCACATTTCGAGAAGATCGGGTGACATCGTGTCTAGTAGTTAGCAGTCGATACCTGGTCCAAGTACGAGGCACACCATTTGCGTAGCAGCTGCACGTTCTTCAGTGTGTGGACCCAGTCAGGTTCTGACTCACCACAGACATGATGATGCGAATAGCCATAAAGTCCCGTCAGCTTGCACAGCAAAGGACATCCATACTCGGCCTGCACTTCGATTATTTCCACTTCAAATTTAGACGAGTCGCTAATCCATTTTTTCTGCTCAGGTCCTGCTACGTAAATCGGGACCAGTATTTTGATGGTCTTGTCCCGGAAACTGCACGATACAAGCTGGCAATGAAGTATCAGGCAGAATTGACGATACTGCTGAGCCCATGAAGAGACGAAAACTTGATGTACAGACAGATCGGGACGATGGACCGGATGCGGATTTGCCAAACACGAAGAAAGTACAGAAGAAAGTATTCAAACCCAATGCACAGGTTCGCAGGTACCCATGATAGTACACATCTCGCAAAAATGATACGACATACAGTACATACAGGCATAATGATAAATTGTTCCTTTGTGCTGATGAAATAGAGTTTCTACCGCGGTGGGATCATCCGAGTTAACGATTACAAGACACGTGGAACCCCCGGGAGATGAACTTGTATTTAGCAATGATCTCAGGGAGTTTACAGAATCTGACCTGCTGGAATACAAGACATTGCTGGAACTCATGCATGGACTTTACCATGATAAGAACACTGAAACACGTGTTTATAAGGACGCATATCATTAAAATTCTACATTCTCGCAGACCTCTTCTGCGGCCTAGCACTGAAAAGCGGCGAAGGTCTGAAGAAAATTTACGACGACAGGAACACCAACTACGTATTCTGGGACGTCCCGAACGAGCTGGTCGATAGACTACGACTACTGCTCGCTTCGCAAAGGGTTGGAAATTACTCTCACACTAACAAGATAATTTCAATCGTAGAAGAACTTAAGGAGTGAGGCTATATAGAAGGAGCCGATTGGGAATTCGGAATCGCCAGTGAACTTCACACATCTGCGAGACGCAACTACCGTCGCCGCAAGGTCGTGATATGTGGGATGAATGACCCATTTCAAGCCGACCTCGTCGAGATGATACCATATGCTCGGGTCTACAAGGGCTACAAATAAATGTTGACCTGCATATAGCAAATTCGTCTGGGCCAGGCCGGTCAAGTCGATGAATGCCTGTGATGTCACCGAGGCCATGGATGATGTGTTGCTTGAAGGACGCATCCCGACTAATCTACAAACCGACCAGGGCAAGGAATTCTACAATGCAATGTTCAAGGCCCCGATGGAGATGCATAACCTAAATCATTATTCCACATACAGCAATCTCAAAGCTTCTAACGTCGAGAGGTTCAACGGGACTCTGAAGGGCAAGATGTGGAGGCATTTCGCTGCGAATGGCTACAACAGGTGGTTGGATATGCTCCCAAAACTCGTACGCGGGACAATTCTACCGTGCACTCTACCACACACATGAAGCCCGAAGATGTGAAAGACAAATCCATACTTCGAACATTGTACACTGACATAAAAAGGAGGGACCCACGCAAGCCTAAAGCCAAGGTTGGAGACCTGGTGTGCATATCCAAACAGAAAGGCATCTTCGAGAAAGGATTTACAACGAATTGGAGCCCCGAACGTATACGGAACTATGCTCCGAGGACCTACTTTCTCGAGGGTCTGAATAATGTTCCCATCTGTGGTGGTTTCTACGCAGAGAAGATCCGTCTTACAAAGTTTTTAGATGTGAATCTGGTCGAGAAGGTGCTGAAACGACGTAATGGACGGTCGTATGTCAAATGGCAGGGTTTCTCAGCTGACTATCATTCCTGGATCGTCGATGCGGACATCGAGCGATGAACACCGAAGATTGCAATTAATATACGAGTACCTTTGTATATGTGTTTACTCATGTCATGCTTTACTAAATAAATTTTGTGTAAAAAATATGTTTTATATAACAAATTTTTAAAAATAAAAATACTTGCCTTTAAGAATAAAAAAAAAATTAAATATGAGGATTAACATGACCTCGTCACCATCCGGTAGAGGTCGATATTAATATATCTCTGGTGGTGTAATATGTTACCAGTGTGCTCTAGTAGGTAATACTAAAAAATAGATGGACAGTAGATATGGCATGGTGTGGGAGGGGTCGAGCGTATACGAGTAATTAACCGATTAAATAACCAAAAACAAATTGATGAAGGTAGGTCGTGGTGGGCCTCTGGAAATGTAGGTTTCAAATAATAACTTTTAATGAATTTTTATAAATTTTTAAGATACGTTTTCAATAAATTTTTGGAAATTTGTTATAAATGTTTGAAAGTTTATATAGTTTTTGATGATTTTTGTAGAATTTTTTTGGTTTCAAAGTTACCGGGGTTAAGGCCAATGTTCAAGGTCACCGACATATAACATGGCTGAGACGAGATGGACACTGGTCGATCTGGCGAGGGCTGGTTATGTCGGGAGCTTAGGCGATCCACCTGTCATTGAACCCCGGGACCTCCTACATGTACATATTTTAATATTTTTTAAATAATGTTTAATTTTTTTTTTAAGTTTATAAAATTATTTTATAAATAATTTTGTGATTTTTCTGCAATTTTTTTGGTATCAAGGTTATTCAAGGTCACGGGCACAGGGTCAAGGTCCATGTGTCAAGGTCAGTTATATTCATGATGGCCGCCGACCGACCGGAATGACAGAGCATTATGTCGGCCGGCCGGTGACTGGCTCCTATCTCCTATCACCTTATACTAGAACGCAGATCATTTTACTACGTACTTCCATTCACGGTTACTTCACACTCTTCTGAAGCCTGCTAAAGTTATACTTCCAGGATATTCCTCCACCTCGCACAAACTTAAATTAACTGAGTCTGTAATATTACACCAAATGACAACGCACCGCATTCGTGCGCTCTCAGTTGTAATACAATTTTGCATAAGAACTACTTCTTACGAGGCGTTACGAACACCACATGTTTTCTCATTGCTTTTATTCATAATACTTATTTATAAACGAAAAAATAATAATGTGTAGAAAAATATAAATAACAGTTCAATTTAACCAAAAACTTGTTACTTTTATTAATACGAGTATAAAATGCTTGTGATACATGATATATTTTGGAAATAACTAAACGCGTGATAGACGGGGTGATATTTCAAAGCATTGATTCAAAAAGTGTGAAGAAACCTCGAATAGACTATAATGGCAAATTCCACGTCGCTTATTGTTTCCACGTCGTAAACAGGCCCTGGATAACAGGAAAAGTGCAACGTTGTAATGATGTTTATAAACTTTCGGCCAACAGCCTGCTTTCCGCGCCGTGGCGACAGTCTGGGACACGCCCTTCCTTACATCAGCTCGATAACACGACTGCAACGTGGTTCGAAGGCAATAAGGCGGGACTGCTTAACTGGCCTGCTCGAAAACCCCGATCTCAACCCGGTTGAACGTCTCTGGCATGAGATGGACCGTCGTCACAGTGCCAGATACACTCGACCAGAAGATAAACGTAAACTATTCACCATGCTACAGGAACAACGGGAATAAATCCTGCCAGACGTGTACCAGAACTAAGTGTCGCCGCCGAACCCTCATAAGCCACCGAATGGCATTAAGTGTTGTGAGACCGGAAGCCGAAACTCCCATTACTCACTAGGTGATTGTAAAAACAAATGCACCCTGACACTTTCTCAAATCATTGGGTCGGCGGCAGGGGCTGTGTACTGTGGGGCTTTGGGCACCGGGCCCTTATTTAGGCGAGTTATATGGTGTTGCCTATTTTAAATTCAATTACGTTTTCGTGTTTTCGGCGGGGGAGTGAAGCTCCCCTCCAGTCTCCCGGCTGGAGTGAATATCGTGTGCTGATGTATGTCTAACATGTTGTAAGTTGTTTGCAAGTGTGCTAATTGGTGTATTTTGTGTGAGTAGCCCTAGTCTCCCGATGTGTCCTATACAGGTCTCCATCGGGGTACGTTTTCTCGTTTCAAGTGTATCACATAAAGTAAAAACCCTTAAAAATAGATTAGAGTTGGAGGGGCCCCTAGCACCAGTCTCAGAACCCAGTACCAATAGGGCCAGAACTAATTGGAGAGTGAAACTACTGTAATAAGCAAAGAGGTGACCTACATCCTACAGCTTTTCCCAGCTGGTAAAACCTTTCGAATCAACACTGTAGGCATCCGGGGACTCTCGGCCTTGTTTTGTTAGCTCGTTTGTAGCCGTATTCCATGTTAAATAATCCGACCGGTAGTTACTTAGGAGATGTAGTTATTCGAAAAATTCATTATTTTACATTTATATGAAAGGTTTCAAGAACTATTTCCTCGTATAAAAATTTTTCCCGCGACATATATTTTGCCACATTGGCCTGTCAAAATCACAATTTTTGTGCTCCAGAATTTACTCACTTACTGAAATCAGCCAATTCACATTGAAATGAGATATCGTGAGTTATTTCAAGGAATCTGTAAAATCATGCTGTGAAATGTTTTCACAAGTTAAAAAATTTACTCAAAATAAGGAAATTATTACGTATTTTTATTTGTAAAAACTTTTTTTTTTTTGTTATTAGGCTTTCCTAACATACCATAAAATAATTTAAGACATGACGTCCCAGTCAACTTTGTTAAATTTTCTTAAAAGTTTTTGTTAATTTTATTTGTAGGTCATAGGAACACTATAAATGTGATTTTGGCATGCCACGATGCAAATACTGTACGATGTAAAATTATTTTATGTGAGGAATGAGAACTTGCAAGTAGTGTCTACAAATTGATTGTTATTTCGTACAAGTATAAAACAATGAATCTTTGGTGACCAGCATACTGAAGGGGACCATTGCAGTGTGTTTGAAATACACTTTTGTGCACGAAATTATTAAACGTGCGTTTTATGCGCTGATCCACGAAAAGAAAACACACTTCAGACGAGGCCTGTTGAGTGCTTTCATGACGTCACGCACATTAGAAAAACATTTCCAAAGCGCTGCAAAGTAGCTACAGATGGCGTATTCAAAGCACTGTGTATCAAAATATACGTGTCGAACACACACAAAAGTATTTCCTACAGAATTTCCATCAATACAATGACAGGGTCTTCGCTGGAAGTCCCGCAGGTACACGCAGCACGACGAGAATAGCGCACGCCAGTTCAGAGCCTTGCGCTTAGCGGCGACGGCGCACTCGATGCGCGTGGCAGCGTCGCCCTTATCGCGCCCTCAAATGCAGAAGAAACAGCCCCCGGGAGGGCGGGAGCCGAAACAGGATCTTGATACTGAAGATGACGTAGATGCAACAGTCCGGTAGTCGTGGGTTTCTGACACATCCAAACGGACGGCGATAAACCTCCCCGGAGTGGCGATCACCCACGCGCGCACGCGACGACGTCCTAAAAACTCCTTACCGTCCTTCGGGTCCCTTGCAGGGGTGCGCGTATCTCGGCTGAACCAGCGGACCCCGGCCATTCATCCTGCTTTTGTCACTCGACGGGCAACGCCGGAGTTATACGGTGTCAGGCCACTGGGGGACACAATGGCGACGCACAATGGCTTCCTCCGCGTCGGCCTGAAATATTGCGCTGTCGCTCTGAGAGCTTTCGTTCCCTCCCGCCGCACGGCTTCTTCTGCTCTCTCGGCGACGGCCGACGGCTGTAGGGGAGGTGCGTTAGGCCGTCGTGACTGAGTTGCGCCTCGGCGCTCTGTCAGAGGCGATTCACGGTTACTTCCGACTTTTCCGAAGCCCTGCTTGAATTCTGCTTCCAGGATAGTCCTCCGCCTCGTGCAAAAAGAAGCTTAACCAATTATAGAAAAGCACACGGAAGGGACAACGCATATTACATGTATCTACGCGCACTCAGTTTAGTAATATTTTGCGTGAGAACTATTTATTACTAGGCGTTACAAACACAAATATACATATTTCATTTTTTTATTCATATTTTCTATAAACGAATTATAGCAATTTATACAAAAAATTTAATTAATTATAATTTAACAAAAATTATGATACTTTTATGTTTATAGAAGCATAAAGCGCTTGTGATACATGCCATTAAAAAAAAAAAAACAACCAAACACGTTGTACATGGAGTGATTTTTCAAAGTTTCTATTCAAAAAGCGTGGAGATAATGCGAATTGATTAGTGCAGTTGGCCTCATTGACGATTACGATTGTGTTGTGTCGCAGGCACTCTGGGTGGTACGTACAGTAACCTGGAAAAGTAAGTTTAACAATTTGCATCTCATTAATTAAAGGTTATGACACATACACATGATAGTTTCCAAACTTACGTTAAATTTTATGATTTTTTTTTTTTTTTTACTTATTTGCTCTTAAAATTTTGCTAGAAAAAAAAAAGTGGCAGGTGCGGTAAGAAACCCTTATTGTATTTTCCCCATCAGTAATCTGCCACATATTTACTTTTGGAGTAACTTCCTTATGCCCTCCTATTTTTGCACCGCTTCGTACATTACATTAACCATAAAATAAAGGCTTACACAAGAAACTAGACTTGATTTTTAATAGGTTTCTTTAATAGAACCAGGAAATCATATTATTTGAAAACAATCATGATTATATTCGATCTTTCCTTTGTTGTGTTCCAACATATAAACAATGTCATGCTTATTGTTGTTATTGTTATATTCCAGTTTTACCTCAGTGTTATAGCGTTTCACTCACAAGTTTTGTAAACGTTGTTAAAATAAATGTTCTTGAACCTAAGAAATTTTTTTGCAAAATCTTGAAAACGTGATAAAACTATGTCACCTAACGACATAGAATAGGCCTGGATTAGTTCGATATGTGCTAGGTGATTGCATTAGGCTATTAGTAAATTTTTTTTTCTGGCAATTGCTTTCGTCTGAAAATGTATATATTTTTCATTGTTTTACTGTTATTTCCATACATTTTTGCTCTGAACTACAAAGTTATTTAAACCGTTTGGCGTAAAAATACTGGGTTGCAGATAAATGCCCACGAGACTCAGTACACAACTGTTTTGAATAAGGTGAAAAATGCCAACTATTCTCATAAAATTAATCCTGTAGTGGTACTGAGTCAACCAATAGTAATAATCCAGTAAGTAACCAAAATTGTGAGTACAGATCAATGACTCTATTAGCTCGTAAAATCGTATTTATAAAATTTTCAGAAATGTCTTCCCTTCATTGCACTCAATCAAGCGTATGAAGAAATATTTCTGCCTACAGCTATAATAAACTTCTTGTACAGGTCATTATTTTCCTTTGTGTAATTTACTGTGGCGTTGTTTATAGCGCCCGCACTTATTACTTGTCTTCAAAACTACAACTCATGCAAAACACGAGTGTAGGCTATACATAAAATATGAAGTCTCGGAATCATATGAGCTCATATAAAAAAAAATCATTTTGCTCAATCTAGAAGACGGGTGTAATTTAATCTCACTACAAATTCGGGAGTCCTAAATATCTTGCTGGTGGATTTAAACGTTCCACAACCACACCCCCACCTAACCACAACCACTGATAATAATATGTTACGTAGAACATGTTTACATCCCTTAAATTTAAAAACAAATAAAATAAAATAAAATTAACAAATATAAAATAATAAAATAAATTAAAAATACCAATTATAATATACAAATACCAGTTGCCAAATTAAGTATTAATAATTACCATTTACATATTACTTAACATAATAAAGACGTATGTTATATTAAGCATATATAATTAACACATACATTATAAATACATATATAAAAATGATAATAAAGACAAAGTTAAATGTGGTAAAGACGTATAGAGCAATTATATATAAACATAACATAATATATAATTATCACAGGCAGGTAGTCACATTTAACTTGCGCCTCTTCGAGCAGTCGAAATCTCTCCACTCTAATCCACACCACTACATTCTCCTAGTAACTTATTGCATCTTGTCCTCGCTCTTGGAATGATCTGCCCAATAATTAAAAATTATGTTTAAACTTGAACTATTTCAAACTTAATTTGAGAACATTCATTTGACGCATGCAAAGAATTTAAATCAGTAGAATTATGGCGTNTTTCAAACTTAATTTGAGAACATTCATTTGACGCATGCAAAGAATTTAAATCAGTAGAATTATGGCGTCGTGTATGTTTTTCGCCCCTAAAGATTGAATGCTTTAATTTGTTCGAAGTGTAAACTTTGATTTGTTCGTTTGTTTACCTTAAGTTTTGATTTTTCCACTTTGAAATTCAACTGCCCTTCATACATTTGTCTTATGTTGATTTCAGAACAGCTTAATGAATTGTTAAGAATTAACTGTAACCTGTTTAAATACGAGCTTTGTACTAGATCTTAAATATTTATTCGTTTGAACTTGTGGGTTTGTGATTCATTAACTGATAAAACCCAATCGCCTATTTGTGTCATGGTTTTGTATTATTATATTGATTCTNAAACCCAATCGCCTATTTGTGTCATGGTTTTGTATTATTATATTGATTCTTTTGGTTTCCAACGTATTTAGAGTAATATGAAAGCAGTGTTACATGATAATGAGAAAATGAACTTATGTAACATTTTCTGTGCGTATTTAAGACGAGGGAAAATTATTATAAACTTGGGTACTAATAAAAAACAATATAAATAAATACAGTGAATCAGTAGGCCTATTTCTTGTAGTCAAACTTTCTTTTCATACGAGCATACCTTATCAGCAGTTCAATATATACCGCAATCAGAACTTCTAAATTTATTTTACAAACATTTGCATCAATGCTCTAACTTGCTATAATATAACCTTACATATGTCTCTGGTATTAACTTTTTCGAAACAACAAGTCCCATTTCCGTCACTTCAACTAATATCATATGATTATCATGTATCGTTTAAATCGAACTTATTCTTTTCTTTGTCACTCTGTGCACCNCACTTCAACTAATATCATATGATTATCATGTATCGTTTAAATCGAACTTATTCTTTTCTTTGTCACTCTGTGCACCTATCCTTTCTAAAGTCACAACGTATTCAACACAAGTGTCACAAGTTTCTAGACTTGGGAAGTGTCCCGATGTGCAAAGAAAATTCCTAAATTGTTATCTGTCATTCTTGGTTTCATATATATTTCCACTGCATCAAAGGAAATAACTACTTCTGCGAAGGTAAGTATGTATGCAAGTAATAGGTAAGATAATCTTGAGAATAAAGAGATTTGTATTTTGAGCTGTATGCTGTGTGTGAACGAACATCTGGAAAGACTTAACGGGTTTGCTGCTGATGGTTTTACGGACTTGTGCAGTTTGAAACATTTTGCTTATATAATAAACGTTATTTAATATTTTTTTCTTAATATAATGAAATAAATGAATATCGGCTAATTAAAATCTTTCATATTCCAACACCATTTATATAAGAAAAAGTGGAAATTCTATTCTCATATTTCTGCTTTCAAAATTCTTCGTACATTTCAGTTAACAAATGTCCATTATAAGCAGTGGTAAATTACAAAAAATCGATTAGNGCTTTCAAAATTCTTCGTACATTTCAGTTAACAAATGTCCATTATAAGCAGTGGTAAATTACAAAAAATCGATTAGAAATACTCTCCTGTTGCCAAGTAAAATTTCCCTAACATTTTCTTTCGCGAACACATCTCAGTCACGGTTGTTAGGTGGGATTACTCTTTCGTGTTTTATTTATGAAGGAAGAGGTTTTCCCCTTACATTTTTTTTTTTCGCTTTGTAGTTACCCGAGAGTTTTGCTTCCATTCTGCCGTTTTTCCCCCGCTTACAATGGCGGCTCGAACATCCAATGCCGACGTCTCCGTCTCGTGCTTACAGCTGCACCATCTCTCTGCAAAAAAGAGCAGACACTCTGTATACCAAACTAACATAACAATTGCCGAGTATATAATGTTTTGTGTGAACATTAACTTTTTCAGAAGTGTAGTGCTTAACTTTATTGAATCTAGGAATATATAAAACAAGTAAATCGAATTATTTTTAAATAAGTTAACGAAATCTCTTAGAATACTTTAAATTATATGCTATTCACTGTAAAGTGAGCACTTTCTGAAGCTCTTTCATTTGGAATTATAGTCAATAAATATATACACTGAAGAGCAAAAAAAAACTGGTATAGGCGTGCGTATCCAAATAACAGAGGCATGGAACCAATCAGAGTAACACTATGTGGTCGGCAGCTAGATCGGTTACTGCTGCTACAACGGCAGGTTATCAAGATTTAAGTGAGTTTAAACGTGGTGTTATGGTCGGCGCACGAGAGATGGGATATAGCATCTCCGAGGTAGCGATAACATTTGGATGTTCGCGTACGACCATTTCACGAGTGTACCGTGAATATCGGGAATCTGGTAAAACATCAAATCTTCGACATCGCTGTGGCCGGAAAAATATCGTGAAAGAACGGGACAAACGACGGCTGACGAGAATCATTAAACGTGACAGACGTGCAACCCTTTCTCTAATTGGCGCAGATTTGATTTGTGGACAGCCCTGCAGGATTCATGGTGTGCANGGGGGGGGGGGTACATTTTTTTTTTGGCTCTTCAGTGTATGTTATGTAGCCTCAGACGTTAACTTTCGAGTCCGGTGAAATAAAACCACTTTTTTATTACTTACTTGGCAATATTTATTTTAAATATTGGTCCAAGGACAAAATATGACTGATAGGAGAAAAGTAACTAGGGCCTCAAAAGTGCTAACATTACAATGAACAGCATATAGTGTGGGTTTATAGACTTTGCTTAATAGTAAATAAGAAGAGTACTGACATTCTTCTTCAATCCATTACAATACAATATCAAGATTGCTTGAATAAAGTTGGAACAAAAATTTTTTTTGCTCACAGTCACGGTTTTAATATTAGCCATCTTAAAAATTTTATTTTTTATGGTTTTTTATTTGTGCTGTTTTTTGCAGTATTTATGCTTAAATTCCACTGATTGAATAACATTCTTTGCAAAATTCATTATATGTAACGTTTTTGAGAACCATATGCAGCGATAATTTCAAAAGATAATTCAGTATAGGTCATACGCTTAATGCCATTTACATTGAGGTTTGAACGAAGTTATATAAATTAACTTGAATGTTTGTCAAAAGTCACACGGAAAATGTGTTTACTTAATATTCCTAAGACATTATTCGGAGTAGCTAAAATGTTTAATGGCTATAGTTCCATAAATAACATATGGGATTTCTGCTTACTCAAAACTGGTTAGTTATAATTTATGATTTTTCAAAGAGTTTTATTATTTATTCATTAAACACTTTTGTAGTAAATTTTTCTTCCAGCATGCGTGACTTTCTGTTCTTCGTCATCCTCTTATACTGGAGACCATCCGAACACGAATTAAACATGCATATGTGACATATGCATGTTTAATTCGTGTTCGGATGGTCTCCTCTTGCAAATTTTTAATGGGTGTTTTTAATATGTTTATAGTAGGCAGAGTGCAGGCTAGAAATTATATTATTATAAAAGAGGGGGAAAAAAAGTAACGTTCACGATGGGTGCCTTTGTTTGTTCACCGGGAAACATCTCAAAGGAAGAATGCAGTAANGGGGAAAAAAAGTAACGTTCACGATGGGTGCCTTTGTTTGTTCACCGGGAAACATCTCAAAGGAAGAATGCAGTAATTGGATAACATTTCCGTGCGTGTGTGGATGTGTATGTGTACTGTTCGCGCCACATATCTTGTTGGGTGAGTTTACGGGGAGGGGGGTGCCCGGCGAGGGAGGAGGCACGTGCGCGCGCAGTCGGCTGCAGCCTGAATGCCGCGCTAAAAACATTCGTCTCCGTATTAACAGTTGCGCGCTGGCCGATGCGCGCTGAGTGTTTTAGTAACAGCTTGTACACATCCGGTCCGTCACTAAAACCAGCTGCAACCGGCCGGGCCGTGCCGTCGGCGGCCCAAGCGAGGGCATCTAGGGAGCCAGCACTTGTGGCCCGCTCAATAGCTTCGTGGTTTTGGCACATTTGCTTTTTTTTCGGGAGCGAGTTTTTTCTGGGTTTATTTCAGTGATGTGGGGTAAAGTGCTGCAAGGTTGCTTGCTCACTACTGTACATGCTAGGTGCACGCGGCAGGAACCAGTAACCACCGTGCAGTCCAGGGAAACTGAATGCATTCCGACCACTCACAAGCGAGCAGCGAGGGACACATAACACACGTCCTGTGACGTCACCTGCCGAGCTACGTGTTAGTGGTGGAACGTGGAAGTGTGAACTAGCAAGCAACATGGTACAGCACTCAGCTAACGCCAGTTTACCTTGCAACAGTTCACCACACGCCACTGGTTTGTGTTGTGCAATTTTCGCGTGTTTTTAAGTTGAGCCCCTTTACTAATCAACAATAAAAAATGCAAGAAGGTTTAACCAACGAGGATTAAAATGCTTCTAAATACTTCTCTCACGAGTTTCTAGAAACCACAAATAAACAGTTGTATTTGAAAGAACGAGTGGGTTACAACATTTATTTTAAGACCTTCGAAATCAACAGCTGAAATTTCTATCGCCCAATACTGCACATATTTAACTTAAAAATGCTGGCTGTAATACTAAATGAACTGGGTTTTCAGAAGTGCTCAATCAATCACGAATCACATAGTAGAACTCCAACTATCCGAACTCCGACTATCCGAATCGCTGATTATCCGAATTCGCAAAATAATGATTCTGTCTAGGCGCGCTATTGTCCTTCCCTCCGCGAAGCTAGTGTAGGCGCCGAACATTATTGGGATGATGAGTCATCGTCTCAAAGTGCAGTTCTATTATTGGCTGTCGNGAAGCTAGTGTAGGCGCCGAACATTATTGGGATGATGAGTCATCGTCTCAAAGTGCAGTTCTATTATTGGCTGTCATCCGTCACCAGGTGGCCGGCCCGGCCCACCTGTCACTCTTCGTCTTGATTAGTCAGTCAGTGTGACCGTGTTTTGTTCGTGACGGCGTTGGTGCGTTGTTTTGTTTGTGAGTACGTTTCGTCGTTCACCATTGCTTCTAAAAGAAAACGTGTTGTGTTATCTTTAGCGGATAAACTAAAAATTATACAGCAATCAGATAAAGGAGTTACGGGTAAACAGTTGGCTGAGATGTACGGTGTTGGACAATCAACGATTTCAGACATTAAAAGGAGCAAACCTACACTTTTAAACTTCCTGTCAGTGCTTGAAAACGAAGACGGAAGTTCTTCAAGAAAATCAATGAAGGCAGCAACAAACAAAGATTTAGAAGATGCCGTTTTCAAGTGGTTTTTGCAGCAACGTTCTATGGGAAACCCAATTTCGGGTCCGATTCTTTGTGAAAAAGCTGAGATCGTAGCTCAGAAGTTTGGTTGCTCATCCTTTAAAGCAAGTAACGGCTGGCTAAGAAATTTTAAGTCCAGGCACGGTGTCCGTGAATTATATTTAAGTGGCGAGAAGATATCAGCAGACTCCAAAGCTGCAGAAGATTTTATTGAAAAATTTAAAGTTGTAGCAGACTCCTACGATCCTGAGTTTTTGTACAGCGCCGATGAAACTGGTCTTGTTTGGAAAGCTCTGCCTAAAACCACTTTAGAATCTAAAAGGAAGTGTAGTACTCCAGGACATAAAGTTAGCAAAGGCCGTGTTACGGCGCTTAACTGTGCGAATTCTACGGGAAGCCATAAAATACGTCTTCTGTTGATAGGGAAGTCAAACAGCCCAAGAGCATTTAAAAATGTGAAAAAGTTTCCCCTCTTTTATAAAAACCAACCCAAGGCTTGGATGACTGCAGCATTGTTTGCCGAGTGGTACGATGAAATTTTCATCCCTGAAGTGAAAAAGCACCAAAAATGTCTTGAAAAAAAAACAGAAGGCAGCAAAGTGCTTTTAATTTTTGATAATGCACCAACTCATCCCACCGAAGAATTGTTGGAAACAGGGAATGGCTAGTTTAAAACAATATTTTACCGCCAAATGTCACAAGATTATTGCAACCAATGGACCAGTCTGTTACAAAAACCATGAAACGTCATTACAGAAGGCAACTTTTAAGGAAACTTTTGGTAGAGGGCGAAGACGAAGAAGATTAACCACAAACAAATAAATTTGAAAGATGGTGCTTACATGGTGGCGGAAGCTTGGAGCTTGGTTAAGGCAGTCACATTAAGACGTGCGTGTAACAAGTTGAAAGGCATATCAACTGAAGAAGAGAAGGAAAAGTAGAAAAAGGAAAAAGAAGCTCAAGAAAAGGAAAGGGAAGAGACAGGAGAAGACGAGGATGACGTGTCACTTGAGGAATTCAGAAACATTCTTTTGAAAATTCCTGGATGTTCAGAAGTTAGTGCTGAAGATATAGGAGAGTGGATGGTGTGTGATTCGTCAGACCCTGGGTTTCAAATTCTAAATTATGATGAACTTATTGAAGGTGTGAGGGAAGAAAGTGTCGAGGAAGAAGATGACCTTAATGTCGAAGTTGAAGAAGACACGGGACCATCAGCTAGTGAAGCATTTGCCGGCCTTGAAGCTGCGTTGAAGTGGATGGAGCTTCTGCCCGAGTGTGACCACACGCAACTTCTCACTGTCAAGAGGATGCGCGACTTGGATGCCTGAAAACTGATGAAGACAGTCAAACAGTGTACTTTGACCGAGATGTTCAGCAAGCAATGACTTTCATTTACAGTACAGTACGTACTACATACTGTACTTATGTACAGTACTTGTAAGTACGCTTAACATGTAAAAGTGTTGCCTTTTCATTTAATTAATTTAAAGCTCTTTTTCTTCCCATTTTCAACATACATACAGTAATTAATTAAAATAGACCCTTTATTAGGGAAAAATCCAACTACCCGCATTTTTGGTTATCCGAGTGGGATCCGGTCCCAATTGATTCGGATAATTGGAGTTCTACTACTCTGACGACTGATCATTATCTAAGGTGGTATTAAAGAATGCGCCGCTGTTTCTGTCTCGAAACATCCATTCTAGCCGAGTTTAATGAAGGCGCGACCTTCACTCGCAGAACACGATCGGTTCGGTATTTAACAACTCTGTCAAGTATCTGGAGTTCCAGTTTGCTCCCGCACTCGAGTATGAAGTCAAAGAGAGCACATCTGCGTCATCTCAATTTAAGTCCCAAGTGTAGGAAAAGAACGAGGGTACAAGTACGCTTATTCAGTGTCTACTGTTCGACATCGCGGTGGCCATATTGATAAATATGGGCTGTTTACGGTAAAGTGAGCACTTTTGAAAGCCCTTTCATTTAGAAATAATAGCCAATTTTAACCTCAGACGTTAATTTCAGAGTGCGGTGGAAAGTACGCACTGTCTTTATTACTTACGTGGCAATATTTATTTAAAAATGTGGTTAAAGGATACATAACAGCTGAAAGTAAAAAAAAGTAACTAGGGCATCAAAAGTGCTCACTTTACCATGAAAAGCCTATAATAATGTTAACTCGTTCCTTGTACAGTTTCCTAATTAGAAGTTTAGCTAGACTTACAATATACCGTCGCATCCGTCAGTCGTCTGTACGTCCGGTGGTCACGTGATATTCAACCAATCGCAGGCCAACTTTTTTTTCTATCCGTCAATCCGTCAAATATTTACCAAACTTTAACTTTCGACGGACGGATGAACCACCGCCTTCTGACGACATTACTTAGTCGGGAATGCGCACTTTGAAATAAAAATGCAAGGCGGTGGATCTGTGTTTATTTATCCTTGGTAGTAGGGCCAAAAAAAAAAGGTAAATGTAAAAAAAAATTCGTGTATATTTTTATTAAGTAAAAAATTATTTTCCCAAAATATTTCTTTCTTGAAAATGTATTTCCAACCAAAATACACCTCAAACGAAAGAAATATCGCAATGTTAAGTTGTCACGCTGGAATTTTACCGCACAGAAGGATTGACGGACGACGGATTGTTGTGAATCGCTTTCAACTGACGGACGAAAACGATANGGAATTTTACCGCACAGAAGGATTGACGGACGACGGATTGTTGTGAATCGCTTTCAACTGACGGACGAAAACGATGCACGAATGACTGCCTTATGGACGGACGACTGACAAGTGCAACGGACTATCGTGAGTCCGGCCTTTTACCCCACGGGCAACGAAGGGACTGGACGTAGGCCTACTTGAAACAGTTACACGGACATTAACCAGGATAGATTTGATTATTTGAGCATTAAATATTATTACACATGAATGGTAATAGCAAACTTTTTTTACGCTCATCAAATGTGTCGTTTCAAGATATTCGAAATTTTTTGCAGATTATTGGGGTGTATTTTGTGATTTTCTGATTTTGTAATATATGGTAATATTTAAAATTTTGGGAAAAATAGGCAAGCTATAGGCATCTAGATATAAAACTTATGTTGTTATAATATTTTGTTGTGTAAACATAGGCAAGCTACGTATCTAGGAGTATGTACTCTATGCTTGGTATTCACCACTGACAATTGTAGAAAGCATGTACTGAATATTCGACACCCAGAATGTTAATCAGACGTGTAACAGTTGTGCGATAAATTACAAAAAAATCGAAAAAATTTGGAAACGGATTAAAACTGCTCCAGCATGCTTGGGGGCAGAGAATCCAATTATGTGACGGTCGCATGTCTGAGTCCGCACATTCCTCATCTGATACTGAAGACTTCGCAAGCTTAATTTAAAGAATTTTGGGGTCTCTTATCTTCTCCGATATTCATGTGGTCCTAGCTGTCCGATGACATCCTTGTCAACCAAAACGACCCTGCCATACCAATGATTGCATATTAGAAGGCGATGAACCACCCATTTTGAACGCACCCTAACCACGAACGCCTGAATTTCCCCAGATACGAGCTTATGAATTAACTAGTCTTAATTCTCTCTACCACCACAACGAGCTGCACCAGTTAATTTAGAATCATCTTGTAGGAATGTGCGTATCGCAGACAGAAACCGCGCGAAACCAATCGCATGTAAGNCGAATGAACTAGTCTTAATTCTCTCTACCACCACAACGAGCTGCACCAGTTAATTTAGAATCATCTTGTAGGAATGTGCGTATCGCAGACAGAAACCGCGCGAAACCAATCGCATGTAAGCGACTTTGTGAGTACCTGCAACGTGGTCCAATCACGGGCAGAAGGGAATCATTTTTGACGTGAACACGTCTTTGAAATCAGACCGACGGACGGACGGGGTATCAGGACGGAAACGGCGAAGTAACGTCTGCAGGGCGATCCATTCCGACAACTTCGTGACTAATAGCTAGATACCTGAAAAATTCGCGGATTCATTTCGGGACAAGCTAGAATTCGAAACACTTGTGTTAATAAAACTTCAGCCGTTGGTCCACACGGTGTTGGACAGCTCCTGGAGAAGGCTGGCCCAATAGTCACCTTCTACTGTGACTGCAGACAACCAATGTGCGGTTGATATTGGCATATTTGTGCATAGGACTGGGGAGTCTAGCCTGCAGGTCATTGAACTCCGCGAATTTTTCTGGTCTCTACTAATAGCACGATCGAGGTAAATGTGGTCTCATTCGATACGGTTGTACGACTAAGAGGCGAGCACGACCGTTAGTTGGAGCCGCACATGTGCGAGGCGCGGGCGAGGAACTGCTGCGACTGGCGACAATTTGGGGCGCGGACGACAATTTGGGGCGCGGGCGACAATTTGGGGCGAGGACGACAATTTCCGGGCAGTATATCTCGCGACCCCGATGTTCCAACGCGCTGATTCTCGCGTCACACGAAATATCTCGTCTATATATATCGATTTAAGTAATAAAAGCCGTATATATTTCGTTACTCCCATTAAATTTCCATAGCCAAAAAGAAAATGTTACCCGCACAAAACCCACTAGAGTGCCCCGACACAACCACAACCCCCGATATATTTTTAACCCTTTCATCCTCACATTAATTGATAATTTCTAGCGTTGCAAATTATAATTTTTTTTAAAATTCTTACTGCATTTCAGCTGGCAAATAACTTGTTTCGCTACCCCAGCAAATAAGCTGTAGAATTTGTGTTCGCTGACAGTGACATGAATCCATCACAACGTTAAGCAGAAGCATGGTTTAGGAATCAGTTAGCCACGGGGAGGATCATCGAGCACTGAACCTCGCAGAGTACAGTCTCGGTCAAACATGAGCTCCCTGTGCAGCATGTTGATGATCGCCTGAATGGCCAAGAAAGAGTTAAACTTTGAATTGGGAAGCTTCAATTAAATATCACACGAAATAAAAACTACCCTCTCGCTGTTGAGGTATCGCAGAGTATTCTGAAGGAAATGTTGGCGAAGGCACGAGCTACTGATACTCTGTTGGGAATTTCCTTAGCGCATAGGGCTTTTTTTTTTCATTTTCCCACACAGTTACTGCGGTTTTCTTCTCACGCTCTTTATCACGGCAGTCTTGCCTCATCAACATTCTAGACCGACTGGCGATGGAGAGAGGAAGGACGAGTGGCTGTGCTTGGATGACTTTCCCGTTTAACGATTTACTGGCATGAACGAATTAAGTGGTTACAAAACACAAGAAATTTAGAAACAAGTTTCGAGGTTATTGGAAATACCTTAAAATTTTAATAACGGTAGTATGTCGTTCAAGCACATCAATAATTTTAAAGAGGAATTTTTTTTAGACACTTACTTTTGTGTCTCAAATTTGTAATTTTTTCCCCGCTAATCTCTTTAATTAATGCAGTTGCGAACCTAAAAAATGAAACTTCTATAGTTGGTTTTAAAAAATTTCTATTCTGGATATCTTTTCCGAGGCGTAGGAAACNAGAATTCTGGATATCTTTTCCGAGGCGTAGGAAACAGTCCAACTGCAGTCGGGTACAGTAATATGATGATGGGAGTCCGCCATCGTATGCTGAACACGTAAGACGTCGAAGTGACCACAGATATATTCATATCTGGTGATATATTATCTGGAGCACAGAATGAAAAACGAGACACTATATTGACATATTATATAAATTATTATTATATATTTACGAGGGTCAAATTGTTTCGATTTTATCAATTGTTATGCTAAAGATCAAATTTTATAAGCTTGACAATATTTCATGAAGTTTGTTGTCGTAAGGATTATACTACCGTGTGGTCCTAAGATTGTTCAAAATACACGAAGGGTACTTTTTGCTTACGTCGTGCAGGAAAGATAACCTTACTAGATCATCTCCCTGTCTGTAAGGCCCTATGTGTGTGCGCACATGTGTTTACTAAGTGTGTTTCTGTGAGTGCAGTGAATGTATCGCCTACCTAAGAGCTCGCTCACAGAATTTAGCGAACAGCAATTTTTATGTTAACACTTCATTTTGTGCTGCCAAAATCATATTCAGAAACTCTTATTCTCATTTGTCTGTTATTTTGGGATACAGTACAACGTGAATAAATAAATATTTTAAAACATATTTCAGGGAATAATTAACAGATTTTCGCCAAATGTACGACACGAGTAGTGCTGTTTTAGACCACCTAGACTTATTTTAGTAGATCAGACTTTTCCAAATTGAAGGCCATAAACATATTATATTTTGAATTATATGTTTACAGAATCTTCAAACTTATTTAAACAAAACTTAATATGCTGGCTTGTAGACGTTTCCATTATTAAATATGCTGATCCACAACTTCATTTGTCCATCATTTTGTAAGAAGCACAACTAGAAATATGAAAATTACTATATCATATCTCAGGAAATACTATTTTCGTACTACCTCAAGTAAAATTATTTAATTATGTCACTCATCTCCAATATGGCGACTCCAGAAACATTTAATGTGTACCACATAAAAAAGTCGTGCCTATTTCAATCGTACTTGACACTGTGGCGGTACTTATTTCGAACATTAAACAAAATTTTCATTTCCTTATTTTCCTTTCATTTTGAAAGATAGTGGCACTTACAAAATAAATTACTTATCTTACATGATAATCAAGAAACTACCGAAAAGAATCCCGAAGAATTTATCATGCAAATAGCATAAGGGCAACATACCTGAACTAAGGAACTTTTAGTTTACTAAGTTCAAATATAGCATCGTCAGAGAATTAAATTCTAAATAACGCATCTAATTAAATAATAATATTTTTTAAAAGCCACAAAAAATACGGTACATTGTATTTATTCTTTAAATGATGGTCTTATTTTTGAGTGTTATATGTCATACTTCCGGAACCATGAAATTTATTTTACTAAACCATGTGTGCTGAAGTATCTGCTGTGTATACTAAGTGTGCTAAGTAATAACTCCACTTTTCTGCCATATTGAAAGGACGCTCCAACTAACAAATCATATTAATTTGTAATATTTTTATTTACTCCATCAGTCGCTATGGAATTTGGTGAAAAAACCCCATTCTGACCCAGTCTACACAGTTGGAAGGTTATTTTTGTCCGGTGTCGTACATTGCGAGGTTCAGTATCCAACGATCTTCCTCGTAGGTAACTGACTTGTGAACCGCGCTACACTTCTAGGTTACGAATGGTTCGTGTTACTCTTGCCGCACACAAAGCCTACAGATAATTACCTCAAAACGAGTTCTTTGTCGGCCAAAGTACAGCACGCANGCGATAACAAAACGAGTTCTTTGTCGGCCAAAGTACAGCACGCATCAAAACATTTCTTATTTGCAGCACCTAAAACCATAAATTAATATAGTGCAACGCATTTGATACAAGCACATAATTATTCTCGATTCGCACATATTGTTAACTGTGATGAACTTCATGTGGGTAGAGTCCGCATTCTTAACACTTCGAGTGGCTGATCAATCGTACACTTTCAGGAATAGGCTGGTATACAATATACGTTTTTTTAAAGTGTTTTACAGCAGCGTAAGTCGATTCCAGGACTTATCGGTATGGCCAGTGACTTTTCGCGTAAAACTAGGAGCACACAGTAGACTTCAATACTATATACACACCTCAGCTGTTGTTATACCTCCATTGGCTGCTGGTGCCGTGACCGTCTTTGACCAAGCCACTCAGGACTAAGTAACTCCGACACTGAACCTTCGTGATTCGTGCGCAATCGGCTAACACGGCCCAGAATATTTTTTTTAGCCAATCAAAGAAGCTGGACGACCCTACAGTGCTTTGGACTGTACCTTGTCTCGAAATATTTTCACGAAATACCACTGCCCCTACTTATCGGTATCTGATAAGGTTATAATTCAAGCTAACTTTTAAGTTAAGTCATGGCCGATTCCTTGAGTACAGGCGAAATATTTTCGGCGTTAATCCGCGACCTCCTAAATCGAAGCATGCGCAAAACACGTTAAGGGCAGGTCAGCATTTTTAAGATAGCTTAACGATTCTCACATTTATCATGGAATATCGAAATCGTCATTAATCATGACGCTGATATTAAATTAATAAATCGAGAACTTAGATGGCTTAACATAAATTAAAATTCTATGTCACAAGAACACTACTTAACCAGCCATACATAATTTAAATGTTCCAGTTATCAACAACTAAGCAAGAAAGAATCATTTTCTATCAGTGTCACACATTGTATTCGACGTTGCTGCAGATGTTCGTATTTTGAAAGAAATATATATATATATTCACTGAAGAGCCAAAAAAACTGGTACACCTGCCTAATATCGTGTAGGGCCCCCGCGAGCACGCACAAGTGCCGCAAGACGACGTGGCATGGACTCGACTAATGTCTGAAGGTATGCAGGAAGCATTTCACACCATGAATCCTCTTCTGAACAGCACGTTGCAAGGCATCCAAGATATGCTCAATAATGTTCATATCCGGTGATTTAGGTGGCCAATGGAAGTGCCTAAAGTCAGAAGAGTGTTCCTGGAGCCACTCGGCAGCAACTCTCGACGTGTGGGGTGTCGCATTGTCCCGCTGGAATTGTCCACGTCCGTCGGTTTTTGAACAGTGGGAACGATTGCTTAGNACGTGTGGGGTGTCGCATTGTCCCGCTGGAATTGTCCACGTCCGTCGGTTTTTGAACAGTGGGAACGATTGCTTAGTTTCTTTAAGAGAGAGGTTGTAAATGATAAACGTTCATCTTCGAGTCTCCCCTCTTACAAAATTCCCAAACTGCAATCATTATTCTGTTCAACCTCTGATGAGATATGTCGGAAAAACATAAATGAGAAAAGGAAGAATTTGGGTTCTGCTACTAATTCCAGTAAAAAGAGAATTGCTTTGACATCAGCAAACAGTAATGCTCCTATTCTGAAGAATACAAGTCCTTTTGTAAATCGGGAAGAAAACATATTTATGTTCCTTTCTTCTGACCTAAATAAAGCATTTTGTACATTTCTTCTAGGTGTCCTCCCAGCATTTGAAAAACCTAATGTAATTCTTCAGTCAGCATCTCCACACATTCATATTTACTCTCTTGACAACGAACTAAAAGATTTTCGTAACCTATCAAATTTTGTGAAAGCAAAAGCTGTGTTTTCAACAATAATAAACTTCACTAGATAGTGAGATAAGTCTTAGTGAAAGGCGACACTGAATTAGTAATAGGAAGTAAAGCATCAAACATTGTGGAAACACTTGAAGAAAAGGTAAGTAGTTTCTTTTGAAAAACAATTCTCAACTCTTCAGATATACGACATTTCAGCCCTTAGTGCTACGGGAGATAGTGATGATGTTAAGTGGGCCAAGTTATNTTTGAGAGAACTGTTGCTTGATTTTCTAAAAGCATTGCTATAAAATTTTGTGAAAGCAAAAGCTGTGTTTTCAACAATAATAAACTTCACTAGATAGTGAGATAAGTCTTAGTGAAAGGCGACACTGAATTAGTAATATGAAGTAAAGCATCAAACATTGTGGAAACACTTGAAGAAAGGGAAAGTAGTTTCTTTTGAAAAACAATTATCAACTCTTCAGATATACGACATTTCAGCCCTTAGTGCTACGGGAGATAGTGATGATGTTAAGTGGGCCAAGTTATCCAGGATTCGTGGTGTTGATGGCATTTTAAAATACAATAGAATATGTAGAATAATGTTGTCGATCCTGTTCCTTCCACACAGCAATGCAGAATGCGAGCGTGTTTTCAGTTTGGTGAAAACAAACAGGACCCAGTTCAGATCATCCATGTCTAATGATACTATGGAATCAATTTCGGTTTTGAAATGCAGGAAATCAGGCTTATGTTATGAACAAAATTTAAGGGCAGAGAAAGCCACAGCTGCTTCTTCAAAACCACAGTGTTCCATCTCAACATAAACAGCAGAATACAACAACATAGCAAAAATGGATAATAGTTGTATGACTCCATAGTGCTATAATTTAAGGAGGAAGATAGTTTTAGTTCATTATTTTAGAGCAGATTTAACCANACTCCTAAAGAAAGCCAAGAAAGCCACAGCTTCTTCTTTAAAACCACAGTGTTCCATCTCAATATAAACAGCAGAATACAACAACATAGCAAAAATGGATAGTAGTTGTATGACTCCATAGTGCTATAATTTAAGGAGGAAGATAGTTTTAGTTCATTATTTTAGAGCAGATTTAACCAATTAAGCTAACAACGCAATGAAGATGTCTTGGAGAAAGACACGGGCGATGGTTACATCTTTAAAATTGCTGTGCTCTGATGCTTTGTATCACATTCCACTGAAAGTGGAAAGGTAAAAAATATTAACATATTATGTTTTTTAGTTATATTATTAGTGTAGTAAAGCGTAATGGGCCTTTTTCATGTTAAGCGGTAGTATGTATGGTAAGCCTGCATTGTTTAGTGTAATTTTTATTGAAAAATTTAATAATTTTATTGTGTTTACAAAATCTTCCCAATTGTGATTTCCTAAAGTTGGCCGGTATGCAAGCTTTCTTCTGCGTAGTGTAGAGTTGTTACGTTATACACCACGTAAAAATGGCGGATTGTAACACCGGGGTTGCGTAGAGGAGTGAAGACTGAGAAGATAATATACGTGTAATTTTTTATTATCGCTAACCGTTTGGTCTTAGCGGCCCTATGAATGTAGTGTATGAACGGGTGTGGGAGGCCGTACCAACTTCACGGTATTTCTGTGACGAAGGCAGTAAATTATGCACTGTGATGTTTAACATATGATCATCATGCAGTAATGATAAACATTAAATGCAAGCATAATAACTGAACTAGGGGTCCACGATAGGCTTCCACAGCACGTCGTTAGACGGGCAGGTTTTTACATCAGATGATCAAAGTGTCTACCGTACATTCGCTGACATGTGGCTACACGTTGCACAATGTCACCTCGCACATTACTCGGCATCTCCTCATCAACTGTAGTAACTGCAGCACGAAGTTTCGCCAGCATATCTGCAATTTTGCAGGCAAGTATGGCTCCGCAGGAAAAAGTACAAGGGATCGAGGTCTGGCGATCTTGCAGGCTACGGTGCAGGGCCACCACGTCCTATCCATCCACCAACCACGGGAGATGTTGTGAAGGTTGTACTTGCACGCTCGTGTTGGAACAACTTGCAATAGCGAACAACTAGGGGCATATCTTCAAGTGGTTGAAACAACCAATCTCTCAGGAACACGCGACAACCCTATTGCCAAGGACACCAGTCCACGCATTTGCGCTCTATAGAACTAGCCGCTCTCGCTCGTGTGTTGCGTGAGGATTTTCCGTTGCCCACACGTTGGGGATGTTGAACACGCCGTCTTGGCGTAAAGTAGCTTCGTCGGTCCGCAAAATGTTCTGAGGAAAGTGTGGATCACGCCCATGTCCATGTTGAAGCCACTGACAACAGCGCACGCGAGAAAAACGGTCGCGTGGCATGAGGTGTTGGACACGTATTTCAGTGGAATAGGTGTGAATCCTCTTTCCGAATGGTTAAGTGGACGGCCCGGGGCTCTCTCCACTCCTCCACAGCCCCCTCCTCGTACTACGCGGCCCCCACCACTTCCCACTCAACCACCACCATGACCTCGCCGCGGCTACCTCCACGTCCTCCGTGCCCACCGCCACAACCTCGGTGGCCCCCTGTGCGTATACCAAGTTACCCTCCACTTCCGCCACATTTAACTTTAATTCCCCAAATAATGACAGTGCATCAGGGGTTTTTTACAGGGGGTTCTCCCCTTTTTCCCCAAAGTGAAATAATTTAACAAAAAAATTTTAAGTGAAACACCAAGAATAAATAAAGTGTATCAACCTGTACCCTTAAATAAATAACTTTAATTAAAATAGATAGATAGCTAATGTAAACAGAAACAGTAACTTTAAAAGCCAAGGCCATTTGTTTTTTTAACTAATTTTCTAAAGAACTTAATAACTTTAATTATAAATTTAAACTTAAATCTAATAATAAATGTAGCCAGTGTTTATACGACATGGCTAACCAGTTAAGATAGACAGTAAAAAAAAAATACCTTCCGCCACATCATTATCCATGTCCCAAAAGTCCGCATCCACTTCCGCCACATCACCCTCCACGTCTGGCGCGATGAAGAACATGCAATGCTCTAGTGATCGCACGGGTACTAGTTCAGGGGATCCTCTTAGACCATCCCCACAATTATGCTCTCCACGCGAGGCACCCAGCATGTGAGGGGGCCGCCGTCTATCAACACATGCTGTTGGCAGCACATTTCCGATCTCCCTCATTCTCTGATCTAAACGATGAAACACATTCGCATCCGGATGCCGCCGTGCCTGATGACGGCTTGCGTGTTCTCTGGCTGCAGCGACAGCTCTGTCGCCACAATCACCGGGCATATCGCAGTACCCGTCGTGTTGATACTCCATGAGACAGGTCAGGTTGTAACCACAAGCTAGTACGTTATCGTGTTGCAACAGCATCGAACTGCTCTCAAATGCCTGGCAGGATCGTGCGGTTGTTATTTATTAACACTGCTAGTCGCATGCGCTCGCGTAGAACAGTTAAATTGGCCTGTACGCAATTTCTTACCCAACCCCAGTGCCTCGACCACCGCAACCTCAACAAGTGTACTCGCAAATGGTCTAAACATTAGGATTCAACAGATTCTTTGTGCAGTGGTAGCAGTGATATACACACAATCGTACGCTAGATTCGTGGGGCTATCACAACCGAACGATTGGCAGTAATAAAAAATTACGCAATCGTGGTGTTACAATACACCATTTTGTTTACACGTTGTACAAAACAACTGAAAAAAATTTACATTTCCGCAGGTATTCAACACTAAATAAGCGACAACATTTTATTGCACGCTAGTCCACTGTGCTAAACATACCAGAACAAATAAAATTGCGAAATTCGAAAACGTAAGAATATACTGCCGTTTGTATTAAATCTGTGTTTATTTTCCACATTGGTCAGCGGGTTTTCTCGGGGTCTCCCGTTTCCCCATGTCCTTGCATTCTGGAGCTACTCCATGCCTCATTTCACCCTCATCATCTCTCTAGACTTTGATGCTAAGAGCCGTCAAAATCTCTCTACTCTACTCTCCACATATTGACAAGTTGCATTTTTGTTTAAATTTTTTATTTTTAAATTATACTTTGTAATGTAGTTTCAAATTTCAAGGACGACCACGGAAGCCAGAAAAAATTGCATGCCTTATTCCATCTGACTTTGCTTTCATTTATATTTACCAAAACATATATTTTTATTTTATGATTAACCGGGAAGCTGCTTCCATATGACGTAGCCCTAAAGTATTACAAACGAAACTGTGCCTTGTCAGTAATCAGAAGCTCACATCGGAAGCCGGGAAGCAACTAACTATGCCATGGACGTCGGCTTCCCCGCTCTTGGTACCTTCGAAGTTGTCAAGTTCCGAACTAACTTTGATCGCTCGCTGGCTGGCGTAATTGATACAGTCTTGAAGGTCTGAAGCAGGCTGTCTCGCATCAGACAGGGTGACGAGATCGGGCTTCCCAGTAACCGTCATGAGCGTTGAACCTACTTGGCCACCAGGAATTCCCGTACACGCTCTTCCGTGGCCTGGGTCGCTATGGTGAGGGGGGAATGTCGAACCGACCCGACGGTTGTCAAAGCCTGGACGATGCGCATTGACTCGTAACTTACGAACACTATGTTATTAACTAACTGGGCTGGTGTTCTCATGCCAGGATATACCGTCGCATCTACCATTTCCACTCATCACCGTGAGAAGCAGAAACCAAAGTTCATATTTCTGGGCTATTAATATTACCACAATACCACGTGACAGTTTTCTACATACAGGATGATTCTAAAGTTGTGGTACAAACATTTAGGGGTGGTAGAGCTCACTAAAACAAACAATTATTGTATAGGAATATATGGGCGGAAGTGACGCGTTGAGGCACAAACAAAAAAACATAACACATTAACGGCCACCACGATCGCCAGATTTATCGAGTCTCGATTTGTTCCTATGGGGGCATTTGAAAGCCCTCATTTACGAGACTCCAGTTGATTCCATTGAAGACCTCGTCGCTCGACTATCCTGTGCGGCTGCACGCGTGCGTGAAATACCCGGCGTATTTGAATCTGTTCGCCAATCACTCCACCGACGCTACCAAGCTTGCATTACTGTCNCCTGCATTACCGTCGGTGGTAGCAATTTTGAGCAATTATTATAAACATTGCTGTAAAAAGGCATTTAGTGGCGACGTTGTAAATAAACAATGTGTTGCATTTCATGTGTTATTTTTGTGTTTGTGCCTCAACGCGTCACTTCCGCCCATATATTCCTATAGAATAATTGTTGGTTTTAGTGAGCTCTACCACCCCTCAATGTTTGTCCCATGATTTTAGAATAACTCTGTATAATCAGGAACAAGAAAATTTCGCGTTTTAACTTTCTGTAGGCTAGACTTCACGGTACTATGTATTTTCGAGCCTCAGCTTTCAATTAATTTGCTGCTGTCCCAATATGTAGCCAGTTTTACCACAGACCAGGTGGTGTGGGATTTGGCGCTTGTTTCCTTTATGCTCTGTTATTGGTTCAAAGTTCACCTGAGCGTGTTTAATAAACTGTGATCCAATCGAAATGTAACAGATATGTATAGGTATTTGAAGCATAGCTTGTCTTGAAATGAATTCACGAAATGTTCCAGTCCCTACATGTAATATACATTATATCTCTTGGCATGAGGATATTGATTTCAGTAAATGCTTTAACAAGTTTTTGAGGAGTCCTGTACATTAATAATGTTAAAAAACAATGGATAAATATTAGTCCGTCCACCCTTTCTCATTACCGTTAATTAAAAAATCCGTAATACAATAGATAAATAATAACAATTGACAGCAGTTTCATATTCCGCTGTCTATATATAAGTAAGGGGAGACATGGATACGTGGCAGTTATGCCATAAAATCAATTTTCACCTAAAGTTTCAACCGTAAATATATATTTTTCCATCCAGTTTGTTTCCAGTACCTGAGGAATGGAGCGAAACTGTTTTTTTTCCTGAATTACACTTTTAGTTTAATTTGAAGCCGGGTGAATAGGTCATCGCTATTTCACCCCTATTCGAGGAAAGAAGATTTTGCAGAAAATCCTTGTTTACCTCGTACCAAAATTAAGCTGCAACTCCATCTCTATGGAAATGAAACGCGAAGGTTTATTGCCACTCTCATAAAAAATTAAGTTTTTTTCACAGTTCGGCCAGGAAAAGGGATTCAGAATTAGCAGCACGTGGGAACACAGGGCACTGACATTCGGCCGAAAAAAAGAAAGAAATGTCGAATAAGCTATTGCTTCATTTGCGGAGAATGNGAACACAGGGCACTGACATTCGGCCGAAAAAAAGAAAGAAATGTCGAATAAGCTATTGCTTCATTTGCGGAGAATGGTTTCTTTTGAGATGCATGACAATTTGCGTGGTTTTTTAACCCACAACATCACTTCAGTTAGCGTATCACTTTACTTAAAATGTTATAGGTACATATAACGTACTCACACATTTATTGTATATGAAAAAAGCCATATTGACCGGAGATGTGCATTTACATTAACTTAGAAACATCGCAGGGTAACGTTCAACCAAACAGCTNGAACACAGGGCACTGACATTCGGCCGAAAAAAAGAAAGAAATGTCGAATAAGCTATTGCTTCATTTGCGGAGAATCGTTTCTTTTGAGATGCATGACAATTTGCGTGGTTTTTTAACCCACAACATCACTTCAGTTAGCGTATCACTTTACTTAAAATGTTATAGGTACATATAACGTATTCACACATTTATTGTATATGAAAAAGCCATATTGACCGGAGATGTGCATTTACATTAACTTAGAAACATCGCAGGGTAACGTTCAACCAAACAGCTTTTATCGAAAGATTTTTAAGTTACATGACAGATACGTAACAAATATACGTATATCTGGATGATAAGTAATCAGATTCGCGGTTAGTGTAAAACTTAACACATTTGTCGAAAATAAAACTTAAATTTTGAATAACACTGCGATTCGCAATTTTATACATATATATATATATATATGTATAGTTTAGAAATTAAACGCCCAAACCGCTGGAGGTGCTTTATTATGAAAATTGAAGTCGAAAATATACAGCACACCATATATCTAAACTGAATGATAAAGAAGATACAAGCCTGCGAAAATAGGGGTTCGAAAATATTTTTTCGCTGAATGCCTTGTACTTTCTGTCAGCTGTAGGGATGGCGGCGAGTTAACCACAGTACGTCCCACAAGGTTGAGTGGGACACACGTGTACTAGTGGAGGGCATGTCGTTGATGTGCTGACGTCACTTCCTCAAGCCGAACAGTGAGCACAGACCGAGGACGGCCAGCATTGCGCATGTGCCTCTGCAGCATGGGAAGCACATGTCACCTTTTTGCTGCGGACTTTGTAGGCGTTGTACAAGGCACTCCGCAAAAACACGTTTTCAAAACCACATTTTCATAGGTTCATATCACCTTTAATATCCCGTGTAGGTATATGGTGTCCCGTATATTTCCGACTTTATTTTTCATAAGGAAGCACCTCCAGCAGTTTGGGCGTTTAATTTCCGAACACCATTTATGTGTTATATATAATTATATATATGTATATTTATATATCTCTTTTATTAAAGTTTTGTAGATTTCAAATAAATTTTGAATCTATGTTGATTAAAATTGAAAATTAGAATATTCGTTTTTTAACTGGAACACCAAACGTTTTGAACTGAATAATTTTTTTTATATTGATTGAAATATGAGTTAGATATTCAACCAGAGTTTGAAACTGACTGGATAATATCTGCGAAGCTAGGAAAAAGTTTACCATGCAGTTAAACATGGCAGACGTAGTGACGCTACAAAAAAGACGATAAGGAAATATTTTTGCTATTCTCATTGCCATTTTACGTCTAGTAAGCCCCTATTTTGGAATTATTATCAACTTAAGAGTACTCGGTGCTTTCGAAACCATCCATAAAATTTTCCTTGCTAGTTTACGACTTTGTAGATTTAGTAATGAAGAGATATTTGCTAACATTACCTATTTGCCCAACAGAAACTGTAAAATATTAGGTAATTATACAACAACAACAAAAGGAAACGACGTTTACCAAAGTCCTATTTTTGACGCAGCATGTTGGGTTGTATTATTACGTGGCATGCATAGCATAGTTTAATTTCAAACTCTTGCATGAAGCCAGAAAAAAAGTCTTTATTGAGTTATGTGAAATTATAACCTATCAGCAAACAAGGTAAATTTCGTGAACTAGGTTGTAACCACAATTTTAGATGTCCGTTTCTCATTTATTTCTGCTACTCGTGGCTGTTTTACTTTTTTTTTTATAAATACGGAACGTTATATTGGTTTTAACATCACACTCCAAATAAATCTAAATATAACAAATCCAAATAAACCAATACCGTTTGAGAAATCGACGTGCTGATAATTATGCACAAGTGGTTTTCCTGGTAAAATTTTCTAGGTACGAATAAGAAATATTGGAAAGAAGCCTCCTTTACTTTTAATTTTAATTTTGATTTTTAACAAAACCGCCTATCTGGCGATAGTGTAAAGGCGGCGATATCACAAATTTTTAAATTTAAATTTTAATATTTGTGTTTACATTGAAATTTGAAAGTGCAGGGAAAGCTATTTACACTGTTAGAAATTTCTTTAGATGTACGGAAACTTTTATGGAGATGTGGAGTTAATTTACGGAAAGGCACTTTGTAATGACGAATAACGGAAATGAGCTCCGTAAATATGAAACATGGAAGCTCTTCGTATTCCTATGGCTTCGATTTTGAGACACGAACAATGCAGATGATACCTGAAGCGTATAAAATCCCATCTTCAAATACCACTTCGTGTAAAATAGTAGTAGGTGAGTGCAAATCATACATGGAGTGCCAATTCGTTGATTCTTGTTCAAATTCCGCTAAAGGACAAAACCCTCTGTATACACAGTGAAACACGCACAGAACGAAAATAAAACAATGTTTTCGTAACCTCGTTTTACAAACCGCAAATACAGCAAGCGCTCTAACGCGACTTTCATGTAAAATCCATATTTACAAAATACTTCGTGTAAATGTGTGGCAGACTAGTCTTTCGAGTTACTGATTGTTAATTTTTCGATTCGTGTTCAAATCCCACTACAGCACCAATTATTTAAACTTTTTTTTAATTTCTATTTTATACACAGTGAAATACATTACGAAAACAAAACTCTTTTTCTTACTCCTGTTTGTAAACTTGAAATTAAAAAAATCGCACACATTTAACATAACAATAAACTTAGTGGTGCATGCATCATTCCTATAAATTCCGTGTTTACAACACAACTTCTTCTAAAGCGAGCTAGGTGAGTGGATAATGTATAGTATCAAAATTTTTTTCCGAGTTAAAATCCCGCCACCAAATAAAAAATATTATTTTTATAGTCATTTTTATACACAGTGAATCACCCACTTGACAGTGTAGAACAGTACTATCTCTAAACGTTAGACGTCTTTAGTTTTTTATTTGGCGTAGAATTTTTATGTTGGTAATCCTGCGTAAGAAACGGCGATGCACAGTTTCGCTAGCAAGCATTCATAAAAATGTCGATCGTCAAACTTTGAAAAATTATTTTTGGACTTACATCATTGCAGGTTTCTGTTGAATGTCGTAGAAATTCGAGGAACTGAGATAGGAAACCACGGTTATATGCCTATCTTAGCTGTTTGCGGTGAATGAGTGTGTTGTGCAGAAGGAATAAAGCCAGTAAGTATCAAAGAAAGGAACAAAAAACAGAGAACGACAAATCAAACGCACGGACGACAGAATTCACAGGGCGCAAGCAAGCATGGACAGCACAACGAAGACACCACATGCAGGCGAATGCATTTAGCTAAATACTCTAAATAGTGATGCGTGCACACAATAAAGCACAAGCGAAGACACCACATGCAGGCGAATGCATTTAGCTAAATACTCTAAATAGTGATGCGTGCACACAATAAAGCACAAGCGAAGACACCAGACTTCTCACCACTAAACAACGCCTAGATAAATACACGCAGATGAACTGGCGTGGTGGTTCTCTAAACGTGGGCTTACCCATTCTCTGATTGGCTGCGCGAGGTTCTGAGAACGGTCTCTGTGTCTTATTGGCTTCTGTGTGCTGCGAAAGACTTACTATTGGCTGACCTGGCCACTGGCGAGTAGGGTACCAGGCACTGATTGGCTACTGTATGCTGCGAAAGACTTACTATTGGCTGGCCTGGCCGCTTGCAAGTAGGGTACCAGGCACTGATTGGCGAACGGCGTTCCAACATGTTGCTGGCCAGTGGCGCCATTTTGCTGGCGCGTGCAGCTGTAAATCGCTGTATAATTGCCTGTTTAACATATTATATTATTAAGTTCGCTGTGTCAAAACAATAGCTACGTTTCGGGAATTGATACCTGCGAGTACACTGGAAACAAAGGGATCTTGTACATCAGGCCCCATATCCTGCCTCAACTAATGGCAATCAAGTGCTCTGAGAAAGAGATTTTATTGAATTAAGAAAAGTTTGTTTGGGGAAATCAAATTAAATGTTTGTATAGGGACAATTCAGTATTTTTGTTGCTGAAATGAAATAATTTTTTGTCTCTATGTCGTTGCTCCAGACGGTTTAATTTTGGATGGTGTGACTAAAGATTTGCATGACTCTTCGTACTTTCTTACAGTTTTGGTTGTCATAAAAAACGAAAGCACGTCTGACTTCCAAACCCGCAACTTTAGCGTCAAAATGCTCTGCCTTAGCAACCTCAGCTTGTGTTACTATGTGCGAAGTCGGAATGTTATTAACTACATACTTTTGTGATACAGGACAAGTACGTAAATAAATATTTTCATATTTTACAGCTAAACATTTTTTCTTCCTGTTGAATTTGTTTAATTGGGATTGTTCATACCATTATTAAGTGTCAATAAATGCACTAAAAAAANTTTTTTCTTCCTGTTGAATTTGTTTAATTGGGATTGTTCATACCATTATTAAGTGTCAATAAATGCACTAAAAAACACAGCTACTATCCTAATTACAAAGAAACACCCGAGCTGTATTTTCGAACGATGGCAGTCAAATTATCTGATCACCCTACCAAATAAATCCCAGTACTGAAGGGAGCTGAGTTTCTTGCCGCCACAAATTCTGTTAATCTACATATTATACTGTTCCAGCTAACCAAACGCTTATTCACTCCAAACAAAATNTTTTTTCTTCCTGTTGAATTTGTTTAATTGGGATTGTTCATACCATTATTAAGTGTCAATAAATGCACTAAAAAAACACAGCTACTATCCTAATTACAAAGAAACACCCGAGCTGTATTTTCGAACGATGGCAGTCAAATTATCTGATCACCCTACCAAATAAATCCCAGTACTGAAGGGAGCTGAGTTTGTTGCCGCCACAAATTCTGTTAATCTACATATTATACTGTTCCAGCTAACCAAACGCTTATTCACTCCAAACAAAATATTAATTTGACTCTATCGCAATATTTGTAAGGTTTACTTTAACCAAATTGATTCATTGAAAGTACTCGAAAGTAGATGTGCGTACTAAATATACGTAGATGATGTTGAAATAACCAAATAGTGTTCGGCTAAACAAATTATTTGTAATTTATTATTTGCGTGAAGAGAATGCAGATGTTCGGAGCCACAGCAGAATAGTTAAGCAAACAAAATATTTTCAGTGGGAAAAATACTTTTCAAGTAAATTTATTTGATGCCTGCAATTATATCTTCCTCTCAATGTACTGCTGTATCGACTTGCTGCGCAGCTAAATGGTTGGTGCTATTGTCTGCTGTCTTCCTGTGACGAGATGTTGGTTCGCAGTTAAGTGGTAAAAATAAGTGTCCGTTGTAATTAAAACTACACGCATTAATTTTTTATTCAACGTTTAGTCGACTACACTGTAATTTTTTTTGTAGTTGTACAATGAATCTTTTCGAAACTACTGCCAAATATATGTGTGTAATACTCCAAATAAATTGGAGCAAATTTCACAAAACATTAGTGTGGAATGTAAACAATTAATGATGCATTTAAAAACGCAATTATTGTAGAATTGAAGGTTAAAATAAAACGTTCAGCTACATAAACAATTTTCTATGTTTTCTAACATAATACGATGCAAATATATAATATTACAGCTTGAGAGTTACAAGAAAATCTTTGGCAACTACTTTCCAAAACTTTAATTGAAAAACGTAGAGGAATCTCTAACTGTGTACCTGAGTAGTGTAAGTATGGGGAGTCTGGCACAATGCATATTAAATTTAAATGGGATCTGTGTGGCTACGGCTGAGAGTCACCAACTGAGGATCGACTAGGACGAGCTCGGCAGTCGTCGGATAGACTCGAGGGTGCCTTGAGGCCCTGGACTCGGGATTGTCGAATTTCTCCGAAAGTGCTCAGCAGTTACGCCCCTATTGGTTTGNGGGTGCCTTGAGGCCCTGGACTCGGGATTGTCGAATTTCTCCGAAAGTGCTCAGCAGTTACGCCCCTATTGGTTTGCAATCCATAGACAACCATAATTTTAAAAATGTTAGTAGATGCCGATCTATACCATGATTATATCATACTTGTGCAAATATACGTTAGTAATATGATGGGCTTGGATTGGTCACATATGCATACATTTCAACAAACTGTGCACCATATTTATGCCAACTAAACAGTTTAGGCAGAAAATAATTTGCAAATTCCGACATCGCGTATTAATTAGACTTCAAGAGAGGAGACCGGAAATGTAGTAACTGATTCAGAGATTTTTGCATAGTTTCGTTATATGCTACGTACAATTTCGGTACGAATTAACAAAAAATACTTAAAGGTTTTACATTAAATAAATAAATTAAATCGAATAATAAATACACATTTGNGGTACGAATTAACAAAAAATACTTAAAGGTTTTACATTAAATAAATAAATTAAATCGAATAATAAATACACATTTGCGATTTGACATACTCTATGCCTATAAAACCAATATGGTTACCAGAAAAAACATATGCTTGAAGGGCTATTGGGCGTAACTGCTGAGCACTTTCGGGGAAATTCGACAATCCCGAGTCCTGGGCTTCAAGGCACCCCCCGAGTCTAGCCGAGGACTGCCGAGCTCGTCCGATTCGATCCTCAGTTGACNCGAGTCCTGGGCTTCAAGGCACCCCCCGAGTCTAGCCGAGGACTGCCGAGCTCGTCCGATTCGATCCTCAGTTGACGACTCTCAGCCGCAGCTGCAGCCGCACAGCTCACATTAAAAATACACTGTCCCCGCTACGGCATAGTTACACTACTTACCTGCAAACTTGCTGACAAAAATTTTTAAATTTTTTTTAAATTTTTAATTTTGCGTGTCTCCTGAGTAAGTGGATTAGCATTTTACAGACATTTTTGTGATAACTGCAATCACAAGCATTTTGGTTATGTTTGGATATCTGAGTTGTACACTTAGACCTACGGTATTACTTAAAATATTTGTGTTATTTTATTGACTTGGAAATGTGCTTGCTAGTTTCTCCTCCGCATTCCTGCTAATTTTTTTTAACATAGTAATTATTTCGACGGTTTTCCGTTACTGGCTTCACTTTGGATAACAATCCTATTTTATTTCAGAATGTGACTGGTAACATGTTGGCAGTCATTTATAGCCAAATGTTCGTGATTTATTTTCTGAGAGACCATGGAGTACGGAATAGCCAACGTTGCTATCGTTTTTTCGGCTTTCTTTTGTCGGCTCTTAAGAGATACATTGGTTTATATTTGACGTCTGATGAAGAAAGTAGTTTCACAAGTTTTGGGTGTTACTTTTTAATTTTTTTTATGTTCATCGACTTAAGCTTTTGTCGGTACAGATGATCTCAGACAGATTTCTGTTAATATAAGGTTTATGCCAGTTCTTGTTCAGTGTTGAGAGGTTAAAGCTAAGGTCTTGGTCTTTATATAGTTATAAATCGAACCGGTGACTTCAGAAGTAGGAGTTTATTGGCTAACTAACCACGGAGACTACAATGGCTCATGTCAAGCTCTGTACGATACAGAACGATAGCGCATTCCTCTCTATACACTCATGAAGTATCAAAATTTAGTACTGTTCCTTCCCAAACATTTCTGTTAATACTAGTGAGTTGTCATTACACAACCGGTGCAGAACAGGCAAAGTTTTGGTTGCACGTCGGATGGTTAGGGAAGGCCAAATATGTCTTGCCTGCAGTGGGCTCTGAACAACACGGTGCAAAGATATTTTTGACCTATGCCAGAGGCTGGGCTGGATTCATAGCCCATCTGAACCTAAGACGGAATATGGTGTAGAATGTGCATTACAGCTGCGCAGTGGCCGTCTTCGTGTCGCAACACCGAACTAATTTTTTCCTACAGAGCTGTCGGTACAACGTGTCTGCGATTTGCATTGCCACACTGTTTATTAAAAAAAATAAAGAGTACTTTCATATACCAGTACAACATTTTTGACTAAGTTTAACGCTTGTATATGTTCAAGTTACGCAAAATGCCATTTTTTTCGTAAAAGNCCAGTACAACATTTTTGACTAAGTTTAACGCTTGTATATGTTCAAGTTACGCAAAATGCCATTTTTTTCGTAAAAGAGCGAATTTTAGTTTAAAGCAAAATTTGAACAAATGTCTCGTCATTGTTTCAATACGCGAATCCGACAGCTGTTATTGTGTAAAAAAGGATTTTGTCTCAGGCAAATGTTTTTTATTATGTAAAATGATTTGCAATCAATAGTTACCTTTTGTGTGATTATAACAAAAAAATTAATAGTTACGCAGGAAATTTATTGTTGTTTGGCTGCAGTTTCTTGTAAACATTAACAAAACGATGACTCTATATAATCTATTCGCAGTATCTTCTCACATTTTAAATTAAATCTTTGAAACATTACTCCATTTGTGACGTGTTTCGTTGTCTCCTAAATATGCTATGTCACGTATCGCAATAGTTTAATATTTCTGTTAACATAAAAATATTTTAATTTTGGTTAAATTGTTCTTTTACTTTTATTGTATCTACACATTATAATGTTTCATTTAATTTATATGAATACAAACAGGGAGAAAATAGGTGTGTTGGTAATGCCTAGTAAGAAATAATTCTAATGCAAACTATTATTAAACTGAGTGCGCATGATTGCGGTGTAGTTATCACTATGGTATAATTTTATAGACTGAGTTAAGTTTTGTATGCATGAGACGGAGGAAATCCTAATAGTAGAACTTTAGCAGGGATTCAGAAAAGTTGCAAGTAACAATGAATGGACTATAAGAAGGCGAGTTTTGTTTTCCAGGACAAAAAAATTTTCAAAAGTAGTGATGCTCGTGCTAGTTCTCTAAGTTTAAAACATTTTCATAAGAGATTATACACAAAGACTAATTAGCATGGGCGAAAAAACAAGGTATAATGAATTAGAGATGTGGGAAAGAATAAATAAACTTCCAAATGCATAAAATAGTTGAAGTTGTTAGGCTGAACAGATTATTTATAAGTGTGCTGTTTTTTGTATGTCATACCCATCGACCTGTATAAACTTAAAATTATAGGTATCAATGAAAATAAACGGCAAGGAATATTCGCTGATATTTCCTGGAAGCATGAGCTCTGTGATTGAAAGGCTTATGTATTTGATCCACCCGCTTCGTTCAGGATATTTTATTTTCTCAGTGAAGGAAGCAGGGTTTACACGGTAAAGATTGATGTTTGAACAGGTTAATTGGTTTCCGAAACATGAAAAAAAACCTATATTTGTTTAAGAGAGACGAGGTATTACAACGCCCTTACTCCCCAAAAGGATCAAGCGATTTTCGTTTCACGCTCGACGGAAATGCCTAAGGGCAAACGGAAAAGGGAGAACAGAGACAAACTCAAAATAATTGAAATTGACGTTTGCAGAAAATTTAAGGAATATCTACGCGAATATCTTTACGTCTCAGGGATTTTTTTTTTTAAGAATTACGAAAAGTCTCCGGGTTTGGAAACTTGGGCCAACCTCACGACGTCACTGACAGCGCATTAACCACTTAACTTACACATTAATTTTTCACATCAGGTGTTGCAAAAGAGGAAATCTATGACGTGAAAGTACTTACGAATTTCTTATACCAATTGACACTTCGGAACATACGGAAATGGTTTCAGTAGATCCATAGCATAAGAAGAAACCAGTTATAAACGAGTTGGTGTATTAGAAGCAACCAACATAATTTCGTACAGGAAAAGGCGCTGTTTGCATTGGTGTTAGCATCTGACCTTGAATAGCAACAACCGCGATGCTTTTAAAAACAAAAATAAATATGGCTGCCATCTGGTGGATAAATTGATTATTAATACACTATAGCTACTTAGGTGATGAAAACATATGAAATCCAAGTTGTAGTCCTCCAGCAATGTATAAACAAATGACAAACCAAAAACCAAGATGGTCACATACGACGGAATAAGTATAGTTGAGTGGTGGTGGTGAGAGAGGAGCTCCGGAAACAAAATTTTTTTTATGTAACTTAAATACATTTTTTATAATTTTATCATAATTTATAAAATTATATTTAAATAATTTTTAAATAATTTATAATAGTTTTTAAATACATCTTTTATTAAATTTCTATATACGTTTCTTAACATTTTAAATAAATTTTTTGGGGATTTTTCCGATTTTTTGTATTTTTTTAAGTCAAAGGTTACCGGGGTCAATGTCAAAAGTCAAACGTCACCGGAATCAAAGGTCTAAGGTCAAGGTCACCTAGATACAATATGGCCACCGACCGACTGGAATGACAGAGCATGAACAGCTCCGAGCTCCCCAGCCCCCAGTTCTTGGCGCCAACTCCCCATTTCTCTTCTATCAGACGCGCTATTCTCACGTTTAATCGACGAACACTAGCCGTGTCCGAAATGGTCGCCAGCCCGCTATTGACGTTACTAAATCGATTACGTGACCAAGTTTAGGCACTAAAATGTTGTGGATTTAGGATTGAAATTAACTGAGGTGAAGTAGCTCACTAAATTACCAAATAAAGTGTTATTTTCCGCGTTTTGGCAACTGTATATGGCGAAACGTGCATTTTGGGAACGGGAAATATGGGACCGTCATGTTATTTAGTATGTAAGTATGTCTTGTACAGCGAAGTTGTTCCGACAAGCGCTTGATGTTTTTCAGCCGAAAAACCTAGCAACTTCTAAATACGCGCGGGCTTGTAGTTCGTGCTTTCATCGCGCGCAGCGTTGGCGAGAGACATCCGAATCCACCTGCCCTAAATTCCTAAATACTCAATCCTCAAATTGACGGTTTCGGACGCGGCCGCTGAACTGCGGACCCAACTCCGCTTGTTCCCCCTGTAGTAAGTCGCGGACCACGCAGATATGACCCAGGGGCGGCATGCGACTCGCAGGCCGCGAGTTTGACGTGCTTTCATTAGGCTAATGGACTCAGCAACAATGGGCGTCCCGTCGTGGGGCGGCTGAGCCCTGCCTTTAGGGCACCGGCCTTTGTTTGCGTGCGTGCGTGCGTGTGTGAGAAGAGTGACGAGAAGTACTTTCGGAAGCGAATGGCTGGAGTTCACAAACCACGTTTTGCGTCGTAGCTCGAGCGATGCGTGCGTCCAGCAATCGCGTGTTCTTCCTCTCGACAATTCACGTGGCCAACTTACCGTCAACTATGCAGAGATTTAGGTCAGAGCAAGATCTTCAAACAACTACTATTTGAATATACGTGTATTATCGCGGAGCTTTATTGCACGTGGTGTGAAACATTGGATGGATTACAACATACAAACGCACAAAGAAAAAAAATATAAAATTTGTTCTCTTAAACAAATTTGTAAATAAAGCACAGAACATTCAGACGAGATATCACAACGAGTTATCAAACGAACAAAAATGACAGAATGTAAAGATTTATGCAATATTCTCAAGTTATCTTCCCCAATTTTACTTTCCTGCATTGAATGTTGTGCCGAAAATGAATGAAACACTTTTTGCAAAAAAAGTGTTTGAAATGAAAAATACTCATTGTAATAGTCTCAAACATATATAAGATTAAAGCAAATTTATTGTTTCGAAGATAATGGGTTCAATACAAAAACTGAGTTTTCCCGGCTAAAGATGTAAACACAGTTCAAATCAATTGTATTGAAATCACAGCCTGTTTTCAGTTGCAGCAATTCTGAAAATTTTTTGTGTCAAGTTTAATATCTCTTCTCTAGTCTCTAGTCTCTAAATAGCATAAAAGAAAGTCGCTTATCCGCGTCTGTCTGTGTATCCGCTTAGTACTTCTAAACTACTTGATAGATTTTGATGCGGTTTTCAACATTGTTTAGAGAATTTCTTGAAGAAGGTTTTGGTGTATAAAACATTTATATTTAATGTAAGGATAGTAGAGAAATATAGAACAGTTTGTAATCAAGTCGGAAAAACCCGCTTTTAGGGCGCTTACATGGCTTGCGCTGACTAAACCATAATATATACATCACATTAATGCACTACAGAATAGTAACTCTCAAAAAGGTCTACAGAAAAGTCCGCGATGGCATGTGTTTATCTTTAAGGGTGACCCACAGTAACCATTTTTGTCTTTCAAAGTGTCGCTCTGGGCGAAGCCGGGCCGGTTCCCTAGTCAAATATATAAAACAAATGGACACTGATTAAAATATGAACATAGCATAGAAAATGAAACGGGTTTGCTATAAGTGTAACTTATTTATTGAAAATCGCTAAAGATATTTCTTCATTTTGTCGTCATTGGTCCCGACTCACTGTCTCTTGGTCTCTCAGATTACGTTAGCCTACGTATCCTCACATGACGTCATATGCCTCATATCTATAAGTTCAGCCTGCCCGTGTTTGTCCAGCAGAGGTTAGTGATAACCGTGTCAGTTTATAAGGCAGGCGAATCAGCGAGTGTGAGCGGCTTCGAAACCATTTTCGCTAGTAAACTCTCAGAGAAATGTTTTCTGAAATTTACCACGTCATTGTTAGAGACCTGAAAAATTCGCGAGTTCAATGACCTGCAGGCTAGACTCTGCAGTCTTATGTACAACCTATGCCGATATTTACTGTACACTGGTGGTCTGCTGTCACAGTGGAAGGCGACGATTGGGCCAGCGTTCTCCAGGAGGTGTCAAACACCGTGTGGACCAACGGCTAAAGTTAAATATACACACGTGTTTTGAATTCTAGCTTGTCTCAAAATGAATTAGCGAATTTTTCAAGTCTCTAGTCATTGTATATGCGTCCTGGAAAAGCACGGACGGTAATTTTTTTTCCCCTATACATCAGCTGTAGTGTTCCTGCAGGTTTTTTTTTCGGGATAGAGTAAAATGCTTACTGATGTTCTCAGCCGTGTATAGAAGAATATCTGTATTTACTCTCTGACATATGGCAGATTTTCCGTACTATATGAAGGTTAAAAACTTCACCGAAAATGGTTTTACAGAGTACCTTGCATGAGTTACTTGAAAATGATACGGTAATTCCCTTTATAGGCTGTTCAACGTTAATTGCGCTTTTTTTTATATCAACTTATGAGAAACGTCACTGCATTTATTTTAACGAACGCAATGGCTGATACGCGCCCAGTAAAGTTGGTAGCGACGAAGGGAAAGTAGTTCCATATTTAAACGTTGAATTAAAGGTGTTAGGTAAATATCTGTCAATACTGAAATTACTTAATTTTCTTTCTGTTTTTAAATGCATTGAGATTTAAGAATTAGCAAAGTTGCAATATATTTACCTTTTTAACAATTTCACAGTTTCACTTGACCGACGCATGAATAAAGTGATCAGACTCATGGTAATATTATGGCGGAAGGATACACAATGCGCATACAAGTAGATCTTAAGCAGGGCTTTCAGAAGTGCTCAGTATACCACCATGAACAGCCTTTAATTTTTTCCATGTCACATTCGCCTTATCCGACAGTAATTCTGTTGTACTCATTTTCTGGAGATTACTTTTTCGTCTTTTCACAGTGCAAACAAATTTTCACAACAGATACACGTTCAAGAAGTTTTGCTGTGTTCGTTAATAAATATTGTTAACAACATGTCTACCGAATGTCATACATTGGTATACCGAAGTATTTTGTTTCACAGACGTCGCATAGTTGTCTTGAGACAATGCAATTATTCGGTTCGAGAATCTGATAATGTTTCTAAGGGCAGTGTTTCTGTGATGAAGAGAATATTCGAGGAGACATGTAATCATGCAAAAACACACGTTTGAGGTAGTTTTCTTCATAAAGAATTTCAAGAAAAAAGACATAATCCCGCAAGGATGTGGTTTGATGACCGATCCGCTTCACCACTGATGTAAATGCAAAGTGACGAACGGTGTCATATCATCCTATCTCTGCTGTAAAAACTCATCAATGTTTGTTTATAAAATTGAATTACAGGCTCGCCCAACTATTCTGAGATTAATATTGAACAAACTAAACAGCAAAACCAAGCTGAAATGGGTTTATTTCATGCTGAATATCATTAGAAATGCTTAAGATATTTCGAATTTCTGTTATACACCAGACGCATGCAATTATGCAATTTTCAATAAATAGTATTTGGCTTATTAAATCCCGAAAATTATTGTTATTCTTTGTAGCGAGTCGTTTAGCTACAGGTAATTCAACTCATTTTATGTGATCGGTGTTATATTAACACGTAATATTTAACAAAGTCAATTAACTGCACGGTTATAAGTGTAGTATTCATAAAATGTAAATTTTATTGTCATTTACTGAATCCGTTTCAAGTTCTGTAGAATTTTATGAACGTTTTTAAATATCTACGAGCAAACATTTTGGCATATATATTTGTAGATTTGGTATGGAAATGACAGTTTGTTCAAATAAAAATAAACACTGCGAGTGTAACGAACATGCATCTACAGTTTATCAGTGCGTAATAAGAGAGGATTAAGAGGGATTGGAAAACAGGCACAGCGAAATATGCTTAAAATTAGTGCAAAGAGAAAATGCCTGCTAGAATATAAAATCATTAAAATATTCTTTATATAATAAAAACAGCTGCCGGAACTTATTTTTATTCAGAATATTGTGTATCATTCTAAAGATTTTCGGTTGAATTGTGCTTTTGCAACAAACACAGGAGAAAACTGTACTGAAAATGTTTTTCTCAGACTACCTCAAAGGCTGCGTTTTAACAATACAGGATACGTTTAGTATTCATAGCAAAAGTGCAGTAAAATCCATTCGATAGAGATACTTTTGTTGAACAACCTCTTTGCTCAAAACCTGTGGATTAAAGTGGGTGTAGTAGAGTACAAGTGCAGTAAAATGCATTCAATTGAAATTATTGTGTTAAACAACCTCTTTGCTCAACACCTGTGAATTAAAGTGGGTGTAGTAGAGTACGAGTGCAGTAAAATGCATTCAATTGAAATAATTTTGTTAAACAACCTCTTTGCTCTAAACTTGTGGATTAAAGTGGGTGTGGTAGATTAAGGATTTATTATGTGTAGCTGAATGTAGGTAAATTTCTCGCACGTGTTCTCTGTAGTTTAAAAACAACCAAACCAACTAGTTCCACGCTGTTAAGAAAATGCTCCTTAATTTTACAGAGTGGTTAAAAATCCTCTACAATCGTCCGTAAAATTATGGACACGTTATTTTTCAAAAGCGGACTTTCTGTTAATGAAAAATCTTTTATTTTCGTTATGCGAATGTTTTACTCCTTATAAAAATTTTAAAAATCATATATTTTATACTGGATCGTTATTTGAAGCTGTATAAAAAATATTAGAAGCACTTGATTTCAACCACTTGCCTGCAACCTTCTTGGGTTAGTGTACTGTACAACTATAGTTTAGTATTTCTAAAAGCCGCGTAAGCAACTTTTTTAAGTTTATTGTAATGACTGTGATTTTTAAGTAATACTAACAGCTTGGTGCTACCTTTTGATTTTTAATAAATAAGTCTAAGTGACGTGGGTAACACCTAACTGCCGCAGAAACGGCAATGTTCTGGCTATAGTGGCGAAGAAGGTTTCACGTAGACTCGGCATTGTTCGTTCCCAAAACCCGAATCTATAGGAAATACGTAGTCATTCTGCATTTTGTACTTGCGGCGCTCACATCCGTTTTTGTTCGTTACGGACCCCGTTTCCGTATATTTACTGTACAGTTCCGTAAAAATATCCGTGTATATACGGACATTTTTAAGATAGCGAGATTTCACTTAAATACTTGGACACGTTAAATGTGATGTACATTAGTTATTCTTTGCGAACAAGTGTAGGAAGTTTTTCAGTCTTCAAAACAAAAATGGGCTCTTGCTGTAAATATTAAAAAACATTAATTTAAGGTAACCGATTTTTACAAGATCCGACATAATTATAAGGATATCCTTTCGGAGTTTAATTGTTAGAATATACAGTTCATGATTTCACAAGTCGGATTGCACTTCTCCATTCTCCTCGTGGGTTCAAATATTTAGACACAATCTAGTGATGCATGTTGTGAGTTTGTTTCTGGAATAATTTAGCAGAATGAAGTAACTGTAATTTTGCTTTGTTCGCGTAAGAAACTTCTTGTTGTGTTAAATAATCATTAAGTTTAATTTTAACGCTATTTCCTTTATTTTAATGCTTTTACAGAGTGCAAAATTGGCATAACGTTGATTTGCTTTTATTGCGCTTTGCAAAATTCCTCACAACAAATAAGGAAATAAGTTCCGCGGGTGTGTATGATACAATTCAGAAATATTTGAAATTGTTGTTTCTATTTGATTTCCTCGGAATTTAAGTACTTTGATGAATGATGAAAAAGCAGCATACTAAGTTCTAGAAAAATAATTATACTACACGTGAGTTGATAAAAAGTNACTTTGATGAATGATGAAAAAGCAGCATACTAAGTTCTAGAAAAATAATTATACTACACGTGAGTTGATAAAAAGTTTATGTTATTCACTTTTAAATTATGTTTTTATTACTGAATTATTTAATTTTCATGTAGGAATGCATACAGTATGAACTTTATGTACACCGTACGAATCAGGTAGGAATGTATACAGTATGAACTGCATATATACTGTACGAAAATTCTTTTAAAAGTAGATGTATTAAGTTCACGCAGTAATTTAATAAGTTTTTGTCGCTTCTAGCGCTCTCTGTTGAAAGTACTCGTGTTGTCACGAAATGCGAATACGCAGAAAGTAACATAATTGTACTAACACTCATAAATATATTCGATGCAGACAGAGTTAAACTAAATATTCCAAAAATACTTGCTATTAGCGAGTATACATAATATAATTTAATTAACTAATAAGTTGAAATATCATACTGTTTTTATGTTTCGTAAAATTTTGTGTGCTTTCATGATCATACGACGCTTACTGGAGCTCAAAATATATATCACAATAATTATAATTGTTTAGGGCCTGCCTTTCGTTGAGCCTTTCTTTAATGCTAGATGTTTTACACTTATGTTTGTTTAAACTGTAATTTAGATTTACTTCGTAGTGTTAGAACAGGATAAGAGTCTTTGAGTTATGAAATGCAAATATTAATATATTTCCAGGACTCTAATGCTCTTTGTATATACTCCATAACTCGTAAACATGCCTCGAAATGTTAGACTTCAGGTTGACCACTACACTGTTGGACATGGAAATCGTCACACCCAAAATGTGTCATCCATTCGCAGTAAAATCAAGACCAGGTGCGGTACCAATTGTTAGAGACCTGAAAAATTTGCGAGTTCAATGACCTGCTGGCTAGACCCTACAGTCTTATGTACAAATATGCCGATATCAACGGCACATTGGTTGTCTGCTGTTGCAGTGGAAGGCGACGATTGGACCAGCGTTCTCAAGGAGGTGTCAAACACCGCGTGGACCAATGGCTGAAATTTTATCAACACACGTGTTTTGAATTGTAGCTGGTCCCGAAATGAATCCGCGAATTTTTCAGGTCCCTGCCAATTGTGCAATGTAAGTGGTTATAGTGACGTCACAGAACTGTCACTGCAAACGTGATGTAGGGAGCGCTTGTCGCCAGTATCCAGTGCTTGAAAGGACCTTACAGCCGGATATGAAGGCAGAAGTCTGCGTGTTAAGAGGAAGACCAGTGTATCACGGTGACGTGTTCGCGAAGAATATCACCACCCAGTCCAGGCCCATTGCCATATTGGATGGTGCCACCCCTGTATCTTCGTCGTGACCCCCCTCCGTAGCGGCAGCCATGCTGGCACCACCACCTCAGCAACAGATGCGGCCATGTTGGCAGCCATGTTTGCAGTCAGTACAGAANTGCCACCCCTGTATCTTCGTCGTGACCCCCCTCCGTAGCGGCAGCCATGCTGGCACCACCACCTCAGCAACAGATGCGGCCATGTTGGCAGCCATGTTTGCAGTCAGTACAGAAACCGCAGTTACTGGCGGCCATGTTTGCAGTTGAACGGGGTTGTACTGCCGGAATTCACGAAGCCAGATGGTCGGCTTGTCGTATAGTCATTCATCTCGGGCGTGCAATCACCACTGCGACACGACATGTGAAGGCGTGGATACTTACACGTCCTACGTTATGTTATGTAGGTACTAGTCCTGCCAGACGCACCACAGATAGAGAATATCGTCGTATCAGCCGACGTGCAATAGTGCAACGGGGCACCACGTCCAGAGAAAGCCTGCTGTCTGCTGGGCCTGCACTGCATTTGACGGTCTCAACAAGAAACATTCGTCGGCGTTTTAAGGTGGCCGCCCAGTTTGAAGGAATTTTGGCACGCCTGAGGCCTGAAAGCGTGGGAGCGCTAGAGGCGACCGAGACATGCGCATCAACTCCCTCGTCACCTCTACGCGCAGAACATTGAACTGGCGTGCAGTCTCGCCGTCGATATCGCGCGTCTATGAGACTTTCAGCTGAGATCCTACCATGTTATGACGTAATAATGAAAATAAAGGTTTAATGCACGTCCCTTTTCTTTTTTTTTTATGTTTCGTACCCGAATGTTCATACCTAAATATGACCCTGGAAACACCCGTTTGAGCCAGTTTCACTAGCACAAAAACACGCTTAAGAGAGAAATGGAGTAATTGAAAAACGTATACCGACACGTAAAGTTTCTTAAATGCTATTCGTAAGCAGACCTCGCCCATACACGGCGGACGGTTTTTTAAAAATAAAACGTTTTATGCTGGAGCTCTGCACACCGTTCGACGGCCTACCCAGGCGGCTCCCTTAATGTGACTACTGGCCTACAGACACGGCGTCTACTGTGCCGTTCGTCTTTTGACTCATCGGCATCGTGCGGCACTCGGTCAGTGATGCCAGGAACGTCAGCATTGGACAGAGGAATGGTGATGCCTTGTGTCCTCCGATCAGTCCCGCGTCGATCTCAATGCAGATCATGGCTGCAGCTGGGTTCGGCGCCGCAGTGGGCACCGCAACGATCCTGCAATGGTTCGCGAACGCCATACGTCCTGGACTCCGGGTTCTATGGCAGGCTTATGGTGCCGTACTGATGGTGCCGTGTCTGTCTTTGACCAATCCACTCAGGACGTAATAACTCCAACACTGAACCTTCGTGATTCGTGCGCAAACGGTTAACATGGCCCAGAACATTTTATAGCCTATCAAAGAAGCCCGACGACCCTACAGTGCTATGGACTGTATCTTGTCTCGAAATATTTTCGCGAAATATCACTACCCCTAATTATAACTTATTCATAAAATGTGGAATAACGAACAAACTACGAAAGTGGGAAAAATATGGAAATGAGTGGTTATGGAGCACCGTTGACGCGGCCGCTGTACTAATACTTCGTACGGCTACCGTGTTTACGATCTGCCACTTTGTTCGATGGGATTCAATGATAAAACCCAGACAGCCTATATATGATGACCGTTACATGTGAAGATATCAATGAAATATAAAGTTATAGGAATAAATGGGAATAAAAGTGATATGTGAATTAATACGTGTATTTCAAATAGCATTACTGCTCGATCAGTTTTTTTTTTTTTTCATAGAAAGGGAAATATCGGAGAAACCCGTAATGGTAAGTTATTGGTAGAGACCTGAAAAATTCGTGATTTTAATGACCTGCACGCTAGACTCTATAGTCGTATGTACAGATGTGCCGATATCAACTGCACATTGGTTGTCTGCCGTCACAGCGGAAGGCGAAGATTGGGCCAGCCTTCTCCAGGAGGTGTCAAACCACCGCGTGGGCCAAGGGTTGACATTTTATCAACACACTTGTTTTGAATTCTCGCTTGTTCCGAAATGAATCCGTGAATTTTTCAGGTCTCTAGTTATTGGTAGAGGCAACTTTTTTTTCACGAAAAGATTTCAGGACAAGTTGTGTTCTAACACACTTTAGTTCAGAACCGCTTTTGCTATTGGATCATTTGAATTTTTACGCGTCTTATCTGTCTGCCCGCGAATCACGGACGGTCAGTATCGGAGAAACGTAATTCTAATTGGCTCACTCATCTAACAAACCGTATTCACACAACGACAAGCGGCCAATAGTCAAACGGAATCTGCAAGTATGAACATATTATATTGAAGTATATATAGCCTTCACGTAAATCTTTTCCCTATAAAAGAGGTGGCCTAGCTATTGGATATTAGAACGTATAATTTCACACTAGGCAATGCAATCTACCCTTGGCCGAACATGACTTATCGGTAGAGACCTGAAAAATTCGCTGATTCATTTTGAGACAAGCTAGAATTCAAAACACGTGTGCTTATATCACTTTAGCCATTAGTCCACAAGGTGTTTGACACCTCTTGGAGAACGCTGGCCCAATCGTCACCTTCCACTGTGATAGCAGACACCCAGTGTACAGCAAATATCGGCATAGTTGTACATAAGACTGTAGAGTCTAGCCTGCAGGTCATTGAACTCACGAATTTTTCAGGTCTTTACCTATTGGCATCTAACCGGTGCCTTGTTCTACTGTATGAAACTTACCGGAAGCTTACCGGTGATCTCTCGGAAGAGAGACGCATGTGCTAAATTTACGACTAATCACGCACGTTCAGTGACACGCGCACGCGTATCTTGCTCACGTCCGACGAAAACTCCCGATGAAAGTAAACAAAGAAGGTGTTCACGCAATTCTGCGTGACTCGCCCCACGAACAGGGCCGGAAAGAGTTCCGGGGACGTGTAATTTCACTCCGAGACGTAATCTCTCCATTTGACCCCGGCGCGTGATATAGCGGGGATTGTTGGGTGGGAAGGGGAAGGGGGGTCACTGCCATTTCATTATGGAAGAGGAGGGACGTGCACACCTCTCCTACCTCCCCCCCCTGCCACACCGGCTCTGCGCTACCAATTAATACGCAAGTTAACATCGGCTGCATTTCCCTGGGAGAGCGGGAGCTCGCGTCGCGCTGGTCATTTGCGTCTCCGTGATTACTCGACGGGCTTTCACCACCTCCCTCCCTCGTACCCTCTGCATCGAGAACCCCACCGCTAGACCGCCCCGTTCCGCGGCAGGTGACGGGCCTCAAGTCCTCTCCGGGGATGCTCGTGGTAACGCGGCTTCGCTCGACCGCACTTCGCCGCGCGCACGTCCTCAGCAGCCGCAGCGACGACGGTCGGCGGCAGGCCCGCGAGAAGAGGCCCGAGGAGGAGTCGTACTTCAATCTACAACAGCGGGGGAAGGGGTGGACACACACACACACACACACACACCTCCCTGACAACTCCCACGACCTCACTCAGCCACCTCCTCACGCCAGTGAAGTGTGCCAATCACGCACAGCTTCTATTCGCAAACGCCGCACAATGAAACGACCCTGAGGACGGGTGCAAGACCGGACCCTAGCTAGCAGTGTTGCGAGTACAAGTCCGATGCGGGGGTTGGCGACGATCAGGGACTCGTGACTTAGGGACTCGCAGACGTACGACACGCTATAGTTTGACTAGACACTTGCCGACGACGTTATTGCATGATCTACGGACTTCGTGACACTAAGACACGCGAGTCGGAGGACTGCTGAGGAGGTTAACTCCCTCGCCGATACACCTATATAGTCTATTCGCGGTTTCTTCATTCTTTATGAATCAAACCTTTGAAAAAAAACCCCATGCATGATGTGTTTGGTTGTTTATGAAATATGCCATGTAACACAATCGTTTTATACTTGGTGTTCATATAAGTACCTTATTTTTAGTCAAATTAAAATTCTGTTTATATTTTATCTATAAATTATAATTTTAATTTTTAATTAATATGAGTAATAACCGGGAGAAAAAAAAGGTATGTTGGCAGTGCCTAGTAAGAAAAAGTTAATATGATGTGTAAATTTCTAGACGTGTGCTAAGGCTTTAATTGCACGAGGTGGAGGAATATCCTGGAATTAGAACTTAAGCAGGGCTTCAGAAAAGTAGGAAGTAACCGGGAATGTACTATACGCGTAAACCTTCACGTAAACCCATTAAGATAGCAACAGCGGTTAACAGACATACGTACAGATCCGGAGCATATGTCAAACACAAACACAGAGGCCCACCGCCGGCAAACTGATTCAACCTAGGCCTGTCGGGCTGCCGATTAGATTTGTGAACCTACTCAAAACAGTTATGGGAACCTCGGTTCCTGGTCTCGTAACAGCACGGCCTCCAGGAATAGTCCATTATCGGTTACTTCCAACTTTCCTGAAACCCTGCTGAAGTTATACTTCCAGGATATTCCTCCGCCTCATTCAAACAAAGCTTAACCGAAGCTAGAAAATTACACCAAAGTGTCAGTGCACCGCATTCATGCGCTCAGAGTAATACTATTTTGGATAAGAACTATTTATTCGTAGGCATTACCAACAAAGCTATTTTCTCCCGGTTTTTATTCATATAAATAATAAATTTAATATTATAATTTGTAATGAAAATATATGTAAAAGTTCAATTTAACAGAAAATTGGGCTCCTTCATGTTAACAGAAGAATAATACGTTTGTGATACATGCTATATTTACGAAACAACCAAACACAGCATACGTGGGGTTATTTTTCAAAGGTTTGGTTCAGAAAGTGTGAAGAAACCGCGAACAGACTACACATATGAAAGCTCGGCGGCGGAAATACCACTAGGGGGCCGCGGTGATGTAGCGGTCAGACTACTTGCCTCCCATTACGACGATCCAGATTCGATTCCCGGCGGAGTCACCCGGACTTTCGCACATGGGAAGCGTGGCGGACGTAGCCGTTGGCCCGGCGGGTTTTCTCGGGGATCTTCCGTTTTCTCCGCCCTTGCATTCCGCCGCTGCTCCATCTTTGCTTCATTTCATCCTCGCCAGCACTTAAGACTTGGCTGTTAAGCCCCGACCAAATTTTTTCTACCTTTAGGACCACTTTCAAGTTGCGTGATTTATATGGACTAAAAAATTTCGGGAATTAGTTTTAAGGACATACTACTTTTTTACGATCGCCTCACAGGCGTTAACATACGTTCAGTAGGAAAGGATCGATATAAAACCTCTTACGGAAACAAACACCGAACGAATATCTCGCTCCTAGGTCGGGCTAAAACTATCACTGGGGAATTAGTGTGAGTGATGAGATTTGGGCGGCTGTTAACAGCGAGGTCTTGAGAGCCGATGAGGGTGATTGAGGTGAGTGTGGAGCAGCGCCGGAATGAATGGGCGGGCAAAACGAGAGATCCCCGAGAAAATCCGCCAACCAGCGGCATCGTCCGGCACGATTCCCATATGCGAAGGTCCGGGAGCGACCCCGCCGGGAATAGAACCCATTCCGCCTAGGTGGGAGGCTAGTAGTCTAACCACTACACCATCGTGGCCCCACTGGGGAATCATGCAATAAACACAGATATCAGTCTTTGGTAAACAGAGGACTGTGGTGTCTAGTTTACAAGTTGTTGAACAACGAAACATTTTCTGTACCTCAGCACTTTATTTGCAACGAAGGCTGGTATGATTGAATAATTCAACCACCAGACTACGGCCTCAGCCACACTGCAACATTTATTGTATCACTGACCAAACTTACCAAAAACCAGTGCAGTAACGCGTCGTGGCATCGATCTCACAAGTGGACGGAACGCTTGTGGAGAGATGTTGACCCATGCCGTTTGGATAGCTACCCACAGCCACCTTCTATCTGCAGGTGCAGGAACCTGGGTGCGAATACCATGTCCCACGTACGCTCGACGGGATTCATGTCGGGCGAACGTGGTGGCCCCAGCAGTCGTCGGAACTCTCCAGAATGCTCCTCTGACCAGTTCCAGACAACTTGGTCAGACGACATGATGCGTTATCTCGCTGGAATTCCCCGCCCCGTTGTGGGGGTGCGTGAAGTCCACGAAGGGCTGCAATGCAATGCTGTGATCAGGAACCACTCACTCACGTGATGTCGGATCACAACTGAAACAGGTTTGGCACTTCAAAGACGTGACGGTTCGGTGGCACCGCCCACTTAAACCTTTACATACTGCTATCCCATGGATTTCGGCACGTCACTTCGTGTGTGTTGATTAAGGTAAACAAGTTTAAATGATGGAATTTAGTCATCTTAACTTGACGCCAATTCTTACCTCAATGTGTACAAAATGAAATGAAACAGATTTATTTTACTGATTATCTGAACTGGGGGCTCATAAGAGCAAGGTTAAATTATCAAAGGAAGGACTACCGGGAGAACTGATAAGAACTTCCCGGAACAGTTCCGCACGTCCCAACTTGCAACTGACGTTCAAGGTCAAACCTGTTTTCGAACGTGTTAAAGGTATCTGGGGTATGCAAATAAAATACTTATTACATCTTACAATTTATTAAGCAAAATACACATACTGTACATAACCTAATACACGAAAATCACCATTCGTACCAACCAACTTCCTAAAAATCCAAATCGCATCTGCCAGCTCAAACTTAAGCCTACGTCGAGAATACAAAATTGGATTAGGAGAAATAGCAATAACAGAATTAAAAGTAGCAACAAGTTCATTAATTGCAAATTTATTCCAACATATAATGTCTCTTGAATCAATCTGACTCAAATAATTAACGCCAGTCACTGTACTGTTGTGAGGATGCCTGTAGAAACAAACTTCGAGAATACCAGATCCGTTGTGTGCAGTCATTCCCTGCAGAGCGAATCTGTACATGAAACTGAGTAGAACAAAGCTCTCTTCTGCAGCCGTAACTTGCTTTACAAAAACAGAATCGTCCTTCGCCACATCACAATCGAAAGAACCAATATTCCGAACAACAGGTCTTGATTTCTGTGCCAGTGTTCGTTTGTTTTTCAGTCTAAAATTCAAATGATTCCATGGAATAGCAGTGGTCGATTCCACACTGCGCCAAATTAAATCCACACAACTATCATTTTGTTGGACATTAAAAATTATTTACTTATGCAACCGCAGTGTAAGACGTAAAAAGTCTCTGCGACTGTACTGTGTAAAACTGCAAGATAATCAGAATTTATCCAGTGAAACATCTGGTAGTCAAGGCGAAAGCAGGACGGTGCCATGTCTACGTGCTAGCAAAACACATTTTGAAATTTTTATTATAAAAAAATTACAGATATGCTTTCCATATATTTACCTATAGTAATGTAAACGGTTTCCGTGCATTTCTTACAGTTCTGTTCAGTGCTGTGTTGTAAATTAAGGTGTTTTTGTCCTCTATATNGGGGAAGGGGGGGGGGGTGTTTCCTAGCTGCTTTGACATGTATTATTGCAACAACTTGTATAAGGGGAAGATGCCTTATTAAAACGAATAGTATATATGAGTGCACTCTCTCCATCAAATTATGTGCAGTTTAAACCTTCAAACAGAGCTCTGTGATGATTACATGAAAACGAAATGAAAGACGTAAAAACGGAATGAAAGACTGAATGTTCATGTTACCTAGTAGAATCGTGTTTTGAAAGACGAAACACATTTAAGAAAGTATTTTGTATTGGTTTTATCAGTTTATTCGTCGTTATTTCACTTGGTACACGTTGTTTAACGGCCATTTTTAAACGTTGTTCGACGGCCATTTTTACATGCTGTTAACTCATCCACCAGTAAAAAATAAACCACTGAAAAACAGTGAAAAAAATGACTGATGAATCAGTGGAAAATGTTAATGAATCAATAAATAAAGGAGAGCTGGCATTTTTTACTGATTCATTGGTTAAATTCAGTGAAGTGACTGTTGAATCAGCCAGGTAGGTACTGTTGACTGATTGAAAAAGTGAAATTCTCAGTTTTTCAGATTTAGAGTGTTTAATACTAAATTTTCTGTACCCATGAAATATTGCATCCATCTGTATACAATACTCAACAACCTCGTTTTCTAATGCTCTGCTTATTACGGAGCTTCTTCCAAATAAAAATATAACTTAATCAAAAGGAAATTTCCCAATTTTTTTCACGCAGTTTTCAAGCGCGTCATTGGGCACACCAAGCTGCTTCTCTGTGGACTTATATCCCATCGTACGGGCTTCAAGACCGTTTACCGGTAGGGTCCTCTTCTCCTCGCCACATACATCTCTTTTGTATTTTGGCCGAGATCCATTTGAAATCCAGAATTTGTATTGCGAGTCCATGATGGAATTACTTTCATTATTCACGAGAAGTTTTCAGCCATAAACGTCAGGTAACCAGTAGATAAACACGAAGAATTTACGTATCTAAAATGGCTTTCAACCCAAAATAGTAGGTTTGTAAGGTCGGCGTTAAAGAATAAAATTAATTCAGAAAGAGTAATCAGCGTTCCCTTTAGTATTTGGTACCACCCACAACACACAACCTCACGGAATTGCGATTTGAAAACGGAACATGCTTATATGGAGAGTATTATATTCTAAAATGAAAACAATAAAACAAAAATACTATACACTCACTGACAAAAAAAATTATGCACCACAACGGAACCATTCCATTCAAAATAAATTTAATAGCGCTGGCTTCTGAGTACGCAGAGAAAGTAACACATGGTTAGCACATGGATGTCTTCGACAAGCCATCGTGTGGTCTACGACCGTTGCAACAATACCAATAGCGAAAGGCGATCACAAGTGATGTCTCTCCGTACAATCACGCCAGCGTTAGGACGTGTGCTGCTGTGAAGTGAGACAGCGTCCGCAGCATTCAGCTGCGGCCCTTTCAGTCTATGGCACGATAGTCATCTGTCCCCCCCCCCAAAAAAAAAGCTTATCGTGTCGCTAGATAAAACACGTCACCAGTCTGTATCATTTAGTTTTGTTCTCTGCTGAAACCCTTGCAGCAAAGGCGACGATGTTGAGGTATTTAATGGAATAACAAGGTCGTCAAGATCGCATATTGGTCTGAGGCAGGCGTCTGTAAATGCCATTGGTAGAGATATGCTGCCGTAGTGTTGCTGCTACATGGGCAGCGGTGGCGTAGTGTCCAGGGCGCTCGCCTCCCACCACGGCGATCCGGGTTCGATCCCCGGCGGGTTCACTCCCGGATTTTAGCTGGACGATGCCGCTTTCCGGCGGGTTTTCTCGGGGTACTCCCGTTTCCCCCGCCCTTGCATTCCAGTGCCGCTCCATTCTAGGGTCTCATTTCTGTCATGCCCGGGGATGACGGTCACCCACGGGTCCCAGCTGGAAAGACCGTCACTCGGAGGGTGTTGCCTTGCCCTGGGTGCACTCCCCACACGTCATTATTATATGTTGCTACATGTCGCTGTATGGCGGGCGAGGAAGCGGCCGGCTCTGTTAATCCCTAAAAGTTTAATTACGCTACCTGCTGGTGGTTGTTCCGGGTTGTTCAGAGCATTCTGACACCTGTGTGAGTAACTTCCCTTGCCCATAGCTCCCAACCGGTGGTGCGTGGTGAACTGTTGCAAGGTAAGCTGGTGCTTGCTCAGTGCTGTACATTTTTGGTGCACGCAGCAAGAACCAATAACCACTGAGGAGCCCAGGGAAACTGAATGCGTTTCAACCACTCACAAGCGAGCAGCAAGGGACCGATTACACACGTCCTGTGGCGTCACCTGCCGAGCTACTTGTTACTGGCGGAAGTGTGAACTAGCAAGCAACAGGGTACAGCACAGAGCTAACGCCAGCTTACCTTGCAACATTTCACCACGTGCCACTGCTACCAACACACACAATCCGACTGTGAGGTCTCTTAACGGCCGAATGACGGGCAATTTGTACGCTGCCCACCTTTCTTTCTTGCAATCCTGTTGATATGGACTTTCTCAGACTATATCATTTGTTCGTACTGCTGTTTCGTACGTCTTCCTGTCATGCATTTTGTTTATTTATAACGACTGGTAAGTGTCATGCGTTTCACATGACATTTGATATTCTAAGGACTGTATATACATCACAGGAAGAGCAACCGCACATACTCGTACGCCTTACGCGCATGCGCCACCGGAATAAACTTTATATAGTTCTGTATTACCCGTGGAAGTGCCTACTAACCAAACTCCATGTTTCCATAAAGTTACTTTTGAAAAGTATGCGATTCTTTGGTGCTGAATGTAATTATAACTAACATAAGTTCCAAACGCGACAATTAAAATTTAAACACTCATTAAGATATCATTATAAGGGGCACCTCTCAATACCCGACCTCGCTATCAATTTGAGCCATACCGCTTATCAGGCAATCCGGTTGATCTTACAATACAATTTATCAGTAACACAAAACGTGGGGCTTGCGTATACACAACACATGAAATTCATTTTCGCTAATGTACTTTGAATTCCTCAAGTGAGAATCAGTGTGTTACACGTGTAAAAACAAGATTTCTTACTTTGGTTTGTTATATGCTTATGCGGTTACTGTTACATGATAGTTCCTCAATACCAATAATCGTAACCACACTTGAGCTAGCAGGCAATCCTGACCGCATTCACTGCTGCGTGGCCTGTTGATTCCATATTAGCAGGAAGCGTCATAATAGTTAACTAATTTTACTTTGTATCTTTTATAAATGTTCACTTTCGAGCTAAGATANATTAGCAGGAAGCGTCATAATAGTTAACTAATTTTACTTTGTATCTTTTATAAATGTTCACTTTCGAGCTAAGATTTTTTTTTTCTTAAAACAACGCTGTAAACAAATTTGTAACAGACATTACTCTATTGTAGGTTTAATTTCAAATGTTCTGATACACAGCTACAACGAATACCTACATATCACTATTTATATCCCGTGTACTCCATCACTGCCTAGTTATGATAAAATAATTTCCCTGCGTGCGACCCGTAATGCCATTTGGCAAACAGAATTGTTTCCCAGTCACAGTCTCAACAGATAACAAACAAAGGAATCCTTTCTGTGACGTTTGCTTTCCTCAGAAACTCCCGACGTTTCCACGCTGGATACCGGAATCCAATTCGTAATCAATAACAAAACAAAGACGTAGCACATACCTGACATATTAAGGGTTATTTTCAGAAGCTCATTGCGAGTCATCCAGTCGAATCAGCGAACTTTAACTTCTAATATTTTAGCACATGTACTGTACACATGGATTTAAAACAGACCAGTGTGCAGTTCTGAGAACCTGGGGTCAGTGTGGCAAGGCACTAGATAAAACTTAAGTCCCAGACAATGAACGTCAGAGGATAACCGTGAGCTTCATGAAGCACCACATATCCTCTCTTTAATACTTTTATGGTTCTAATGCGTTCAAACGGCACATGAACTCGTTCATCACACTGTCTACGATCGGGGGACGTGTTGCACGTGAATTATATTTATCACCGGTGCTGTACGCGCCAAGGCACCAGTGTCCAGTCTTTATTGCAGCCGATCTGATTCGTACATGAAAAAATGGGGTAGAGTGCGCGCCAGAGGTGCGCAGTAGCTCCCCTGTACCCCAACATTGGATTTTTTTTTCTGCCAATACGGCCATCATAAACGACGTGGATAGGATTTGAGGGTTAGAATATTGTTTTGCAAACAAGTGCTTTTAGATGTTTGGATACTTCCTCCAACCAATTTGTAATGTAATTATGTTAAATTAAAATTGGTAAAAGTAAAATAATTTTTCATATATTTTTGCGTTATTTCTGGTGGTGAAGTTAAGGTAAGAGTGCCTTTTATTCCATAGAACTAAGCTGTAATTAAAGTGAGATACATGTAAACCAATTCTGCCACGAAAATAAGAAAAATACAACAAATATACTACAGAAATGGTTAAAACTTAAACTAAGATACCCAAATACACACATGAACAC
>NQII01002060.1:98208-116179 GCA_002778355.1 Clitarchus hookeri
TTCTCGCAAAAAGGGGGGGGGGGGACGCACAAAGAGGGTGGCGCAGGAAATAAACTAGAAACTCAGCATGTTGTTCCGGAAGGTGAGTTCTGCTCCACAAAGTTGTGCGAGCTCCTAGTGACAGAGCGCTGCAGTCGCCTTCGATTTAACACGTGCTTGGTTAGTTGTCAGGCTGAATACCAGGTGGGAGGGTCGTCGAATTGAACAGGGTAGTCTTTTTTTCACAAAGTGCCCATGCTCCAACCACCCGCAGGTCGAGAAGAATTGCAACAACGTGTTTTAACTTGGCTTGCGCCGCTTCTTTGATTCCTCTGGCACGTCTGTTGTGTGTGTGTGTGTGTGTGCGGTGTCACTATTATTCGTGTTACTATTATTGACGAGATGTAGTTTGAAAAGTCCTCTTTGAAAAGTCCTCAGTTTGCACGCGATCACCCGCACATGGTTCTCGTCCAAGTTGTCTGCACGACACTGGAGCTGCTGTGTTGATAAGAAAGGAAAAAAAAAAAAAAANGATAGAGATGTTTTCGTCGCGACTTAACAGTGAGTGAATAAGGGTGAAGATGGAGCAGCGGTGGAATTCAAGGCTGGGGAAACGTGAAAGTCCAATGTCAACTTCTGCCACGTTTCCCACTTGCGAAAGTAAAGGTGAGAATTATTACTGCGAATATCTTGGCTAAATTATGGACGAATAACGGATAATAACAATAATTATTATTACTAACGCTACATTTGCCTCCCTCTCCAAATTTGTCCAGTGTGTACTATTTTCGTCCCCCCACCTACGTAAAAACTACGTCACACTGAAAATGACTGGTAAAGTCCCTATTCGCTTAAAAAAATGAGGTTACGTGATTTATTTGTAAAACTTGACAACTCATTTATGTAATTTACGTTTTGCGTTTTGTCGTCCTCCACGCTAACAAATTACCAAATACAAATTATAAAATCATCGTCATGTTAGTTTTGTTGACCCGAAGTATTTTATACGCATATAACTATATCTACTCCAACAAATTATATTATTTTACAACTATTTCCCATAGAAAGTCCCGGGAGTATTAATAAAATATTTAAATTTTCCTGAAACAATTATTTTTAGTGATCATTCTAAGTCTTAGTTGCAATATTTTGCTAATGACGAAGGCGAAACCGCGTCATCAACAATTTTATGCAGCAGTCATGCTTAGTTTATGCAATCCAGAAACTAAAAGTTTTTAAAATATGATTTTACATGTATCTGTTATCAGCGAAATCGTCTTGTGCAATAAGTAGCAACATTACATGCTGGACAGATGGGACGATATGTTGTTCGAAATGAAACCTTGTAAACTGCGGAACCAAAACTACCTAAAACAATATCCAAATGAAATATAACCTGAGCCACTCTTAGCTCTCTCACAGTTTCTGCCATCCACAATACTGAAACGCGATCTTGGTATGGTTAATTTGAAGTAGTTCTAGATTATGGTTGCAGAGACGGCTTTTTTTGGTTTTTTAATTTGACGGTTACAAATAGTGCTACAACGTATATTTGATATACTTTTTTTTTCGAAAAAGAATAAGCACTAAATATATCAGCGTCGATCTTTTGGTACATATCTGTTCTAATACGCCACTAAGAATGTAACATATTCTTGGAAAGCCAGTAGGCTAACTCTTGCTAAGGCTATCAGTGTGGGAGTAATTACACTCTTCCACTTACTCGTATGATCTACCGGCTTCACGAGTTTTGTTTGCTCACCAGTGAAAGTAAATTGTCACTTTTTGTGAAAGCGTAATGCGAGAGAGCACGGNGCTTCACGAGTTTTGTTTGCTCACCAGTGAAAGTAAATTGTCACTTTTTGTGAAAGCGTAATGCGAGAGAGCACGGAAAAGCTTTCTCGCCAAATAACGCCAAAGAGCGCTACCTGAAAAAGAGTGCTCCAAATTGAGACGACGTCCTGGGACTACCTACTTCCCTCGACGAGTAAAACGCTCCAGGGACTGGTCTCACTGCCAGTTGCGAAACTTCCTGCTAGTCGAACACACTTATTGCTTTCTTCAGNAAAACGCTCCAGGGACTGGTCTCACTGCCAGTTGCGAAACTTCCTGCTAGTCGAACACACTTATTGCTTTCTTCATACTCCGAGCAAGAGAGAGGAAAGCTCGAGTTGTAGTGAGGGGCAGATCGACCAGAGTGTTTATTTAACCTCTGACTGTTTTGACTTGAATTTTATCTCAAAAATTTAAATTTTAAGTTCGGGTGAATCACATCACACATTTATAAAATTTTCTAATAGAAATAACTAATTATTTTGAGGTGTAGCGTAAAGTATTCAATATGTTCGATTTTGTGATTTGTACGAATAATGATATTAGTTTAAAATTTCCAATAACTCGTCCCATTCTTTAGCGGAGAATCATTTTTCACAATTGTTAAACGTTTTCAGACTATTGTTTCTTTCACGACGAAAAATAGTTTAATATTTTAAGAAACCTAGAACATAACTTTAGCTTCTGGAACGTCCGTAGGGAACCATCCCAGCATTCCTTTCAAGCGGTTTTGAAAAACAAAGGGAAAGTGAAATTAAGACTGCTGGATCGGAAATCGAACCTGATCCTTACCGAATGCCAACCCAATGTGTTACCACAGCACCATCTCTCTATTTTCTGCAGCTGCAAGAAATACAAGTTTGAAAAATACTTCAAATTGATTATTTGAAAATATTGAAAACTGAATAAAAAAAAACCATCCCGATTTTGCTATTAATATAGAAGATCGCCAATTTTGAGTGTCGCAGAAGCCACCGCTCTTACAATTGGTCGTCCTGGGCAGCTACGTGGCCAATTTAGGCCTAATTATGCTCCTGCATTATTAACCTAACGCAGATTTTCAGATAGAGCACACACTTTGGAAAGTTAAACAATGATTGTGCAATTAATAGTTTTCAGGAACTTCATCAGGAGAACCTGACAGCATAATGTACCTGATAACACGTTTCCTTAAGAAGTAACTNTTTTTTTTTTTTTTTTAACTTTGATACTTGTTACTAACACTAGGCTTATTGAAAGCCTGGCGGTCAGCACCGGCCGAAGAGAAATAAATTAAAAGCTGAATCGAAACTTCTGAAATCGATCTTATTAAAGTACCTTCCACTGTTAATGAAAGGACACGTTTAAAGTAGAGGATGGCTGACAACATTAAAGTTTCTAAAGAATAGGAGAAGTTGTTCCAAACCTCAGCGTATTATTTAGAAAAAACGCTTCAAAAATATAAATAATAATAATATATGATTAGTAATACTGTCTTTGTATTAAAATATTAAGAATATACATATATACAAGCAAAACTAAATATAAATGTATTTATTTTATATAATACGTAAATAAATAATTAAATGTATACAAAATATATATATTATGTAATACAAGTAAATTTTATAAACAATTTTGATATCGGCATAATTTTTAAACAGAAATAATGAAAATTAGTGTAAAAGTAATGTATTTATGATTGAAAAAATTTCAAGGAAACATGATATGGATACTATCTAGTCCTTACGTAGGTACTTTACAGTATTAATTAGTACGTTGTGGAAGGATACGCGATGCACAGTAAGCCTATCACTAGCGCAATGTACATTCAACCGAGAAACGAATTACGCATTATCCGCCGATAGTTATTTCCATCCCTCACAGGAACGGCATAATATCACGTTGGCCAGAAAGTACGAGTAAAGTGCTGTACATGTTATGTACGGGAGGACAACTTGAGCTGCACGGCGAAGAGTTCGATTTTTGGCTACTCTCTTTCTTAAAATTTTCGTCATTCTGTTGCGCTGGCATTTTTTTATGAATTTAAAAGTGATGCGGGCGAAACTGCCGTGTCGACAAAATAAACTTGACGTTTGTACTTTGTTTTGCGATCGTAAAATATAAATTACAGTACACGGAAATAACTGTGCTGAACTAAGAATACCATACGGTCTACGTAGTCATTCGTGAAATAGGTCCACTGATAATTTTGACGAGAAGCAAAAGTAATCAGTACGTAACAATGTATCAGAGAGAGATTTGAAAAATGAATAAATATCATTCACTAAAAAAATATAACATGGTAGGTGCAAATAAGATTTTGTAATTAGGTGATGTAATTTCGTCTGTCATTAAGTCATCTTATTTAAAACATTATGACGTAACAAAAACCAAATTTACTAGAAATATGTGTAATTATCTTGAAAATTTATTCTATCGATAAATCTGCGAATAGCAAGATTTTTTCATGCTGTCATAAAAAAAAAGGTTTCTTTAAAAACTTAAAAATATTGTTTTTAATATTTACGTCAATCATACTATAAATATAATAGTTATTAAAAAAGTTTAAATATTAATTTTGAAAACTTTTAGGGAAAATAAAACTTACTTAGAATTTGTTTGTGTATAATAGTAACGAAAAATTTCGTTCCAAAAAAATGAAATAAATAGAGCGTTTTCTAAAAAATTTTTTTTGTGGTTTTTACATTTGTGATATATCTGCTTCTTCCATAAATTAATTATACATTCGGGCGTTTTAAATTACGGAATTCCGTTCCTAATTTGGTTCAGGTTCCGTAATATATCCCGGAGAAGAATAACATCAGATTTCGCATAACGAGAATTCGTTTTCTACCCTCAGTACATCGTTGAACCTGCCTGATTACCACGCGCTATTACTTACATTAATTATCATCCCCATCCGTCTCCTTAGATTTTTTTTTTTACGTCTATCCTCCCCTCCTTCCTTTTCACGACCAACTGACGTAATTTCTCTCCGCTTCACTTCCTCAGGGCTTTCATCTTTCCCATCCGGCGCGTTCTTAAAGGGCCACTAAGGGTTCGTGGCCCTCCCCTTTCCCTCTGATAATCTACCACTTTGCCATTGATTTTCACTTCGTTCTCGGTTGGAGTGGCGGGTTAAACTCCGTGGTTTCTGATTTGAGAGTCGGAGTTGGTCTCGCGGCTCGCTGAGCGAGCGTCCACAGTAGAAGAGCTGAAGTTGGGAGTTTTAAGTCACGAGGATTTGCACGGAAAGAGTAGAGAACACTGTGCTTCCGTGATTACAATGGGAATCTGGATCACAAGAGGAGACATCGAGAGCGCAAAACACCCCCTCGTCTCATGAGCAGCGTGTGCGTTCGTCCAGGACCCACACGTCACAAGAGAAATGCGAATTTCGCGCAGACACTGTAGTCTGGCGAGTTCAGCCGTTCCCCCGGGGTTTTGTGATACAGAATGTTCCAGTAAGATGTAACGAATTCGAATTGCACGCCATTTGAGAATGCGCGGGTCGTAGTGGGGGACAAGTGCATCATGAGAAGCAGACATCGTTACGGTTCAGTATTTTAAGTGTCCCGTAGTAAAAATGGCACGTTGGTCAGTGGAGCATCGCACCATCTGGCGCTTGGGCAACAGTCTGGTGTGAGTTGTCAGCTTTCGGCGTCGTCGGACCCAACCTTCTGAGGAGGAAAATCGAACTGTGAGAGTAACAGCAGCCCGTTTACCAAAATTTGGTTACTCTACTGGAGTTTCCTAATGCAGATGAAGATTACGAACTCTGGTTCCAACACGTTGGTGTAATCGCACGCAGAGCTTGGCAATCAATGGCAGTAGTCCGTGCATTTTTTTCCCCCAGGGTTCTAACTTTTCCCACGGTATTGAAACGGCCAGCTAGGTCCCCGGACCTAGGAACGGCCGACGTTTCTTTTGGGAATATTTGAAGTCAAATGTCTACGCTACCGAACCCCGCAATATCCAACTGCTAATGGAATACATCGTTGCTGGAGTGAAGGAACTGAACGATAATTCACTGTAGCGTTTCTTGGATGACCTTGCGAGTAGAATACACGCGTGTGTTTGACGCCAGTGCGGCCTCTTAAAAAGCGTAATTTAAAAAAAAAGTGACTCCTCTATACAAACTTGTAATAAACAGCTTTCTACCGTGGTATTGTTTTCTTTTTTCATGCAGATCTGAAAACCATCACATCCTACTGGAACACCATATACGCTAACAAACCGGTAACTATTATATATTATACATATTATTTAAAAACTGATAAAGGTCAAAACAAAGAAACAATTTAGATGTAGATGGTAACAAATAAAAAAGAAACCGGTTTATGAAACGAAAGCAAAGGAAAGGCTAAAATTAAAATATAAACTGTTTTTAATTACGACGGCGGTAAATACGGTGTCGCTTTCGCGACCAACAAACACCTCACACAACAAGGGCGATGAAAACCAAACTGAAATAACATGGCGGTGACTTAGTGCTGCAGGAGAGATTGAAGAAGAATACGTTGAACTAAATGCATTTCATCTGCATGCGAAGTGAAGCAATGTTTGGACTGCGACATCTTACGTCGAAAACTCTTCGTGCCAAAATGTTCTCGAAAACACTGCAACACCTCGTTGTTTTTTATTGGTTGGCGCACTGGCCTGGTCAGGCAGAGAGATAGCTCGCCATACGAATGATAACCGACAAAATCCGACGAAAGAATTGTCACGTGTGTGCGTGCTGCATTGAAATCTATCAATCAATCAGCATTTATTATTCGTGAAAAATTAATTTTGTATACACATAACTGGAGAACACAAAAAATTGCGAGTTCATTCACTTGCAGCTGGATGCAGTTTATAGCCTATTTGCGGTATCTTCACATATTTTTCAATCAAACCTTTGAAAAATTACCTCGTGTTTGACGTGTTTGGTTGTTTCCTGAATATTTCATGTACCAAAAGCGTTTTATACGCATGTTAACGTAAAAGTACCATAATTTTGGTTAAATTGATGTGTCATCTGTAAATTATAATATTTTATTTATAATTAGTACGAATAAAAACCGATAGATAGTAAGTGCCTAGTAAGAAATATTTCTCATGAAAATACTAAAATGTAGTGTGTTGTCTATTTGGTGTGATTTTCTATACCTGGCTTTGCTTGCACGGAACGGAGGAATGACCTGAAAGCAGAACATTAGCAAGGCTTTGAAAAAGTTGCAAATAATCATTAATGAATTACATTTGACGTGCTGACTGTGAGCCAAATGCAAACCTGCGACAAAAGAAGGATCGACCGACACAAGAGTCCATTCAAGAGTTGAAGCTCGCTTTTTCACAATTTGCGGAAGCTTACGAACAAATGGAATATTTTCAAAGTATTCAGAGGATTGATAACTGCGGCTTGAAGGACACAGAACCCACGAATTTTCAAGTTGGCGTACGTTCATCATGGAGGTGCGTCGTGAATAGTTCAGGAAAGAACAGTTTCCCAAGCGACGGAACGCCAAGTCCATCACCAGTGGGCAGGGAGTACTACAAATGGACCACTCTTTCGCGCTGCCTAACTCGCTACCAGCCGAGCGAGTTTCGTCCTTAGAGAGAATATGAGGTAGAGTGCGCATACCAACTGCACTGTAGCCACTCCCCGTGTTCCAACATTGGACTAATATATATATATATATTTTTTTTTTTCCAATAGCACTATCAAAACCAACATGGATGGCATTTAAGATTAGAAAACTGTTTATGCAACGCAAGTAAGAGAGTTGAAACGTTTTATCATGCACTTCACTGAAAAAAAAATATTCTGTGGCAATTACAAAATGTTTTGTTAGTATTCTCATCTTGCCAAATAGTTTTTTGTGGTGAACACTAAATTATTTACTTGTAACCACTAAACTTTTTTGGTCACTAAAAAAATTATCTTGTAACTACGAAATAATGTGGGCAGGGTGACCTCCCTACGAAATATTTTCCTCCTTGTATAACCAAGTTATAGAGCAACTAGATTAGACGCAGCGGTAGTCTGAGAAACCAAAGGTAAATAACCACGTTCATCGCTTTGTTTTACAGTAACTTTCACAGTTCTACTGGCGATGGGCGTGCCAACGTCGGAGAAATGCGCAGGATACGAACGTCGCTGTACGTTGCTTTCACTCTATGGCTTAGTCACGCGAGTGACCATCAAGTCGTCTTCGCTCGTATCTTGACGACGTGACGCTGTTAGTGGGCCATTTCTCCCTCGCGGGTCTCTCATCCGCATTAAGAGGAATTGGTACGTAAATTAAATCTGAACACTTTTATTGAAGCCAATAAAGAAAAATCAAGGATGTGCAATCCGAAATAACGGTATTCATCCTAATTTGGTAGGCAAGTATTTCGACGGAACGGCACATTTCTTTATCGTGACACCTCACGCCGCAATTTAACGTGTAAATTTACGGTGTATGAAATATCTGCACAGTAACGCATCACGCTAGCAAAATATTTGCCCATGAAGTTAGTGTTAAATATTACCCAGGGTGCTGTTTCTAATTTTTTCTATATTCGGTTCCATAAACCTGGAGATTCTTATCGATGCGTTGTAGTATTGTGATGCTCCCTCGAGGATTCTCTCTTTTCAACTCATTCGTTCAGCAATTTTTTCATAATATTTTTGCCGCACTCTTGAAAACTGAATACATTTCAAAACATTTTCTGTCTCTCGTTTACGTTTTCGTTCCTATAGGTTTCGTTATCTGTGCGGAAATCATTGACGTTCGGCACTGGTTCAAGAGAATGGTGAATATCCGAGACCTTTGTGATGGCTTCTTGTATAGCAAGCCAATAAAATAAAATATACAATTGCGTACATTATACTTATACTATACTAGATGCTAATACAGACATGCATCCACGTTTACAAAACAATTTTTCCTGTTATAGACTGTTCACGGTAAATTGAGCACTTTTGAAATCACTGCGTAGTATCTACTTGCATGCACGCTGTGTATTCTTTCACTGTACATAAAATCAACATTGTCATCGGCCTGATCATGTTCATTCATGCGGTGATCAAGTGAAACTGTAAAATTATTAGAAAATGAAATATTTTACAAATTTTTTTCATCCTTATACGTGTATGCATTAAATAAATAGAAAGGAAAAAAATGATTTCGTCATTCACAAATTTTTCAACACTTCTAATTCGACATTAAAGTCGTGAAACTATTGTCCCTCCATCGTCACCAACTTTACTGGGCGCAAGCTACTTAATGTGTCCGTTCAAATATATGCGAGTAGAGACTGTGAATTTTTCAAACGTTGATTTAAAAAGTGCTCAATTTATCGCGAACAACTTATTCGTACTATGTTAAAAATTCTGGTTTAGGTCTAGGGTTTTCACGGTTAATTGAGCACTTTTGAAAGTAACCTTTAAAAAATATCACATCTCCCACCTGCATAAATGTTGCACAGTCACACTAACTGATATGCGCCTGGTGAAGTTGGTAACGACAAAAGGAAAGTAGTTTAATGTCTTAACGTTGAATTAAAGGTGTTCAGTAAACATTCGTGAATACTGAAATTATTTATTTTGATCTATGTTTTTTAATGCATATAGGTGTAAGGGTCAACACATCGGTAAAATATTGTTTTTTATAATAATTTCACAGTTTAAGTGTACCAGTGAATGTATAAATGATGAGTCCCATAACACTGTTTATGTTACATATGATGTAAGAATACACCATGTGTATAGAAGTAGATCTTAACCAGGGCTTTTGAAAGTGCCAATAATGAATGTATATCGTCGTACATAATTTCACGTGTAAATTCTTTCCAGACACGCATTCGGGAGGTCGAAAGTTCGATCCCTTACTGTTTCAATGGAGTTGGCTTTTTTTTCCTTCTGAATTGTGGTGTTCCATCCTCTTTCCAGGCGAATGATCGTGTAAACATTTTGTACGAACCTTTGCAATCATCACCTGTTAGAGGTTAAAATTATGCGCATTCTCGTTGCATAATGGTAAAAAAAAAAAGTTATTATTTATTGTCACTGCGCTATGACACAGGGTAAGTCATCCTCATTAGCTGGCAAATAGGCAAATGTTCTAGATAGGATGTTTGCTTGTTTCGCCACTTCGTCGCTTCACAGAGAATCGGACATCTAGTCACGTTAAATCAGCCGTGTAATTCATCTGGTTCACTAGTGGACTCACTGATGTTTATTGAGAAACTGTTCAAATAATACAGTTTAGTAATTCTCCAAAACACACATAATTACGGTAAGGAATATTTGAAATAGCTCATCAGTAATCAACGTTTGGTATAACATTTGTTTATACGTGCCAACATGATAAACAAATAGATTATCTATTGCACGGAGGATTCATTTTTAAACTGTGCCGTAAAAGCAAACACGCGTAATTAACCTAAAAGCCAGGTAAACTGTAGTTAGTACATACATACTAGAAGTACCGGTGGCAATTTCCTCTAGTGCGTTTAGAATATGTCCATATACAGAATGAGAACATGCACGACCGACAGACAGTGGCTGCAGGTTTGTCAATAAATATAAGTCAACCTTTTTGAATTATTTAAATACTGCAAATTGCAGTAAACATAACACAGAGGCTTGCATTAATGTAGTTTTCGTTTGTAAGTTAAAAACTTCCAAAATGCAGCTATAATTACCGCCATCCACAGAAATATGTTTTACCCTAAATCGATTTGATCCATACTGTATCGTCACAGGTATGATACGCTCCAAAACGTCAGTCAGACAATGAAACCTATCATGACGTATGACAATTCCTAAATAACATACATTTGGCATACCACTCACACTTTTCTTATTAGTGCCCCTTCAATGCGACACTATCACTAATGTTGATTGTCATCTCCCCCTCCGCCACATATTTCATTATTTAATTATTTGGTTTGAAATTTGTTGCACGAGTTTCTTGGGAACAGTGGTTTTCAGAATAACAACCCAAGACGACGTTTTACCTTATTTCTAACATGCTGACGTATTATAACTCTGACACACGGCAAAAGCCCAGGGTATCGGTGCCAATAATAAATGCGATAGTTCACGTTAATAATAACGTTAAAATTGATCTATTCCCACATATACACACGTATTGCAATATTTTACGTGTAAGAAAGTGCACGAGAAGGCATTGGGAACTCTTGCTTAATGAGCACACAGAATGTTAAAGACACTTTTGTGAAATAGGCTGCACACGGTAATGCGAGCATTTTTTAGGCCCTAGTTACTTTTTTATTTCAGCCATTTTTTATCCTTTAACCACCTTTTTAAGTAAATATTGCCATGGAAGTAATACACTCAGAGTATATATTCCACCGTACTCGGAAGTTAACGTCTAATGCTAAGATAAAATATATTTACTGATATTATTCCAAATGAGTGGGCTTTCAAAAGTGCTCACTTAACCGTCAATAGCTTATATCTGTTACACTGTTAAAAAAATTTCGTAATTTTACAGAAAAGTGGCGGTAAAAGTTCTCCGTAACTATCCGTTAAATAACAGATACGCTGGTTTTTCAATAACGAACTATACGTAAATTTCATACAATTTTCAATGAATTCATGGGAACTCTCCGTATATTTGTTAGTTGGTTTTTCTGTACTTCTGGTTTAAAAAATTACGAAATATCTTCAATTTTGGCTATGAAGGTGTTTCACTGTACATTAAAAGACAATTTAAAAAAAAGTTAAAATAATTGTTTCTGGAGCGAGATATTTACAAGAATAGCAAGTTCTGAAATTCGAGAATCTTTATCACTCCCACCTTTATTGACAATCAACTGACTGTTGTGACAAAGTGTAAAGGAATGTTCCCGTAGAGTGACACATACAAACGTACACAAATACGCTTCCATACTCTATCCGGGACTCGATCCCGTAATCTCTCATATCGTAAGCGGGTGGGTAGTCAACAACACTACGGAGGTCGGCATATTAGCTCAAGTACGACCTTTTTGTTACGCATGAGGCTATATAAATAGTATTTTTAGGAATGTGACACACGTAACATTTTAGCCTACGTTCCGAAGGAAAGAAAGGCTTATGAGTTCACTTTCCTGTCCATGTGTCTGTGTGTATGTATGAGTGTGTCTGCGCGCGTGTGTATCCCCCCTTTTAGTTTTTGAACGCTTCTACTGAATTTCACCAAACTTTGTAAGGAAACCTGACTTATATAGTTTTAGACCACGCCGCCCACTTACTTTAAAAATGGCGGTCATTAAAAAAATTTGGTTGATATGTCATATCTCGGGAATCATTCAACCGAATTACACCAAAATTTGTATTCCAGCAGAGCATTGTGTAAACATTACATTTAAAGATGGATATTGTTTGACGCGTGCCGAGTACATAGGGTAGGCATTGCGCTGTATTCACACCCTGAGAAATACCCCGGGGAATTCCCGCCGTATAATGACACGCGGGGAATGAACCGAAGCGAGAGAAAAACAGGGAGAGTCCCGAAAATTAGCTGATATAAGCCCTCGGCGAAAGAAACAGGGCAACCCCCACCGAGAATTACTGCCGACACAGCTTACAGGAACCCCCGGGATGCTTGCCGCACCCCCCTCCACCCCTAGTTTGAGCGAGCGAGCAGCTGACGATACACGAAATCCTATATAAAAAACGCGCAAGTTATATGGGGGAAGTCACCATTTCTCTCGACACAATCTGCTGACAGTCAATTTGAATATATTGGGAGACGGGTTAAATTCGGGAGCAGCGAAGAAACAAGAACAGTTGTGATCATTCAGTCGTGGGCAGACAGTTGTGATCATTCAGTTGTCGTCAGTTAGTTGTGATCCAGCAGTCGTCATCAGTCGTGGACGAAGAGTTGTTCGGCAGCCGCGATGTGAGACAGAGAAGGCAGTTAGGCGAGAGGCAGTAGTATCACCGGGCCGGAGTTCGGGCCCGGCCTAGGCAGTAATGTACAATCAGTTGTTTGCAGTCAGTTGTTCAACCGAGACGGGAGTGGTTCGGCGGTACAGCCGCGAGACGAGATAGATGCAGTCGAAATAGGAGAAGCCGAATCAGACACGGGAGTAATCAGTCCTGTGCCGAGAATATGAGTAAATTCCCGGAAACGAGTGGTAGCCCCAGTCCGAGTGGCGCCATTCCCCGAGAAGGCGTAGCCGTGCGCCATATGGTGACGAGGCGAGCAGTCAGTCAATAGTAACGTCACCGAGAAGAGAACCCAGTAACAGCCGAAACTTCATTTGTAAATTCCCGAGACAAACCCAGTTAAAGTACCGAGAACTTATGAGTTCATTTCCGAAAACATAGTGACAGTTTTCGCGGTGAGGAATGCAGGCAGAAACACGATAGCCAGAAGTAGGACGAGGAGGAAGCACTCTCCAACAAGGAACGCCAGCCGGGATCGCAGAGAAAGTACAAGTCACGGGAAAACCAATCCCGGACTTTAGAGAGAGACCATCAAAGCCGCAGGAAAAAGCCAACTTAGTACAGCACGCCAACGAGAGCCAGTCCGAGGGCCAGAACCAGGGCCACCCAATTCACCATGCCTCAGCTACCAACGAAGACAACTCACCAAAAGCCGCAGTCACAGATAAGTAGAGAAACGCCTATCTTCAACAACCTTCCCCGACACATAGTATTCAGCCCACCAGCCCTTAAGGCTTACGACTAGAGAGGGGCTCAGTCTCACCAGTGTGTGTAATAACGATGTCACATTCAGATCAATAAAATTCTGGTGTTTTAAATAATGGAGATTAAGAGTATTTGTTTACCCCTAACACAACCACCTCAGGTGCCATTAGTCTGCACCAATAAAATTTAACTATATAAACTACTGGCCACCACCCTGTATAATTCAGGTGGCCTAGTAGCGACAAGTTAAAACATTTAAAGATGGATATTGTTGTTGGTCCACCATTTTGTTAGATAGCACAAATTGAAAAAATTAAGATGTTACATTACACCTTGAAAACTAATCAACCAATTCTCCCCCAATTTGGCATGTAAGTAATACTATGGTAGGCCATGTAAACGTAAGTGATCAATCTCGATTAGTTACTTATTTTCAAAATGGTGGCCATACAAATGTTTTAAGTTTATTTGATATAACTGCCATACTATATAACCAATTTCGACCAAATTTTGTATACTGAAAGTATCTATTACAAGTATCACATATAACAACAAATAATACTTTTCTCAACTATTTTGGAAGATAGCCCCATACGAATAAATTAAGTCATTATGTCATAACTCAGTAAATAATTAACCGATTCCTACCAAATTTGGTAAACAAGTAGTGCTGATGTAGATGATGTTAAGTGATATATTTTAACCATGTCAGACAATTATTTTCAAAATGGCGACCATATAGCCATTTTAGCTTAGAATGATATACCGTCGAAGCTATGAAATCAATTCCAACATAACTTTGTATACTGTCAGTAGACATAATAACTATTAATTGTATCTACATGATGAATCTCTTGTCCTCCATTTTGTAAGATAGCAACGTGGGAATAAAAATAAAGTTTGGGTCATATATCGCGATAGAATTAAACCAATTACTCTCAAATGTGGCAAAAAAAAAGTAGTACTGACGCAGATGACGACAAGGGGTGCAATTTAAGAATTTCAGACATTTATTTTCAAAATGGCGGCCATATAGCAATTTTTAGCTTATAATACTATATCGTCGAAACCATGTATCAATTTCAACAAAACTTTGCATACGAGTAGTAGATATTACAACTATAAACTGTTTGTACATATAACATATTTTGTCCCCCATTTTGTAAGCTAGTGCCATGCGAGTAAGACATTTATTATATATCGGGAAAAAACTGACATATTCCTTCCACATTTGGCAAACAAATTGTACTGCAGCAGGTGGTGTAAACTGGTATGTTTGATTTAGGTCAGGCACTTATTTCCAAAATGGTGGCTATATAAATATTTTAGCACAGTATATTTTACTAACGAACCAAAATGAAACTTAATTTTGTAGGCTGGAAGTATATATTACACCCATAAAATTTGTCTATGCAGAGCCTTATTTCTCTACCATTTTGTAAGATAGCACTACCAATAAAAAATAATGATTTTATCTCTTATCTCGGGAAATAATTAAAACATTCTTATAAAATTTGGCGAATATACTGTACTGTGATAGACCATATAATAAAGGTTTTTTTTTTAAAGTATGACAATCTTATTTTTATAATGGCGGCTATAAAACCATTTTAGTATTGTCAGTGATATCTACAAAACTATTTAATCTATTTTAACTTAACTTAATGTATTGGCAGTATACAATCATAGAAATTGCTACTACATTACTTTTTTGTCCTCCACTTATGAAGACCGCCACATGAAAATCAGGAATGTTTTATGCCGTGTCTCGTGGTCCAATCAACCTATTCACAACAAATGTTACACTGGAAAATTTCAAATAAATTTATACCAAATTGTGCAAATCATAAATGCTACAGAATGCCGTCTAAACTTTCATGTTTTAAATGGGCCAGACAATGATGTTCAAAATGGCTGCTTCATAAATTATTTAGGCAAGTTTAACACATATATTAAACAATTTAACCAAGATTTCTATCTAGACAGTATACATTAGAAACATCGTGTATAAAGCCTCTTTTTCTGGAAATTTTGTAGAATAGCTTCAAATAAGAAAATAAAGTTTTTTTATGTCATATCTCAGGGACCAAACAACCCATTTCCATCAAATGCTTCACACATGTAGCGTTGCATGTCTTACGTGGCTTAGTCACTTACTTTCAAAATAAAGGCCCTGAAATATTTTAGGTAAGTAAACCCTATCATTCGAAACGTTAGACTCATTAAATCAGACGTTGATGCTCCGAATCCGACCTCCGTAATGCAGTGGATTGTACGCTAGCTTATAGTACGAGGCATTCTGGGTTCAAGTCCCGGGGTAAGGCACGTGTGTATTTGTAATTGCCTCATTACTGTTGCATAGGTTTAGGGTTTCATTTCTAAAGCTACTGATTTCAAATATAAATAAGCTCCTTCCTACCAACTTGGATTTTAAGAAATCATTTAAAACTTAATTGCACCTATTTTGAGGAGTGTAAACTCATTTTTTGTATTAGTAACTTCCTATTAATTTTCTAGTAATCTTGTAGTGGTTTTATGGTTGGTAACTTTTACGTGCCTTGGTGCTCCTTTTTGATGGAATAGGTCTAAGTGGCATAGATATCCGAACTGCCGCAGAAACGATTATTTTCTAGCAACAGTTACGAAGAAAATTTCGTATGGGCTCAAAATTCTTCATTCCCGAAACCCTTCGTTTACGGCACTGAAGTTGAATGCAACCCCCCCCCCCCNNNNAGCGTGCAGCGCGTAGTCGTGCATGAAACAAGTCAAGTAATGTTCAGTGTAACAAAATATATATTTTAGATAATGCCAAACAAATTTTCAGCCGTGGTAACTGAATTGCAAACCCCGGAGAGTTGTGATGAAAAATAAAATTCTGTAATCGAGTTTCGCAGGATTTCAAGATCGTTCTCTACGCGCAATTGACTTCTGGGCTGTAGCAGTGTACTATAGGTTTAATTTCTCGACATTACAGATGAAAGTACTTCTTCATCTGTAGGGTCGAGTGACAGCAGCAGACAGCAACTACTTCTTGTACCTGAATATGGAGAATGGACCGTCACCCGTAATATCTGGAGATTAAAGCGACAGCCAAGCTGCTACAACCCACGAACTACGCACGTGCAAATAAAATTAAATTTTTTTTATTCACAGTAAGAAGCGTTTTGACATAAACTACTTGGGTAACATAATTTGATGTCTCAAGTTGGCTCTGCTCAAACCTACGTTTTGTAAAGAATAAGAAATGTGTCTTAAATTTTACGCTTTTAGTGATTACCGCATAATTGTATTGGTGGACTATATGCAGTGAAGGCCAGTGCACTCACATCTAGGCTGTTGGCGGCAAACGGAGCACAGTTGTAAGCCCTGCTTAAGATTTGCTTGAATGTACGTCGTGTATTCTTCCGCCTTATGTAAAAATGAACATTACTGGATACTTCATCACTTTATTCGTGCACCGGTAAAGTGAAACTATGAAATTATTAGAACTGTATATATTCCACTAATTTGGCTAACTGTTACAATTTGATGCGTTAAAAAAATAAATCTAAAGAAACCATTCAAGTTAACACACATGTTTACCCAACACCTTTAATACGACGTTAAGACATGTAACTACTTTCCCTCCATCGTTACCAACTTTACTAGGTGTGTTACACCCAGTGCACCCGTTGTAGGATCAGTGACTTTTTTCTTAGGTTGATTTTAAAGTGTTCATTTTATCGTGAACTGCCTTTAGATACAGCTATCGCTCACATTCATTTAGATTAAGTTTCAGCTATGTTTAGATTGGCAAATAACGAACATTTCACGTAAAGTAATTTAACGATTACTTTTACTTTTGCACATTCTGAAACGTTTGCAGTGTAGTTACGTGAAAAGCTAACGTATTTAAATTTAATTACTGGAATGTTACTCGTAATGCTGTTGTTTTACCACTTGAGCTCCTTCCGACAACCCACGAGAAATATTCCCACAACAAAGTAAACTGTCTTGAGCCACCACTTCCTCGTACACGTACACAAAAGAACTCGCGGAGTGACAGCTTGGTATTTGCGCCCCAGTCACACTTATGCAAACAACATTTCCCTGCGTTCGCTTTCTTCCGCCTTTCCCCGGGAAGCGCAACAGGTAGCGAAAAAGAGACCTTTCCCTTCGAAGGAGGGGATGTTTTAAGATTCCGACCTCTTATATCCACACCCCCCCACCCCCTCGCCAGGCAAACTTTTTCCGGCAACTACCCTACCCCTCGTATTTCTCGTGAGTTTACCCGACTCCCCTTCCCTCACCATGACCAATCTTGGAGATGTCTCACTGGTTACCGATTCCGCACGGGCTGGTTGCTATCTAGACACGAGGGTAGGGGATTCGTGTTTGCGAGGGGAATGATGGGAAGGGGAGGGGGAGTTGGAGAGGATTCCCAATTCTGCGGACTGATCTTCCCGGCAGGACATTAGGCATTCCGAGTGAGTCCACGCTGAATATCCCTCCCCCGCAGACATCTATCCTAAACATTGACCGGAGCCGCGGTAGTGCAGT
>NQII01002060.1:116545-146026 GCA_002778355.1 Clitarchus hookeri
GCGAAACGGGACGCGTGTCTGAAGCTCCAGAACTCCAGAAGCAGACGTTTACGGGGCGGTCCGGGCCTTTTTCACTAGGGGAGATGGTTGAAGACACCGTTATAACACCTCCCCCTCACTTCTCCACGGAATCGCCAGGACATGGTATCGAGGACAGTTGGCCAAATCCTGAAAAAGAGAGGATATAAGAAATATTTACTTACTAAAATTGTAGGTATGGTCAAATACCGTAAAAGACAATACGGGGCAGTTCTTTGCCAATAACATTAACCCGTTCAGAGGCAGTGCACGCAGTTGTGTTCATAATGCACAGGGCAAGTGTTTTTGATCAGTACCGTACACTGCAAGGCTCAATGTTCAGTGATCATCCTTATGGGTAACTGATTCATAAACCGTGCATAGCCAAACAAAAAGCCACGTAGCCAAACACAAAGACTGGTTGCAATAAGCGCTATGTCGGCTTAAGCGCACAACGCAACAAACATTTTCATATTTGCAATAGCTGAAACCCTAAAAATGCAGGTCAGTGTGGGTTACAGTACGCGAAACAAGCTACAGTGGCGATCCTAGTGGTGCGGCGTGGCAATACAATGTATGTTTTTGGTAGTGCTATTTTAAGTATGGCCAACATTTTGAATGAAAATTTCTTATATTGGATGTACACGTTTCAATACCCATAAAGCCGTTATCACGCCATGCCGCATGGGGGCAGCACCGTAGAATTGTCTCACTAAGAAAGCAAAGCTGTTCTTTTGTTCTATTGTATTTTACGGGTTAACGTCCCGTCGAAAGCGAGATGGCACAAGTTGTTCGGGCAAGCAGAAACGGGGACGTAATCGACTACGGAAAACCGAAATCAGGACGGCCTCACCGGGAATCGAACCTGGGTCCTCCCGAATGCGAGTCCAGTGTGTTACCATTGGGCTACCTAGAGAGGTGGTACTTTGACGATAGAATGTCTTGGCGTCAAATAGGTTATACAGTTAATCTTTAGTAATTTATTTGAATTTAAACCCCCAACGTTTGGGTGATTAACTTAAGTAAAATAACTTTCAGGAAAGTTTGTTTGGTTAAAGTAATTAAGGCTGTCATGTTCTTGTAGTTACGTCAGAGTTGCGAGGGAAGACGTAGCAAGGTTGTGGTATTTCCCATCCCCCTGCATTTAAACCACGTACGTCTCCGACGAAGGACGTTTATATATTATATGTCACACGACCATGTTTAAGGCCATGCTTTTGTAATTTCACGTGACGCTCCTAGGTGCAAGGAATTACCGCCGCCACTACCGCCCAATCGGCGCGGGGAAAGAGGTCCACGCACTTTCATCGCAGGTGTCCAAACTTAGCAGTAAGCGGACCAGATCCACAAGTACACCATGGTCCACCCTTCCACAAGTACCAAGACCCCGCACTCAGCACTAAGCATGTGGTATGGCCGGGGTCCTGTCCACCACCTGGTGTCTCTCTACGACACCAACGACCTTCCTCAGGGAACAGGATCCCTCCAGATCTCCTCTAACATTCAGAGTTCACCACTACCAACACAAGGACGACTTATGATCCATCACAAGTGAGAACCTCTGGTGGGGCCAACTGATCTCCCATTATACTATTTAATTGTGAGTTTGTCAGAAACCGACCGCTTGACCGCAAATGGTGATTGGCCATGGGCCAACAAAGGCAGCTCCGTCCACTCCAGAAAGAGGAACTCCCCTTCCCCCAATGACCATACTAAAATCGACCGAGATGGACGCGTACTGTCCCTGGAGTCGAAGGAGAGTCTCATCGGGCAGAGACTCTCACCCATCACATACCGATTGTGCTCTAGAAATGGTTGAGGACATTTTAACGCCTGGCCGGGCATGACCCTTGCACCGGTCACTCGTCCAGCCAACTCACCTCCAACTGCATGTGTCAGCAGAGAATACGTATCTTATGGGAGGGACTGTCTCCATTGTCCTGTCCTGTATTCTACCACACAACCAGGAGTCGAGGGCCGAGCAAAGTCCCACCGGGCATGTTGAAATGCCTTAGGGCTCCCGCCTTCCTGAAGCTTTCTTCCGCGTGCGAGGCCGAGAAGCGCGGGAGCGATAAGGACGACACTGCCACGCGCATTAAGTACGCATTCGCCACTACGCACAGGGCTCTGAACTGGCGTGTAGTGTTCTAGTCGCTCTGCGTGTACCTGCGACTTCAGCACCGTCGCGTTAAGTTTGTTAGCGACATTTACTTCTGCGCGGTGGTGTGCTCTTTGCTCGGCTTGGATCGCCTCCTCTTTCCTCCCTCCAATCCTTCCGTTCCTTCCCCTTTCACCTTCTTCCGTCACGTTTTTTGATCTGGTCGTGGTATTTTATTTAAGACCTTGCACGATCTTTACGCCCTACGGACGTCTGCTACATCACGCCGCTACCCTACGCCTGCAAGATCTTCATTTGTTCCTGATGGCTTGGTTGCGCTTCACCCTGGTCAGCTGGGGTCAAACGCCGTTACCATGTTTTCGAGCACACGTTCTACTAGCAACGCTACGGAGCGATGGAGCACTTAATAAACGGCGAGTCGTGGAAAACGATAAGTTTGCGGTAGAGTTTTTAAATGTATGGTAATTTGTGTGGCAAGTGGTGTTGTACCTCGGGTGTGCAGTAGTGCTAGTCCATTTCAAAATTTTGGTTTTGGCTGCCCTTCCAAATTATGTTTCCGCTTAACTATGGTGTCGCGTTATGTGTCCTTTCTTTAACGTGTCGTGTTCGTCCTTGTTCACCGCCCAAGTTTAAATAATGTTTGTTGTTTCACTGTTTCCACGACTTCGTCGTTAGGGCGTTAATCTTTTTGATTATTTGTTGTTCGTTTTTGTAAAGTTTTTAATGGTCGGAGATTTGCCAGTTCCCAAACGACTGCCTCCCACCATAACTGTTTTAATTGTTTTTAATATTATTTTATTGGAAACGGAGGCATTGATGGGAAATTCTGCTATCCTCCTTTCTGTAGTGTTTTAAAATTAAATGAGTGCTGTGAATAATTCGAAGTCAAGAAATAATAGTACATTTTTAGCTGTTGAGTTTGCGAAGTAAATTTTCGATCTTTTTAAATGGAATTATTGTTGTAATGGAGCCGAGATGCGTTTTACATATATTGAAATTTTTTTTCCATTTATTGCTCCGACACTATTGATGCGTTTTAAATGGATTGTATCAATTGTATGAATTAATTAATGATTAGTTACTAATTGTGATCACTTTTTATCCACGCCTGATTTTTATATACACTAAATTTAATTAGTTTTTCATGGGTTGTTTGCCACTCAGCTTTTGTATTCTTTCTTAAAATAAATAGTGTTGAAACTTGTCTGTAATTATTTGTGAACTTGTGACCTACCTATGGGACTTTTAGTGGTGGCGCTATTGTTTTATTGGTCGGAAGTCTGTAGGAAGGTTCATTGCAGCGCTCTTGAGTGGTATTGTGTGTATCTGGTGCGTATATTTTGAGAAATAGAGCTTTTAAAAAAAAGTTTTTAGCAGTTTCGAAGTACTGTGAAATTGCGTTTCTAACATGTGTGACAATTCGAAAGCACTCAACAGCCCTCGTCTGAAATGTGTTCTTTTCGTGGAACACCAGTTTCGTGCGGGAAACGTGTATTCCAAACCCGCTACAGCGCAGTTCAAGCGCCAGGTAGGCGGAACCTTTAAGAGTACACGTGGCGCAGCGATACGGGCGACAATAACATGCGCGACCAGTGAGCCCTCACCCCAAGGCGCAAGGCGCTCAATCTTCGTGCAGCGCTCCCGCTGTTACGTTCTCCTGTGCAAATGAGATTTGTGACGGTGCGTTTTTATTACACGCGACGAAAGCACATCGATCAAACGACGACCGTAACATTGCATTTTTCTCCTACGTACGAAGTTAACAGCGCAGGCAAGCTCCAAAAATGAAATTCTTTTAAAAACCATTTTCACGATTTCTATCTCTTAGAATAAACTTTATATTATAAAAATAAAACTGTGCGGACCTAGATAATGGTTTTTTTTTAAATATTTCCTAGAGAAAGGCCGTATTCTCAGAACGTGTATTTACTGAGATACTCGCAAAAGCGTAAAAAAAAAAACGAGTGTACAGAAAATAACGACCGGGCTACTAACTCTTGCAGACACCTTCGGGCCGGGCCCCCGCACACGTACCTACACTCTCATCGCATCCTCTCCCGTGGTCAGCATTACGCCCGGCCAGCAGGCAGGTCTCCGACACAGACAGCCAGGGCAGTTGGGCCGTCGTCGGTCCTGTCCGTCGCCACACGTTGACGTTCCTGGATATTGGAGTTCAAGTCTTGGGCCCCCGACGGCCCGACGTCTAAGCAGTCGAACACCCTGCCAAGTGCTCGGGCCTGCGGTGCCATCTACGCGGCGCAAGCCACCGTGGCTGACAGCACTTTCCCGGTCACGAGGAAACTGGGTTCGACGAAGGACAGCGAGCGAGAGAAAACAGCCCGCCATCCGTGGACTTTCTGAAACGCCGGTTTGTTATTCGTCCTCTGTGTGTATTCACGCATCACATCGCCGGTTGTAACAGAACTCTTTCTGGGTTCCGGAAGACCACTTTCGATACCTTTAAAGGATTTCGTCGAATAATTCAGTAGATAGAATTGTGAAGTTTTTTTACCCAGCATTTAGGAAAAAAAGGCAAATCTTCAGAGAAGAAAACGCGTGAACTAAAGGTGGCCATTCATATTTTCCGACATGTGGTGTTACATTCGTAGAGGGAATATGGGGCAGAGTGATCACGCTAGCAGCGCAAAACAAGTCTCCGTGTCCCGACACTGAACTGCTTTTCTGCGAAAGTGTTTGGCGCCGATGGGAGTAGAGCGCGGTAAGAGCTGGAGGCAGCGCGGAAAAAAGGAGTATCCTGGTAAATCTCACTGGACAAAGGCCACGTTCAGTACGTTTCTCACCTGCGAAAATTCGAGTTCGACCCTCGCCACACATAAAATCCATTTAGCCGTGATGAACAAGTAGTCTGATCATTACCNTGCGAAAATTCGAGTTCGACCCTCGCCACACATAAAATCCATTTAGCCGTGATGAACAAGTAGTCTGATCATTACCCCGCCGTGGCTCCAAGGTGGATAAAGACTATGACGTATCATCGGTGAGAGAGTGAGAGAGGGAGAGAGTAGAGAAAGAGTAGAGAGAGATAGTAGAGAGAGAGAGAGTAGAGAGAGATAGTAGAGAGAGAGTAGAGAGATATAGTAGAGAGAGAGAGAGAGAGAGAGAGAGAGCAGAGATAGAGAGTAGAGAGAGAGAGTAGAAATAGAGAGAGGGAGAGAGAGTAGAGAGAGAGGGAGAGAGAGAGTAGAGAGAGAGATAGAGGGAGAGAGAAAGTAGAGAGAGAGAGAGAAAGTAGAGAGAGAGGTAGAGAGTGAGTAGAGAGAGAGGGAGAGAGAGAGTAGAGAGAGAGAGAAAGTAGAGAGAGAGTAGAGGGAGAGTAGAGAGAGGGAGAGTATAGAGATAGAGGGAGAGAGAGAGTAGAGAGAGAGGGAGGGAGAGAGAGTAGAGAGAGAGGTAGAGAGAGAGGAGAGAGAGAGGGAGAGATAAAGTAGAGAGAGAGAAAGTAGAGAGAGAGAGAAAGTAGAGAGAGAGAGAAAGTAGAGAGAGAGGTAGAGAGTGAGTAGAGAGAGAGGGAGAGAGAGAGTAGAGAGAGAGAGAAAGTAGAGAGAGAGTAGAGGGAGAGTAGAGAGAGGGAGAGTATAGAGATAGAGGGAGAGAGAGAGTAGAGAGAGAGGGAGGGAGAGAGAGTAGAGAGAGAGGTAGAGAGAGAGGAGAGAGAGAGGGAGAGATAAAGTAGAGAGAGAGAAAGTAGAGAGAGAGAGAAAGTAGAGAGAGAGGTAGAGAGTGAGTAGAGAGAGAGGGAGAGAGAGAGTAGAGAGAGAGAGAGGTAGAGAGAGAGTAGAGGGAGAGTAGAGAGAGGGAGAGTATAGAGATAGAGGGAGAGAGAGAGAGAGATTAGAGAGGGAGGGAGGGAGAGAGAGTATAGAGATAGAGGGAGAGAGAAAGTAGAGAGAGAGGTAGAGAGCAAGTAGAGAGAGAGAGGGAGAGAGAGAGTAGAGAGAGAGGGAGTAGAGAGATAGAGGTATAGAGAGAGTAGAGAGAGAGAGTAGAGAGAGGGAGAGAGAGAGTAGAGAGAGGGAGAGAGAGAGTAGAGAGAGAGTAGGAGGAGAGAGAGAGTAGAGAGAGAGGGAGAGAGAGAGGGAGAGACAGATAATACTTCTTCGAACGAATTTGACACGAAAATCCTACAAATTCTTCACGTACCCTAACATACGTTAATTTAAAAGTATTTTTTCTAAATTAGTTGCATTAACGTTTAACTAAATACACTTTAAAATTATACAAACCGTGTAGATAAACTTCAACAGACTGGTTACATTATCAAGTTTTAGTTATAACCACCAGACAGCACTCTTCTTTTCCCATTCAATTACATGCGATTGAGAATACGTCGTAATGGGAAATGTGAACAAACGCATAGGTGATACGGGAGGAGATTCAGTTATCTTTGTTGTGCATTTTGGATGAGACCACGAATAACAACACTGGCAACAAGACGCGGTTTCACTCATCATGTTATATACTTCCAAGTCTCGCTGGTAAAAATTTAGAAAATTCGCTTCTAATCCCTTGACTATTTGTTTACCCTGCAGCACATACGTAACATCGGAATTATTTTCTCATTATGTCACAGTTAACGCAATACAAAAGTTTTTTATTGTGGTAATTTTATGTACTTACACTTAAATAATTAGGATGTCATGTTTTTACTGCAGGAAAAGGTAAAGAGCTATAATGACATTTTCTTTATCTTCTTAAAATCTTGAAACGCCAATAAACGACTGAATCTAATACTGCTAGTGAACAGGGCCGTCGACAGAAATTTCGGGACCCGTCACAAATTAATATATCAGGACCTCCTTCATGGGTGTCCTTTTTTTTTTTCCTAACTCCGAGCGTCTGGGGTCTTCCTGAGCCTCGGGCCCGGGACAAATGTACCCTTATCCCCCCCCCTTTTTGTCAACGTCCATGCTAGTAAACTGTAACCTAAACGTTTATTTCCTATTTTGGCATACTGCGTGTAAACGGGGGAATATAAAAAAGGGGCGATGGAGTCTTTAGGATTTTCTGAATTTTTGTGTGTACGTTTTAAAAACATTTTACAATTTGTAGCTAGTATCACTGATGATTTAAATGAAATTCAAAATCAGTCTGAAATAAGCTTCCGACACTGATTTTTTTAATATGGCCATAATGATTTTTAATTTAAAATACTGTTCATTCGAAATTTAAAATATNTCCGACACTGATTTTTTTAATATGGCCATAATGATTTTTAATTTAAAATACTGTTCATTCGAAATTTAAAATATAATGTATTATACACACATTTTTAATTCAATTAGAGTGCTTCTTGTATTCATTGAAATACAAATAAGCAATTTATTAGANTGTATTATACACACATTTTTAATTCAATTAGAGTGCTTCTTGTATTCATTGAAATACAAATAAGCAATTTATTAGAAATCCGAAGCTTTGCTCACCTGAAATTAGGACTTAACTTACGCCTTTTTTACTTTTCATTCCATTTTAAAATTGAGAGAAAAACTAACTTCAATGACCACCATTTTTAAAGTTGCCCTTTGACATTAAGACACGAAATTATACTTGTAATTTTAAATTAAGAGCATTAAATTCTTACAGATTCGATTTAATTCAATGCTTCAAGTGTTGCGAACAAGATATTTAATTAAGATTGCTGTTCTTTAAGCCGACTGAGCACTTTCTTTTTAACAACCAGTTACAACCAAAAATTCTTTGTGTTCGCCTGCAGGAATAAGAACGGAATATTTAGAAATTTAACATTACCAACATAAAACAAATGAATGAAAATATTAAATTTTACCATATGATACCAACTAACATAAAAACAAAACAACCTACGAATACACAGAAATATCGCTTATACATAACACCTAGCCATACCTGCGAGCATCTGTAATATTAGGACGCTCACATGGCAGCCATGACAAGATATTTGAGGTTATGTCCTCCACCTCAAAACTTTGAAAAATCATAACTCATGAACTACACGTTCTATTAAAAAAATTAAATCACTAAAACACTTCATTTTTATCGCACAATGCAACCATAATACATATAATATTTTAAAAAAACTTTTTAGGGCCTCAAAAGTTGCTTACAACATGGTTTAAAAATCATTTACCCTGAGGGAAGATCATTGCGCGTTTGAGCCTCGCACCATAGAGTACCGGTCATAAATAACCCTCCTGTGCTTTACGCATGTGTACACAGAGGAATAATTACGGTGGTTAATTTCGAAAGTGCTTTGGTAAACGTAAAACCAACATGACATTTAAACCCAGAGAACAATCTGGGAAATAGGACCNGGGGGGGGGGGGTGGAGAGAAGAAATTTCCAGGAATAACAGCGTAATTATTGTGAAAAGAACAGCCACTCGGGAATCGCCGACCTCCTAGGAGCCAGCTGGAACAGAAACTGCGACCTCTCGAATACTGATGGGGCCGGTTTCCGAACGATCAAATGAGCGCCATTACTGCTGAAGGGGTACTGATATAAGCTGTTCATAGTAAAGCTAAAAAAATTTTAATTCAGCATACGAAAAAAAAATTACTGCCCGTTAAATGAACGTACGCTCTCCCATATAATGACACGCAGGCTGCCATTTAAGTTGGCAGCGAATTAACTTAAATAGTTTTAAGCCTTGACGTTGTATTGCGAGTGTGATGTATAAATCTATGGCAAATCAAATTGGTATTTTTTTTTTTTTGTTTTATACACATTACAGTATGGTTTAACATATTAATAACACTTTTAAATTCCTTACAATTTCACGTTTTTAACTTGCCTGACTCACGAATAAAGTGGTTAGGTCATGGTAATGTAAATTTTACATGTGGCGGAAGGATATAAAATGAGGAGAAAAGTAGATCCTAAGCAGGGCTTTCAAATGTGCTAGATTAACCGTGAGCAGCCTATGTGTATAAAGAGCAGTGAATTACACATACAGGACGTTAGTTTGTCAACGATGAGGAATCCCCAATTTGCATCAAAATCATTTGAGCTGATTGAGGCAATAAAAATGCAGGAAATAAATAGCTCGTGGGTGAAGCTAACCGTCACGAGGCCGCGTTAAAAACTGGTTCAGTCTAGATATTAAAGTGATATACGGCCGTTACAGCGGAGACAGGTGAAAAATAAATTACACTGTTTTTCGACCATTCGAAAGAATGCATCAAAATGGGCATTTTTTTAAATAGAAAAGCACACACGTACGAGTGATGCAATTTTCCACTTAAAAAGAGCGATTAAAAAAGAATTCTGTAAATTGTAGTTCCCCCGGGGCAGTGGTAGAGATAAACATTTTAATTCCCCATAATTTATTGTTGGGGTCAAATTATGCATTACGTCAACTAAATTACAAATTGCAACGTGTACTAAACGCCACGGTAACATCGCAATTCGTCTGGCAGAGCTGTTATTTTAGGAAATTGTTTATATTTGTGTCAGAACCATAATCATTTTGTTATAAAAAACACTAAATAACTCATATGGAGAAATGTTACGCTATAATAGCTATTACTGTTCGTAAAACTAAATATAAATTTCACGTTCAGACTCTTGCATCACAACCATTGACGCGTTAAATATTGCTTCGTTAAAAATTGTATTACAAAGATGGATGAAGAACATTACAATCAGCACGGGACTATCAACTTGCAAAGTCATCAAGATAATCTGTTTGAACATAAACCTTGAAAAATGGTTCTACAAAAAAAAAAAAAAAACTAATATGCATTCATAAAAACTAATCACAAAAAAAAAAACAAAGAAAAACTAATGTTTTAATTGCGCAATTGGAACCGAGACTAGGATTTAAAGGTTTTGGGAGTAATATAAAAAAAAAATTTAAACAAGAACGTAGATAAAATATTTCCAGGCCCAGATTCATTGCCGACTGAAATCACAGCGCATGAAACGGAAAAACTGTAGTAACACCACAGTAGCAAAACAATAAATAAAACCAAATTAAAAACTACTTACAAAATAAAAAGAGTTTTTCTTAACTTTTTTCCGAAAGAGAGAGAGAGAGAGAAAGTAAAATTGTAGAATTTCTTGTAACAAGACAGTTGTAAATACTGTCTTTGGACACTTCCTTGCAAGTCCCACAGATGAAGGACGAACGAAATGAAATCATTAACACTTCTACACAAAAAATATTACATTCTCTACAAAGTATTTAGTTGAAGTATAACTTAATAATTACCAATATATAGAGCCACCGGTTTTTCGCTAAAATCTTTACGTAAATTCTGAACTCGGATATTCTACGTGCGAACTTGCAGTCTTACTTCGGTTATTGAGAGCGCGCCTTTCTGATAAGACTTTTTTTTTACGCGACCTGGTCAATCTGAATTAAGTTGCTCCGACACCCGCCATCCAGGATTCGTGAGCACTCGGCTAAGGCGCGTAACAATTTAAATCAGCATGTCACTGAAGTGGATTTGTGCTGAAGTGTTTTGGAACACAGCTAGCCGTGGAATATTTGCGCGAAAAAAATACATGCACCTACAAATAGGGTGCGTCGTGTAATCAATAACACAAGTTTTTGTTAATGAGTTCATACTTTTTTTGTTCACCACAAAAATATTGGGAGGATAAATCGTAAATATCTGATTATCTATTTATATTTGTTTACTCCAGTTTAATTAGGTAAATCGTCGTTAATGTGAAGATTGTACCAACAAATGGAAAATAGAGTAAATCATAACGTCGAGTATAACTATTTGACATCTTTCTGTATAAAGTTAAAAAAATAGCATCCCAAATGACAAAACCAGTAAATGCTTCGTACAGTGCAAATGAAACACGTAAGAATTACACAGCATTTGCTGTGAACCTAAGTCCCCGTGATTTTGGTCATGATTTCCAGAAAATATACTCGCATCCTCGAGAAAATGTGGCGCCAAATATGCCGAAGAAAATTAAATCCATTTCGCAATTTAGGCCTTTTAAAGTGCACTGTTCGAAGATATATAAAAATTATTTCAATCAAAGTATGGAATCATCACATCTTTCCAACAAGCAATAACACTAGTACTTTCTACACACGCGTGTACGTAGTACGCTAGAATAACCACCGCTACTGCTTCAAACAGAATAACAATTTCTTGTTTGTCACTTCGCCTTGATAAACGATTGTGGAGTAAGGTCGTATAGTTTATACAACTGAGGTAATGCCGAGTGTTCGTCCGGTTTCCATTCTGAAGTTCTCGCGAATTTCATTGCATACATTGTCTCATAGCCAACGCCACAGATAAATTATTTCCACATTAAATAATTGAAAATGGAATGGTAACAGCAACTGCATGGACGCATGTGCGTTGTTTTGCGTCGAGATTTTTGTGATTAAATTCTATTTTATTTACAGTAATTAGGGCGCCCGTTCATCCGGCTCGCGAACGTAGAGCAAATTTTTTTTTTACTGCAAATATTTTTAAGACCTTTGAACGTATCCAAAGACCACATTTTCAGTCTCATACACATTAGAACCCTTTCCAGATCAGCGATGCAATATGTCATCATTTTATTTACTACAGTTTGCCTTTTTGGAATATATCTGCATATGGCGAATTGCATCAACATATTTTATATTAGCGAACAAGCCCGGCTTCGCCCGGTAACAATTTAGTTTTTACTTTGAAAGACAAAAATGGTTACTGTGGTTCATCCTTAAATGATAAACATATGCTATCGCAGACTTTTCTGTAGACCTTTTTGAGAGCTACAATTCTGTAGCAAATTAATTTGATGTATCTCTTTTGGTTTAGTCAGCGCAAGCCACGTAAGCGCCCTAAAACGGTTTTTACGACTTGATTACAAACGTCGACATTTCTCTACTATCATTACATTAAATATAAATGTATTATACACGAAAACCTTCCTCAATAAATGCTCTAAATGAAATTGAAAACCGCATTAACATCCATCAAGTAGTTTAGAATTACGAAGCGAATACACAGACAGACGCGGATAAGCGACTTTGTTTTATACTATTTAGAGATACGTTCACAGATGATGTTGACAGCCAGCTTTCTTAGCAACGTTGGCTCTTAGTTTGTGTATGTGGCTAGTGCAGCTCATATTACTGCAGAATCTTTGTATGTGAAACTGTGGGCTATATGGTGATATAAACATTTGGATACATACAAAAAGTTTTAAAACATTTTCGGAAGTAAATTTATCACAGTTCAAATAATTCGCATCTTTACAATTTTTATTTTTCTTTCTTTAATGGCGTGATCTGGAGAGTGTTAAAAATTTACAAATTTTAATATATACGAAACGAATTTTAAAGTTGACTTTTTTTTAACTGTGCTTAAAACGTCCCACCATTAAATTGTAGGGTCACTAGTGTCACTTTGTCACGCGCGGCGCGACGAAAAACCTGCACTCCAGTCCATTGACTTGCGCGTTTCAACGATCGGGGAATTTGATCCGCGTGCCTGTCTCGCCCTTATTGTCCTTTGATTTGTGCCTCTATCGCGGAAAACAGGCCCAGGTAGCCAGGCGCCTTAATTGTCTACGGAATTGCCAGGACAGTTTGGGTTGGCATGTTATGAACTGAAGGAGGTCGTAGGCATCGAAGGGAGCGGGTGCCTCGTCAGCGTCCAGCAGGTGCATGAGCGAAATAGCCGGGAGTGGTACGTGGGGTGGCCTAACCACCAGGGGGTGCGACAAAAAAAGAAATAACACACTTACGTCACGAGCAACCCCTAGAGCTGCGCGACATACACTTCTCAATATCGCTTCGAAACACGGCGACCATATCCATATTGGTGTGGTATATTGCTCCCAGAGAGTAAAGAAAATCAATGGGAATTTATCGGAAATATCGCTTGTATTGACATCGCAAATAAATGCATCGCAAATACCTGTCATAATTATATCGCAAATATTGCATATAACCAACATCACATACAGCTAATATCACTAAAATAGCATACTGCTATAATCGCATATCACTAATATAGCATATGCTTAATTGTGGCCAGCACTGTTGGACCATATCGCAGTTTGCAATATTATAAATAATATGGTTTCTTGATCGATATATTACCATATCGCACAGCTCTGGTGACTACGGCACGGTAACAAACCTAAGCAAGAAAGCACCATCGACCGTTGGCTGATCGACGTCACTAACCCTGCTCGGCAGCGTTCAGGGTTTCCACCCCCTTAGCCCAATAGTAGACTACCGCGCAAATATTTTCAACAGCGAAGGGCGTTTTCATTGCTCATTTAAAGAAAGGACAGACTCGACAAAGGCGACGATACAGCTGTTACATGGTGGAAGGTGGAAGGAAAAACGGATAAAGGAAGCGAATAAAATTCCAAACAAACTCTTGTGAGACCTCTCGCCCGAGTGAGTCTATGCTGAAGAAGGGGAGTCTTGCACTGAACTACTCGATGTGAATCAGCGTGGAGGTAATGGCCAGAGGACATAGAAATGGAACACAGGATGAGATACACAGTCTTTTACCAGGGCGTTAAAGTAAATTGACGCTATACTTCAGCAGGAAGGGACTACGATGCTACAATACAGAGGTAAAAGCTTTAAAGGTGCCGCCTACCTGGAGGTGCTTTGCGCGTATCAGGTACAGAAACAAGGGAATGGAAAAATCGACGCTGACACGCCCCTTTGTGCCTCGTCGCGCCTAACTTTAAGTCTCTGAACTGGCGTACGGTGTTCTAGCATCGCGCCTAACTGCAAGGCTCTGAACTGGCGTACGGTGTTCTAGCATCGCGCCTAACTGCAAGGCTCTGAACTGGCGTACTGTGTTCTAGCATCGCGCCTATCTGCAAGTCTCTGAACTAGCGTACGGTGTTCTAGCATCGCGCCTAACTGCAAGGCTCTGAACTGGCTTATGGTGTTCTAGTCGTTCTGCGTTTANGCGTACGGTGTTCTAGCATCGCGCCTAACTGCAAGGCTCTGAACTGGCTTATGGTGTTCTAGTCGTTCTGCGTTTACTTCATGGGACTTCAAGCGGTGATCCTATAATTTATTTGGCGGAATGTCTGCAGGAAAGTTCAGTGAAGTGCCCTATAATAGTTTTGCATGTTTCCGAGNTCCTATAATTTATTTGGCGGAATGTCTGCAGGAAAGTTCAGTGAAGTGCCCTATAATAGTTTTGCATGTTTCCGACCAGTATATTTTGAAGTACAGCATAATGGAAAATCCGTTTTAAGCTACGTCGGAGGGCTCAGGAATTATGTTTATAATGTGCGTGATGTTTTTAGAATGTCATTCGTCCCTCGTCTGAAATGCGGTTTCTTGACGTATCTCAGGGTAGCGGTAGAACTTTAAGCGTTAAAAAATCGCGGATTTCAATCACACTGCAGCGCAATTCAAGCGACAGGCAGGCGACGAACTTAAGAGAGGCAGTTACGGTCCATAAAGGTGATAAAAATTTTTTCAGAAACAATAAAGACAGAAAATAGATTCCCGGTAACCTAGAAAAATATAAAACAAATCATTAACAAGGCACAGAAATTAACCGTAATTTAAAATAACATCTAAATGCTGTCGATGGATGTTGTCAATAAAGAGCACAGACGCGGGATGAGTCCTATAATTTGTTCGCTGTTTCTTCATACTTTTTTTAATCAAACCTTTGAAAAATCACTCCATGTATGACGTGTTTGGTTTTTCCCTAAATGCATCCCGTATCAGAAGCGTTTCATACCTCTGTCAACGTAAAAGTATCTTATTTTTGGTTAAATTTAATTTTTACTTATATTGTATTAATAAATTACAATAGCTTATTAATATGNTAAAAGTATCTTATTTTTGGTTAAATTTAATTTTTACTTATATTGTATTAATAAATTACAATAGCTTATTAATATGAATGTGAATAAAAACAGAGAGAAAATAGTGTGCTGGTACTGCCTTGTAAGAAATAGTTCTAATGTGTAATATCATTTAACCGAGCGGGCACAAATGCGGTGCATTGTCCGTTTGGTGTAATTTCCTAGACTTTGTTAAGCTTTGTTTGTACGAGGCGGATGAATAGCTTGAAAGTAGAACCTTAGCAGGACTTCAGAAAATTTTGAAGTAACTACGAACGGACAAAAATAATAATTGCACGTTTTGCTTACAGCTGGCCGCGTAACTTTATTTTTTTTTTTTTAACAGAGACAGGCAGGTATCATTCACCGTGCGCCCAGGCTAACCGATCTTGAAGACGCCGACATCGGAGTCATCTGCCAGAACTGCAGCCATGTTAAACTGTATGCCCCACGAGTCCTCGATAGAGACGCCATCTCTCGCACTGCAAACTGCAACTATATCCGGCGCCTAAGTAGCCGTTAATTATGGGCTTAACTGCTCGTAGCTTAACGTCTCTACTCACCTGTCGTTGCCGTAACGAAATTAAACACACACAAACACATAAAAACTCACACACACATATATACATACAAACATAAATAATAAACACACACATACAACATATTTATAAACTTCATGTCGAAATTCAAACCACGGCATCTATGGGCTAATATAACAATAAATCCCAGTAGCAAAATGTTCGGAAAATTCATCTAGTATTTCTAAATCGAAATTGAAGTTAACAAAACAGTGCTGGGAGTCCGCAACTTTACGTACATGCATGCACAGCAAATTGCATATCACGAAGGCGGACGGAACTGGCGCGCCTTACGGAGATCGCCTGCACATAGGATACCATGAACTCGAAGAACGTGGTCGCCGCTAGTGATTGCTTGTTATTACACACACGTGTGTCAAACTACATGGACAATGGGAGATTAGCGATTGAGTAGTGAAGGCTGCCAGGAGTGATAGTATTTTATTTCCAACACGCTAACAGCAGTGTTGGTGATGTAAGGTCTGCACGTGTTTTCATGGTGGTCTATGTACTGGCGGATGCCGCTTGACGCGCCAGTTCCGTTCGCCTTCGTGATATGCAACTTGTTGTACACGCCGGTGCGTAAAGTTGCGGACAGCCGCGCTGTTTTGCTAACTTCAATTTCAATTTATTAAATACTAGATAAAGCTGCCAAAATTTTGCTACTAGGATTTATTGTTTACATTATATCATAGGTGCCGTGGTGTGAATTTCGAAATGTAGTCTAAAAACACCTTTATCGTTATAACAAAACTTGTTCCAGAAAAAGTAACCAATCAACATTAAAAAAAAATCACCAAATTCGTTGTAAAAAAATTGTCAGCCAACAGCTAGACTGAAATTCAGCTTCTTTCTCAGTCTATCTCTCTTTCATTCCCCTGCCACAAATTCGAGAGTATTTATTACGAAAAGCCAACAGGAACACGAACAATGTAAAAAATATTCGTACTCAAATACCAGTACTCATTGTTTGCGTCAAAAGCTGTCAAATAATCTTTCTGAAATACATTATGTTTGGGCTATAGTAAAAAAACATTAATAAGTGGCGACGATTGGCCCACAAAACATATGTTTCATTGAAGTAGAAACGTTCTACAAAAAGAGCAATCCAATCTCATTACTACATTAACTTTAATGCATATAACCACAACCATCAGAACATTTCGATGAGTTGATAGATTCATTCGAGTTGTTGAAAAAGGCGAGAGCAAAATGCCCGCTTTTTAAAAGCTCTTATGCTATTGCATGGTGATGGTCTAAGGGCACGTGAACAAATAAAAGAGTATTGTTGCGTGCAGTGACACTGCGTTATCATGGGAAAACTTGCAAATTGACAGTCAGTAACCGACGTAATATAAAAGTAGCGATGTAACGTTACATTTTGAGAGGCTAAACTCCAGTACGTGATAAGTAATAAAAAAAAACATTTTAAGTTCACTGACGCATAGCAAGCACGCCACAGCAGCCAATGACGAGGAATATTAACGGAAACCTTATGCCGTGCGATTTTTTCAACAGCAGCTTACACACGCAGACTCTCCAAAATAAATACTTTTTTCGAATGATTTGGCAGCAGACCCCGTTGAAAAATAATATCATGTATACTATAATCTGAATATAAATTTTCGCTGGTGTACGTAACTTTAACAATCATTATGTACATCAATGAAAGGCATTCCAAATGTGGAAGGGGTCGTTCTGAAAAGTGGATTTATTATCACTGATACTTTTAGTTAACGAACTATTGCCCACATACTAATCAGTCGTATGCGCTGAGGTTTAGTGACAGGCTAGTGTAATTCACTAGGAAGTAGTATAAATCACCGTTAAATCAGTGAATACTAGTAACTAAAGTAATTAGTAGAATTCTACTGATTCCAAGTCGAGTAGTTTCAATGTACCTATCTACAGTAGAATTCGCCGATTCAGAACAGTTGTAACAGTTCTATTTTAGAGTGTGCATCACTCTGGGAAAATATTTGATGGTTTTAAAAAAACTGTTGTCTGTTATGACCTTTAATTGATTTTGTTTCTTTACTTGGATAAAACTACAAACTTCACTTGACGCGATAAGCAATCTCCCGCGCTTTTGCAACAACGAACCTTACACGAATGGTTTCGTGAGGAAGAGGGAACGAAAAAAAAATATATATCGTATTACCAAAAGCAAATAACTACATTTTTAAATATGGCTTCATGATTCTTACATTTGGAATTCAGCTGGACTTTTCTCCTAAATCTATATAGAATCCAAATTTTAGCCATGGAAAAGCACAAATAAATGAGAAAAAAAATTCCAACATGCGTACTTACTCAAAAAGAAGAACAAAATGGTAAAACAAATTCCTCTCTCGACGACAGGATATTAGAGGTTACTCTTCCATCATAACCCATTCACGGTTACTTCCAACCTTTCTGAAGCTATGCTGAAATTCTACTTTGAAGATATTTCTCCGCCTCATATAAACAAAGTGTTTTCGAGTATAGAAATATGCACCAAAGGGATAACACACCGTATTTGTACACACTTAGTGTAATGATATTTTGCATAAGAATTATTTCTTACTCGGCATTAAAAACACACCTATTTTATTGCTGTTTCAATCCATATTAATTATAAATGTAATATTAACATTTATAGGTAAAATATAAATAAAATTTTAATTTAATCAAAAATAAAGTACTTAATGCCGACACAAGTATTAAATGAGTGGGATACACGACATAACTAGGAAACTACCAAACACGTCATAAGTGGTGTGATTTTTCAAAGGTCCGAGTAAAGAAAATGAGAAGAAACAGCGAACAGACTATACGAACGTGCCTGCATTGCTGCTGAACGCGGGAGATGTGTAAGAGGACTTCTCAGGAAGGGTTCAGCATTACAGTCCATGTAAGCAGTGTTCATTTATTTGGCAGCAGGTGTTCTCGTCCACTGCTCCGGGCAGCATGGTGCACGCGTGCCGAAACGGGGTCCCAGCAGCGAGCCAGCAAAGAAAATCGGATCACGCTGATATTTTTTGGAGAGGCAGACGCCAGGCGGCTTTGTAGGCGACGACGGGCGTTGGAGAGATGTTAGGGTGTATCTGAAACGGTTGGAAAAGGGCTCCCGCCTACATAGCCCTTGAACTGCGTTGCAGAGCGTTTCAAGTACACACCTGTCCTACGTAACTGTTAAACGTGTCTCCAACGTGCTGATCTGCAAAGGAACACACACTTCAGAAGAGGGCTGCCGTGCGCGTTCAAAATGTCACGCAAGTTAGAAACACCATTTCTAAGTAGGCGCCTACTTAAACACAGCTATAAAGCGGCTTCTTTCAAAGCGCTGCATCCCGGAACATACGCATCAGATACATACAAAACTACTCAAGGGACCTTCCTACAGACTTTCCACCAATAAAATAATAGTGTCACCGCTGAAAGCCCCATAGGTACATGAAGCACGACGAGAACACTGCACGTCAGTTGAGGGTCATGCGTTTAGTGACGATGGCGCACTTGATGCGCGTGGCAGTGTCGCCCTTATCGCTCCCGCACTTCTCGGCCTCAAACGCGGAAAAAAATTTCCAGGTAGACGGGAGCCTTAAGGCTGTGCGTAAAATCAGTGATTTGCGTGTACACACGCATCTCAGCAGGTTGATATCCTGGCGATGCCACGTTTTCCCAGGAAAGGAAAATTACTATTTTCTACAGTCGCCACTTTTTACTTTCATCCTGTTAAATATATTCGAAGAGAAAAGTGATTAATATGGGCAAAAGTATTTTTTTCAGGGCTACTCTGGTGTATTTTCCTTAAGCCAAATGGAAAAGAGTACAAGTGGCATCTGCAATTTACTACACTGACTTAAAACGCGCTTAATAATATCATACTCTTACAGATCTCATTTGCGAGAAAATTCAGCTGCAGAATCGCAGCCTTGGAATTGTCCATAGTAATGTTATCTTATAACAAGGCGTGACTTTGAGGTGTTTCAAAGTTTTTCCTAGGGATTCCCCTGAAGAACGGAAAGTTGTATATTTTACATTTTCACTAACCTGAAACAGCCACTATTCTGAAACCTTAAAAAAAATGACGAAATTTATTAAAATAAATGAACTCAATTTCCCGAGACTCGTGATAACGGGGGGAAAAAAAAAATTACGATGTAAAATTTATCCATGTTTGTCACGTACATGTCGTTACTCAAATAGTTTTGAACTACATTCTTTATTGAAGGTCACATTTAGTCAAATTTCCGTTCTGTAAAAAATAGGTCGTGTGTAATACACACACAAGGGCACGCAAATACACATAAATGTGCGTGTAAGTATGTGTAACACAGAGAAAACACATTATTTTCACACCTCGCAACATATCATTTACTAAAGGAAATTTCGCTTATATTTTACATTCAATGAGAATAAGAACCAATAAATATTTCAATCTCACAACTTCGAATTTTAAGGTAAAACACTAGAAAGGTTTGTTCCAATCAACTAAATATTTCTTTGTATAGATTATAGGGCCAGAAATTTATTTTGTTGCATCAACAAATATTTAGTTAAGTAAACAAAAATTGAAAAGCAACAAAACTAATTTTGTTCATCTAAGGAAATACTTACTTGAATCAACAAAACCTCTGTGTTCGGCCAAAATAAATTAGATTGTCAACAAAATATTTAGTTGAATCAACTTTTTATATTTGTTTGTCCACTCGTTTGATTGCCTTCGTTTGAAAATACAATTAGAAAATTTGTTTGTACTTTTTGTGACAATAGTAAAAGTGTTTGCTTGTGCATTTGTTGGTGCTTACCCAGTAAAATAAGTTCAACAGAAAACAAAATATAGCTATAAAACTTTAAATATTTATTGAAGCGTGCTGTCCAGTATTCGAAATGTATCTATTTAAATACACTGTTTTTACCCGCAGTTGCTTCAGCTGAGTTTTCCAGAGCGTGGTTATTAAGCGCGAGCGATGTGGGTTTGAATCCCGGTCAGGCGTACAATTTTTTCTGTATTAACCGAAACTTTTTAATGTGCACAGAGCCAAACAAGTCTTTGGTTGCAAACAACCATATCTTTGTTTGGGACGCCAAAACAAGAACAACAAAATAATATGGTTTCGACAACAAAACATTTCAATGCTCCTGTGCAAACAATTAGTTTGGTCGCGCCAAACACACGTTGTTTGATTCAACAAAACCTTTTTCTCGGCGTAGACTTCTTATACTTATTGACCGTAAGGGTGGTAGGCAGGTAGGTTGGGCTCGACGTTTCGCCGACAGCGAGGTCATTACAGGTGAACGTAAGGGTAGAGATGTGTGTCTCAGGAAAACCCTTGAAATACGCGGGGCTCCAATCATCTGCGCTGGCACTTGTTGATGTCCCAGCATTTAAATCTGCGCCAGTTTGAGAAAGGGTTGCGTGTCTGTCACTTTTAATGATTCTCGTCAGTCGTCATTTGTCCCGTTCGTTCTCGACGGGACCTTTAACCCGTATAATACAATGGAAGAAAAGGACAGCTTTGCTTTCTTAGTGAGACAGGTCTACGGTGCTCTGCCCCCATGTGGCATGGCGTGATAGCTTTCACATGCTCATGTGAGATGTACGGTGCAACAGCCAGAGTACCGAGCTGTTTGTTCGCAACGTGCTGAAGTAGGTTCATCGTTTGTTCAACATGTACGGAACTCTTGCTAACTTGTTACGTTTAAAGCTTCGTGGCTATTGCATTGCAAGATTTATGTAAGTATTCATATTAAAGGTACGCACTGCAGAAGATAAATTGAAGAATAAAACAGAGAAAAGACGAAAACAAATCTCAGAAAATGGACGATGAAACTGTAGGAAAGAAGACTGTTATTATATTATTATTTTGTGGCTGCTGTCCATCAGTTTTCTTGTCCAGTCTGTTGCCTTTCGCTCGTTCGTGTTTTATTGACTGCTCATTCATTTTTTTTTCTAGCTTTAGTCGTTCTTCCTGAGTTTTTTTTGGTGTCTTTGTTTTTTTCTTCGGCTTTTTTCCGGCAGTGGATACAGTGTGTTTAAAAAGTTATAGAAACCTGGTTTAGTCTCCTCTTTGTGTCTATTACGTGTCACTTTACACACATCAAAATTAATGTGGTTTTGTACATAATAGCTATCATCGTTTAAATAACACTGTCAAGTTCTAGAACTGTAATTATGTTAATGATATGACAGTCTATAATGTAATCCTAAAAAAACAAGAATAAATAAATTTTTATAAACCTCATTGCAGCTTAGTAAGATGTTAAGATAAATAACTGCATTTCCTGATGCCAGCGTTACTGCAGACAATACCATTGATATTTAATTTAATCTATCTGCGTTTACGAACAGGGAGTTTTTTAAGTGTTCAGTTAATCCTGAACCACTTATACTATATCCTCCTCAATATGAAACGTGTGGAAGGCACTTCCCTGTCCGCGGTCCTGCGTTCTTGGGAGTAACATCTGGTTGTCTCGTAACAACTGAATAACGGGTAAGAATTTGTTCCTGTTCGGGCGAAGAGTGCCCCGGGAAATCGCTCGCGGTACATAACTGTACTTTTGCTGCACGCAAACGTGTATTTCAGCTTTATCCACTTACCTGTAACCTTCCATCACTCTCCTGAGTCGAATGACGTAGTTGACGCGTAAGAGCGAGTATGGGGTAGAGCGCTCACTCTGGCTGCGCATAACTAGTCTCCATGTCCCAGAATTCAACTGCTTTTCTGCCAACGCGACCATCGTGAACGACAAGGATTTGATGTTAGAACATTGTTTATTGAAACATGCACTTTAAGATGATTTCTAGCCAATTTTCAATGTAGGTTAAATTCGATTTCGTTAAAATATTTTATTCATGTAAACGTACCTTTCTTTTTTTAAATTAAGATATAAGCAAACATGCCCATCACGGTTGACCATGTGACATTGACAGTTGTGGTGGTTTGAGGTAGGTCAATGCACAGAAAACTAATAATCGGTCTACCTCATCTTCAGTCTATGAGTTGAAGTCTTGCGAGAGATGACAAAGGATGCTTGTATTTACGCGTAACTGTTCTGGGTCAGTACCTAGCACTACCATAAAATACACTGTCAGAAGTGACCATGAATTACCGAAATGTATACGGGAATTGAGAGTTAATGCGCGGAAAGGCGGTATTTGAAGCCGGGAAACTGGAGCGATCCCAGTAGTCGCCAAACGCGAAACCTCGACCATGGAAGCGAAAGCACTGGAAAGCCAATGGCCAAGGGCGCTGCATTTATGTGTGTTTTTATAATTAATTTTTAGTTCAGCATTCCTAAGAGGGGCATAGGGGCGTAGCAAATTGTAACCCAGAGTTAGGTAGAGCACAACACTATGATGCGTGGGTTTATTGAACATTTAAGATTATACAGTAGGCATTTAACTACCCACATTACTTGATTTACATGTAGAGAGCTATCAAAGAAATAAAAAGGAAGTTCTTTGATTAATAATTAAAGAAATTACAATTCCATTTTCCTATTGAAACCTAACTGGAGAGTCCCCACCTTGTCCATGTTGCCGTAGACTGATTCAGGCGGAGGTTATCGACGGCTGGACACACCCACCTCCAGACGTCCTCTTGGTCCGATGCCCCGATGACAAAAGGTTCCGCTCTTAGCCTTACAACTGTCCTATATCGGGGGCGTTGCGTAAGTGTTCGGCCCCGTTTACTGGCCGGTGGAGGGGGTTTCTGCTTTTACTTTTCGCAACGTTCTGCAACGTACATGGCTCGCATCTTGGATTAATGTTTGAAGGTGTGATCAGGCAGGCCATGATAAGGTTACTTAAGTTTGGGCAGATCAATATTAAAAGTTTGCTAAAAGGAAAATTTTTGCCACTATGTTAGCGCTAGTGTAGGAAAGATACCAGATTTTCTATGTTTCCTGCGTTAAAAAACAGGCTTATTGCAATGATCATAAATCAAATATAAAATAAATAATCCACTGAAGAGCAAAAAAAAAAAAAAAAAAAAACTGGCATAAGCGTGCGTATGCAAATAACAGAGGTATAGAACCAATCTAGAGTAACGCGATGCGGTTCGCAGCGCCTATATAAGACAACAAGCGTCTAGCAAAGTTGCTAGAACGGTTACTGCTGCTACAATGGCAGATTATCAAGATTTAAGTGAGTTTTAACGTGGTTTTATAGTCGGCGCACGAGAGATGGGGCATAGCATCTCCGAGGTAGCGATAACATTTGGATGTTCGCGTACGACCAATTCACGAGTGTACCGTGAATATCAGAAATCCGGTAAAACACCACATCTTCGACATTGCTGCGGCCGGAAAAAAGATCGAGGAAGAACGGGACAAACGACGACTGACGAGAATCATTAAACGTGACAGACGTGCAATCCTTTCTCAAATTGGTGCAGANGGGGGGGCTACACGATATTAGGTAGATGTACCAGTTTTTTTTGGCTCTTCGGTGTAGTTAATCTTAGCACTGTAAAAAAGTTTCTTTATTGTTTGACCAATTGAACCCTCGTAAATCAAAACTGCAGTATGACATGTCTCCGGGAATTGTGAATTCTGACGTTAATTAAGCATTCCTCCCAAACATAAAATTTTTTATTTCAGCTAATGTAAGCGTGAAATCGCATTTAAATGATTGCCAAACTGCAAATAAAGCCAGACACACTTAAAACATGGCCTACTGTAGCTCTACTTGTGTGCACAGTTCGGTGGGAATAGGTTGGTTTGCCCCGGACTTATTACATAAAAACTCCAGTTTCTCATGTGGTACTGTTTTCATTACTCTATTGGCACATCCTATGTTTGTCATAGATACTGCTGTATATTAAAAAGAGATTGAATTGTTTCGCACATATGGCTCAGTTACCTAAAATATATACATGGCTGTTAATTTGAAAATATGTGACTACCTCCTTTATTCATATAAATTTAGATGTACTGCAAAGTATAACTTGTAGCCTGATTTAAGTGGGTACCAGTTTATTGATTCCCAAGATAGGACACACAATTTTAATCTTTCTTGTAGTACTTACTATCTTCAAAAATGGCTGACTAATGAGTTTATATATTACCTTATTTTATGCTTACATTGATANCTTGTAGTACTTACTATCTTCAAAAATGGCTGACTAATGAGTTTATATATTACCTTATTTTATGCTTACATTGATTTTGCCAGTATATATATAGTAAATTTGCAATTGGTTACATGGTTTCATAGATGTTTGTGGCCGTCATTTTGAAAACAATTTTCTGAACCACTAAAACATGTCAGTTTACATGAAGTACTATATTATAACCTAGGTTATATAATGTGAAATTAGAAATCGATTAATTGTTTCCCGAAATACGACATTAAAACTTTATTTATCACGTTGCACCATCTTCAAAATNAAATTAGAAATCGATTAATTGTTTCCCGAAATACGACATTAAAACTTTATTTATCACGTTGCACCATCTTCAAAATGGCGTGCAAAATATGCTATGTTTTATCATATTTGATGGTTGTAAAATATTCTTTAAGCCTAACAATTTTGATTAAAACTGGTTAAACGGTATTCTATATATTGCAAATAAAGCTAAAATATATATTTTGCCGCCATTTTGAAAATAAGTGTCTCATCAATTGAAATTACATATATGAACATGGATTACAATGTTATTACTTAGGCGTATGTGCCAAATATGGCAGGAATCGGTTATGTAGTTACAAGTATATAACGTGAAAGCTTTATTTTTCATATTGCACTATCTTCCAAAATTGTATATTAAAAACATTATCAACCTCAAATTTTAATGCTTACATTATGCACTGTCAACGTACCGAATATACCCGTGATTCCTAACCTTTTTGAGACCATTACCCCTGAAAATTTTAGAAAGTTGTTTTTACCCCCTTTAAGAAAACAAACAAATTAAAAAGTATCCACATTTATTAAACAAACAAATGCACCTTAATATAAGTTGAAATAAAGTCAATGCGACGGTTGGTGTTGCTTTTTTTGTAAAATGTTCTTAATATTTGGCTTTGTTTCNATAAGTTGAAATAAAGTCAATGCGACGGTTGGTGTTGCTTTTTTTGTAAAATGTTCTTAATATTTGGCTTTGTTTTCGTCAGGGCACATCGCAAGTCGTGGTCAACATTCAGTCTGTTCCTTTATTTTGTCTTCATGGCCACCATCGTTGAAAATCCACTTTCACACCTATAAGTAGTTGCGAAAGGGATTAATATTTTAAGAGCTCTGTCAGCAATAATAGGGTATTCCCCATCAACTTTTGCCCAAAATATTGATAGTTCATGGCTTTCAAAATCCACCTTCAATGTATTGTCTTCGCGCAGGCCAAGGAATTCAACTTTAGCGGGTATATAACTATCTGAGAAAACAGCTTCATCCACTGAGAAAGGGCTCAAAACCCAAGCATTTGTTTGACGATTTCCTAACTCGGGAAAATAGTTATTGATGGAATTAATCAATGAAGATATCTGTTGAGTGATGCAATTTGTAAATGTGCATTTTTCATCATTTCCCACGAGCAGCNGGAATTAATCAATGAAGATATCTGTTGAGTGATGCAATTTGTAAATGTGCATTTTTCATCATTTCCCACGAGCAGCGTGGCTAAATCTGTGAACATTGATTCATCCTCAACTTCAACCCTGCGTTGGTAGAGTTGAAGTTTTCGGAGAAAACTAGCAACTTATCTTGAGCTGTCAAGACATTCACCATGTTCCCTTGTAAAGACAGGTTAAGCATATTTATTTCTCCGAAAAAATCTGCGAGGTACGCGAGCCTTACAATAAATATTTTGCCTTTTATTTTCACGCGAAGTTCTCTCTCTTTGGCTGTTTTGATCCTTTTCAGAAATAAGGCGATTTCTTCTCAGAGTTCAAGTACCCGGTGCAACACTCTACCCCGCGATAACCAGTGTACTTCAATGTGAAACAGAAACATTTCAAATTTGGCCCCAACTTCTTGGCATAGAACTTTAAAAATTCTTGTGTTTGTGGCACTACCTCGGATATGATTGGCAATTTTTACAAAGTCAGAGAATACGTTCATTTAATCAGGTGGAAATGTTTTTACTGCCAAAGCATAACGATGTATAATGCAGTGGCTGAACGTGGCATGGGGAACAACTGCCTTTACCAATGTTTGGAATCCTGAGCGAAACCCATCATAGATGGTGCACCGTCTGTGCAAATATGGATCAACTTCGACCATTGGAGTCCGTTGTAGTCTATTAACTTTTTCAAAATTTGAAACACATCTTCTCCACTAGTAGTGGTGATCAGTGATTCGGAAAATAAGTATTTCTCTTTTTATTGATCATTTATTATGTACCGAACATATACAAACAATTGGGAACAAGATGCAACATCTGTTGACTCATCTAACTGAAGTGCAAAGTAGTGGATGGACTTTATTTCAGTGAGCACTGTGTCCAAAATATCCATGCTCATCTCTTCTATGCGACTTTTGATAGTGTTGTTAGAAAGCGATATTTGGTTTATCTTACCCACGTGTTTCTCTCCAAGAACTAGCTTCACTGCGTCCAGCAAACAGGGTTTGATAAGTTCCTCACCTATGGTGTGAGGCTTTTTGTTCTCTGCAATGTGGAGAGCTATTCGATAAGAAGCCTCAAGATCAGCTTCATTTGATTGAAAAAAAGTGCCCGTTGAATACATGCGGAAAGATTTTAGAATAGATTGTTTTCTTTTAAAAAATTCGAGATCTTTCTCCTCGAAGCCTGGATGACTTCTTTCAAGGTGATCTTTTAATTTACTTAGTTTCATACTCTCCGAACTAAGCAATTTATTGCATAGCACACATTGAGGTTTTTCGATTCCTTGAACAATAATTTGAATGAAACACCATTGCAGATAAGCTTCTTGGTATGACCACTTTTTTGTAGGTGGCATGGTTTCTGAAATCAAGAGTGTTATTGAAAAATATTTAAGACTTAAGTATGCTTGCACCTTAAGCTAAATATACGATACTTGTTGTATATATACCAACTTACTTGATTAGGTGCGTTTTCGAAACTGAATTCACATGCAGAGCATACTGGTTGGCCTGTCTCATCCGGCGTGAAGTGAACGCGTCTGTATTCGATGTAATTGATTGCTCGACTGACTTTACGAACGAAGAAAACAAAAGTGGTGGCGCACAGGGGTAAGTACGCATGCGGGCGGAAGCGAAGTGAGTGAGTGAGCGCGGGAGGCGGCTAGTGAATAGCATCGCACTTCATACTAATTCTCGAAACCGCGGGAAGTCTGAATGAATCGTGACGCCACCGCCCCGTTAGTGGCGCCGCACTAAAAAACCTTAGCTAAACATCTTGCTCGTTACCCCTCAGGAAAAACGGTTTTACCCCCAAGGGGGTAATTACCCCTAGGTTAGGAACCACTGGAATAGACTAATAGCACTATCGGTTTCTAGATTCAATGTTTACATCGTGCACTGTCCACATGCCAAATTTGGTTTAAATCTTTTAAATGTTCCCTGAAATACGATAGAAAAGCTTAATTTTTTTCAGTTTTCACTATTTTCCGAAGTGGCTTACCAATAGAATTATCACTTTCTAATTTCAATGCATATATCATGCATTACCAGCGTACCAAATGTGGTTAAAATCGGTTAAATAGTACCCGAGCTATAACATAGTGCCCTAAACAAAGAAGACCACCATTCTGAAAATAAGTACTCGGCGTCATCATAAACTATGAAAGTCCGATGCCATTAATGAATACTATATGTGTACGAAGCTTGGTGTAATTCGGTTGTTATTAGGAGAAGACATACATTCCATACAGACAAGCAGGTGATTGCACAAGCCTATATTTCCTTCGGAAAGTAGGTTACTGAATGTTGTCTATTAAATTGGGCGATTTTCNGCAGGTGATTGCACAAGCCTATATTTCCTTCGGAAAGTAGGTTACTGAATGTTGTCTATTAAATTGGGCGATTTTCAACGTCTGTACAACAACAGGTATGCTCCTTTGAAAATTTCATGCTTTATATAATATATTATTTGACGCTTAGAATGCTGTTGTCGTAAAGAGATTGCCTGCTTGCGCTAGGAAATTTTCCTGGATGAATTAACTACGTGATTTTTTAAAATAACAATTGCCAACATTCNATTGCCTGCTTGCGCTAGGAAATTTTCCTGGATGAATTAACTACGTGATTTTTTAAAATAACAATTGCCAACATTCTAAAAATATATCCCATTTTATTTATTGTGCGGATGTTTAGAAATCTTTCATTCACGGTTTATTCTGTTTCCCGTCATCTTCACGCTGTGTGTGCAAAATTGCGAGACAACTTAATCAACGTTTTGTCTGTCTTGTAATACCAATACAAAATACACATTTCTGACCCGCTGAAGCACTTATTATTTCAACTTNCAACGTTTTGTCTGTCTTGTAATACCAATACAAAATACACATTTCTGACCCGCTGAAGCACTTATTATTTCAACTAACTAAAAAACGCCTATTTGTTGTACGTTATGAATTTTTCTGCCAATCTGAGCAGAAATTCACTAGCAGAACTGGGTTCAATAATTGACTGTAACCTACGCACAGTAAGAAATTTTTCCTTTCTTTGACCAACCGACTGCGATGTGCTTTCAACAAAAAAAAAAAAACGAAACACTCGCTAAACAATCGAGGACGAGCATTTATAACGGTTTTCTCTGCGGCAGACTTCAAGACACTGCTAGTCGCGGTAACGAATACAGGTCCTTCCCTCAAAGCGATTGTCTAACCTTCAGGGAGAGCGAAATATTCAAAAGGCTTCGTTTCGAAACTTAAAAGAGGGGTGGAAAAAAAGTAATTCCCCCTGCTTGGGGAAAAAAATATTATATTAGCCGCGTATTAAACCAGCGATTCCGAGTTTTAATTAACCTTTTAACGGGCGCAGGAGAGGTATGAAATATTACTATTCCGCAGGGCTCAGTCTAATAACGGACGACAAAGGG